>JAYKKI010000009.1:12975000-13575000 GCA_039881145.1 Druceiella hillmani
ACAATTTTTCAAACATTGAAATTTGCCACTTTACATGTGGACTTCTACACTACAGGTGTCCCCTGTAATGTAGAAGTCCACATGGGTAACATTTGGGAGGCTTACAGTCATGTGGTATTTAAATTTTTGAAAGTAAGATTAGATTCTTGTTACAAGTCGCAAATAAATTACTTTTACAGTTGAAATAGAAATTGGATAACGTTTATTTGTGATAATAGATTAGTTGACTATCGTCAAATTACTGTACCTTTGTAATATTTTGTGAACGGAGAGTTTAATTAAAAGCCTTTAAAAATGTCTATCATTTTCTTTCAAAAGTTTCTCTTAAATATGAAACAGATAGAATGGAGATACCATCCTAACCCATTCTCATAGAATACAATGAGGAGTAATAAAAATGATATCGTACTTTATTACTTCAGTATTGATGTCCTTGCCTAAACGTAAAATTTATATGTTTATAACTCCATAATTTTTTTATATTTATTAGTTTGTTTCTTGAAATTCAAATATTCAAATACATAGGGTAAAATTTATTCAAACTGTACTGTGATTAGGTGGTTTTAGTATAATTATAATTAAACTACTTGCACTCTATGATATGGAAATTATACTTTGTTTTTGAATTCCAAAAAATTAGTTCAATTAAAAAGTTTTTCTGTTCTTTTTTATTTCATTATCTTTTTCTATCAATATACTTTTGATTTTATTGAGACTATTGGGTATTGGGGTCACGCAACTTTTTTGAGTTTCTCTTCTATTATCATCAGGAGAATATTTATTGCATCATCTTGAACGTAATATTTTAAAGTTTATTTTAAACTCCACCGAAAATGTGGATTTTAAAATTAAATATTCTATTTAAATCATCGTGTTAGCAAAACGAAAAGTTGTAATCAAACTTTGCACCATGGTCGAAGTGGATATTTTATGTGGAATAAGAATGAAGATGTCGTTTAAATGTACGGCTTAACATTTTTAAGTACTAAAAGTTACTTTCGTATTTGAACTATGCAAGTTTTTAAAATTAAGCAAAATCAGTATTTGCGGGAACAGAAACTTATCCTAGTATTACCCAATTTTACACAACCTAACCGAATACAACACAATTTAAACGTTAATGTAGAAGTCTCATACAATTAATTTACATATCAAATTTTAGCTCCGTGACTGATTTCAAAGTTCTATGTTGATTAGAAGTAGGTCAAAGTTTTTGATAATATTGAATCAATCTATTTCTTGCGTAAGTAAAGTTACCTTGTACGTCAAAAGTCTAGATATAAAAGGGTGTTAAATGTGATTTTAAATATTAGTATTAAATGTGATTTTAAAGTTAGTAGAAACTTGTATGCGCACCACCAGGCACATAATTTTTTGAGTTTAGGTAAATACTACAACGTGCGAGGTTATGATTATATAGAGCAGATGATTGATAAATTGTACAACGGGGATATTCGTAAAATCACTTTCCGAAAATGGGTTAAAAATTCGGTACGGCAATACTCTAAGTATCGTCGTAGCAAAATTAGTAACGTAAGAATTTTTCGGATTTGCTTCAAAATATAAAGTAAAAAATTAACATACTGTATATTTGTTTTCAAAAAACTATGCTGATATCAAGTCTGTAAGTGTACTAATATCAAGTCTATCATTGTACTGATATGAAATCTATAAGTTTATGTACATTTGCGTGTTTAAAAGTGCACAACGCCTTCTGTGAATCTTGTGAATTTTCGGATGAGATTATAGTGGGAGGCTATTGTTTGAATTTTATTTAAATGTAATATATTCTACACTGCCAGGTAAACACATTCAGACTAAGAAAAGTACGTATAAAAATATCGTTCTTTATTACCTTTTTTATGTTTCCCTAAATTATAATGTTTCTTAAATATTTTCAGTGTAACAACTCAACATTTCTATAGGTTTAATATTCGTAAACATTAAAGATATTTTTATATTGATGTAATTTAATGGATGTATAAGATTAACCTTTAACCTTTTTACGCCAATAAATTCATTATCATATTATTCATTATGTTGTATCATCATGGTAAATATATTATCTTGCAAGACAGTTTGCAAAACTTTTAGCATATATATATTTATGCAGAAATCGCTTTAGTAACTTGATCATAAAATAGATGATGTATTGTATTTAAATTTACTTATTATTGGTGGTAACTGAAACCGAAATAAAACTCTAAAATAAAATTAATCATGTTTTCATGTGGTTCGGTAGCTTCATTTTTCTATAAAATATTTCATGTTAAATTGGTTTGACTGATAATATATCAATATAATGTGACTTATTACACATTACGTTCATATAAAAAACCAATACAACCGTAACGTTTTGACATATAACCGTAATAGAACTTCAAATTTTCTGTATAAAAATTTACTGATACCTTCCAAGTACTTCCTTTTTATTTTAGAGAAAATATTTTTTTTCTTTTCCAGTCATTTAGTTCACGTCAAGGTATATCATTTATAATCTTATCGATAACAGATTTATTTACTTATGTAATCTTTAGAACATCCAATCTGAGACCATTAATTTCCCTGTTAATACAATTTCCGTATATAATGTTATTCACTTTCATAATAACACAAATAAAGAAAACTTTATAAGAAAATTGCATTGACAAAATTAACGTAATGCGTCCAAACGTGGCGTTCTGTGGCGTAGAGTAGTGTAGCGTAACATAGCTTAGCGCAACATAATGTAGCGTAGCATATCGTAATGTTACGAAGTCTAACGTTATATAGAGTAGCGTAACATAGAGAAACACAACGTAATGTAGCATAAGGTAACGTAACATAGCCTAGTGCAACCTAACGTTACTATATGTATCATAGCGTAATGTAGCATAAGGAAACGTAACATAGCCTAGTGTAACCTAACGTAACGTAATGTAATGTAACGAAGCATGGCGTAGAATTACGTAGTGTAGCGTAACTTAGCGTAAGGTAGTATGAGATACAGTAACATAGCGTAACGTATCGTAACGTAGCGTTACGTGACGTAACGTAACGTGACGTGGCGTAGCGTTAAGTAGCGTAACCTAGCATAACATAACGTAACGTAACATATCGTAATGTAACGTATCTTATCGTAGCGTAGAGTAGCGTAATATAGCGTATCGCAGCGTAATGTAGCGTAGCAAAGAGTAACATAGCCTAATGTAACCTAATGTAACGTAACGTAACGCAACTTTGCGTAACATAACCTTGTATAACTTAACATTGCGAAGCATAACGTAACGTAACGTATTGTAGCATTACGTAGCGTAGCGTAGTTTAACATAGAATAAGACAGCGTAACATGGAGTAACATAGCGTAACGTAACGTATCGTAACGTGACATAACTTATCGTAACGTAACGTAACGGAGAATTAAGTAGTGTAGCGTGGTGAAGCGTAGCATGACGTGGCGTGGCGTAGCATAACGTAGCGTAATGTAAACTAACCTCGCCTAACCTAACCTAGTTTAACCATACTTAACTTAAAATAATCTAACAATGTAATAAAATATAATTTAGTATAACCTAACCAAACACCGGTTGGTCTAACCTAACCTAACATTGCCAAGCTTAACCTAACATAACATAATATAACGTAAACTTCGCAGTCTGATCTATTATAGGTTAACCTGATCTTATCTGAACGAACCAGACCTGACCTGAGCTCAAATAAACTGACACTTACTGGCCTACCTGGGCATTACCTGACCTGACCTAACCTAGCCTAACCGTGGACTCGTGTAATCTAGGCTTGCTTAATCTCGGATAACGTGATCAAACATACCCTAATATAAGCTATCCTATCCTCATTTAGCCTAATCTACTACATCTAATCTAACTAAATATATTTTAACGTAACTTAACCTAATGTAGCCCTACCTACCCTATTCTCAGTTAACCTAACATGGCATTATAATAAAACCTGCCTCGACATTGCCTAACATTTCTTAATCTAACTTAATATAGTTTATATTGATTTTTTTGTAATATACTATACTATGCATTAAAATATAATAGTCAACTCTCTTCCTCATTCGAGAATAAATGGCATAAAGTTACAAACATAATTTACTACTACTAACTACGTTGTAACAAAAAAGCTGCTTTTTATGAACCACATTTAACAAAACGGAGGCCTTTGTGGACGGACATATATGGTATTTAATTTACGGTGTAATGACATTTTTTCTTTTTGTTCTAAAGGTTAATTAGTCGCTGGAGAAAATAGCTTCAATTTATAATAGAACTTCAAATGGTTTATTGACTTTAATACTGAGAAAATACCATTCTCATTTGAATAGTTAATTCGATAAAATGGCAATTGAGCGACATGCCACATTATTTTCCAAGTATCTCCCGAAAACTTTTATTCAAATAATCAAAATGACCCAAATTCACTGTGATGTGCTATTGATACCTGGTGATGCTTTTAATCTAACTTCACTGACAACTTTAATCAAATTATAATAAGAAAAGTAATGGTGGTCATTTGTAATAGTTATTTAACACAATATGTTTCGGTAACAAACAGGTTCGCAGACGTTATGCTTGCTTTTATTGTTCTATGGATATGTGAAATCTGCTAAGTTCATAAATTTTGAATGTTAAATCGTTTAGTTCAAACGAATTCCCGGATAACCCATGTACGTTTTCGACCTTAAAAAAACCATTGGTGAATGCGGTGTGGTTAAACTGATACGTAGAATGAATAGGAGGGAAATATAAATAAGCATATTGTAAATAAGCATATCACTGCAGGCATTACTACGTAATCTCGCAAAATAGAAACGTTTTATTAAAAATCTTCTTTCGCCAAGACGCAGTTCAATCTAGAAGTCAGCATGGAGTCTGTCTGAAATTAAAATCAGTTAAATATATATAAGTTAGAGCCTTATCGAATTTATATATGACTTGCTACTTGGAACATTAATATAACTTATGTAACTCGATATTGCTGTAAGTCTTGTAATGAAACGCTGTATGCGGTTTTAGAATCGACTGAAATTTCATCCTTTATTACCTCCATAAGTTAATATGATATGTCAATAGATGGCGCTACTTGGTATTTGGATATACATAGTCGTCAGCAGAAGCGTCATTTGTTGTCTTTATTTTAATACTTAATGTACACCTCCTTATTAGAATAATGTGATAACACAGACTTACATATCACAAATAAAAATATTTTACATATCACAAATAAACAAACTAAAATTACACATTGCAATCTTTATAATCCCCAACTCATTTACAAATTTCAAATATTTACATGGACTCAAACTTTTAGTCAATATATCTGCAGGCATATCTGCTGTTTTTAAATATTTTATTTCTATCAAACTTCTGTTTAAAGCTGACTTGACAAAGTGATATTTAAGATCAATTCACTCCTTTTCTGAAATAAACAATTTTCACTTAGTTTTATAGCACTTTAGTTATCATACTTTGGTCATCACAGGCGAATTTTTTCTTTATTTTAATTCACATCAAATATTTCTTAAATATATTGTTTCTTTACTAGCCTCACATATAGGTATGTACACATCTTCAGTACTTGACAGGGCAATAGTTTGCTGCTTTTTACACTCATGTGATAATACACAGTCTGACATTTTAAAAATATAACCAGTGTAGGATTTCCTTTTAATGGAATCTAATGCTCGGTCAGCATCTACATAACCAGTTAAATTCAAATTATCCTCTATATATTTCAAAGCAAAAGTTTTTGTACCTTGCAGATATTTCAAAACACGTTTTGAGTGCACCCAGTGACTTTTATTACAATTATTATTAAACTGAATCAAGTAACAAACTGCATAGGATATATCTGGTCTTGTCAAAATTGACAAACTACCAATTAGCTGTGGATTTGAGTACAAATATTACTATATTTTTCTAATCATAAGTTAATTTCCATTGGTGTACTCATTTCTTTACAATTTTCCATGCTAATTGACTTTAATAAATATTCTATAAATTGTTGCTGTACAACAGTGAGTACGTTCTTTTATTTTCTGAGTCGCATGCTTAAGCCTTGCTTTACATTTCCTAAATCTTTTAACTCGAATCTAGACTGCAATACATTTTTAAGATATTCTGTTTCTTTAGCACAATTGGAAAACACAAAAAATTATAGACAAATAAGGTTTCAAATATCGCAACATTTCCATTCTGCTTAATATATAAACAAGTAGCATACATAGAATTTTTATAACATAATATTTGTAAATAACTATCAACTCTTTTGTACCATGCCCCTGCAGACTCTTTTAATCCGTAAATGGCTTTATTTAACTTTAACACTTTATTTTTCTTATCAGGGCATACAAAGTTTATAGGTAAATTAAATATAGGCAGTTTCATCTAAGTAACCATTTAGGAATGCTGTAGTAAGATCAAGGCAGGTTATCTCTAAATTATATTTAACACTTAAACAGAATAACAGTTTTAGTGTCGAATAACGAAGCATCGGTGAAAATGCCTCTTTACGGTCTATACCTGCATGCTGCATAAGAGCTTTGGCCCCCAATCTTACTCGAAACCGCACTTTATTATCACTTTCTAATTTTTTACGAAACATCTATTTGCACTGAACAACTGTCCCTTGTTTTGGTCTATCAACTACTTCCCATGCTTCATTTTCATCAAATAACTTCAGTTCTTCTTCTATACGTGAACACCATTTTGGACTCTGGGCCATTTAGGGTTTCCCCGAGAGTTATATGGTCTTCCTGTATATCCAGTACACTACACACAGGTTATCAAAACCATACCTATAAGTCCTCCGTCTTTCTCGCTGTTGATATATGAGTTTATCAATCTATCCTAATTTTTTTAACTCAATCTTGGAAACCGATTCGAAAAATTCATCTTAAGAACTGTCTGAGGTTACTTTATCTTGTACTGATCTGTACTGTAATAAGGTCTTGTTATATTAATTGATCAGAATATGTATTATGTTATACATGTGATGCTCCACTCCGTCGAATGTTGGCTTTGGTACTTATTCCACACTGACCTGAAACATATAAGAGTCACTATTTGACTCTATGATAGTAACATCTCTGCTGGTAATGACTTTCTTTGTAACAGGATTGTAAAATCTATAACCCTTTACATTTTCAGTATATCCAACTAAATAATGCCTTATTATCCCATTTCAATATCTTTTCTTTCGGTACATTGTTTATGACTGTGCTGCGGAATATACGTATATGACTGACATACGACTTCCTGCTTGTCAAGAGCTCAAAGGCGTTTTATAGTTTAACCCTGAAGCTAGCGAACTATTTCTCAGGTATACAGCCGAATGTAATACTTCAGGACAAAACTTTTTATCTAAATAAACATCAGAAAGTAAACACCTAGCTCTTTTGACTTAACTGTTCGATTTAGCCGTTCACATAAACCACTTTGTTCCAGCGTATATAGGTTAGTGCACTAATGGAAAATATCAGATTGCTTCAAAAATTAGTCATTTCATTTGAACAAAATTCTTTTCACTTATCAGATCTTATAAATTTGATCCTGCATTCATTTATTTTTCAGCCATCAACTTAAACTCTTTAAAACGTGTAGGTACTTCACTTTTATTTTTCAAGAAATATAAAAACTACATCCACTTCCATTGGACCGCATACATCTGCATGCACTACTTCCAACACTTTTTCACTTCTATTTTTGCTATGTCGAAAGGGTTACCTTATTTGCTTACTTTTGCAGCACACTGTACAGTTGAAAATACTGATATTAGGTTTATCATTGCATTTACTCCCTTTTTCTGCACCATTTTTATTAAATTTACATCTCCACTGTTTATATGGTCTAGCCATCTAAGCTATACCACAGCAAAAGTCGTTGCTGGAACTGCTAACAAACATGCCGATTTTACATTTAATCTCTATACCCCGTTAATCGACTTGACTATGCCAATCAGCTTATTCTGCTTGTTTCTAATGTAACAAATTCCTTTCTGGAAACTCACTTTGTTACCATTTTCTATTAGCTTACTAACAGACAACAAGTTTGTAATGAGATTAGGAATATACAAAACATTTCGAACAGTAATATATTCCGAGTAATTCACAACCGTAGTAATCTGTGTAACTCCTGAGCACAACAGTGGCATACTCGTTTGGTTTGTAACGATTATTTCCTTAGTTGACAGGTTATATGACTTACTTACAGTATTGTTTTCGTAATTTATAATGTGATTACTGCCCCTGAATTTAGTTTTGTAACGATCGATTTGTTTACATCAATAACATTTTACTGTTTTGACGTTGAGAGATCGAGATGACATTTCTACGGTTTTACCACTTTTTACTTTGCTGCCGTGTCTAAGGTGCTGTCAACTTTTTGCCAATACCGCACATTCTGATTCATTGCTGCCAATATCCAGGTTTGAAATTATGTATAGAAACTTCGTCTTTATGATGTCAGCGGAAATGACAATACCAGAATGTTCAATGTCCATGATCATAGGCGAAAGTTTATCTGATAATCCTGCTAAAAGCAAAGAACCAACCCAGTTCTTTTTAATTTGCTAAAAGCAAAGAACCAACTCAGTTATTTTTTAATAAATTTTTTTTAATTTCTGCTCTGTATCCACAAGTTGTGTAACATACGTCGTCATTGATTCACTGTTTTCTAGACGAATTGAAATCAAATTTCTCAACAAGGATATCTTGCGCGTGTAGCTGGAGTAATCGAAAAGCGATTTCAGCTTCTTCCTTACATTATGAACTATCGTTTTTGATGTGTTTCGTTTTTGATGTGCACATAAAGAGGGGAATCAATGGTTATACCAAGCTTTGTTTTGCTTTTTAAATATAAACGGCATTATCAGCGGGGATAGCGTCATTGTACATCATGTCGATACCTTCCAAAATCATAAAGTTTTCGGCCGCGAACGCCCATTCATCGTAATTTTCGCGCCCCTTAATTTTCGGGATATTCACAATATAAGTACCAGTCATTTCACAATAAGATACTAATATGTTAACATAAAATATTGGTCTGGGCCATAATCTAATGAAACGCGGTATGCGGTTTTAGAATCGACTGACATTTTATCCTTTATTACCTCCATAAGTTAATACATAGTTGTCAATGGTCAGCAGATGGCGTTATTTGTTATGTTTATCTTAATACATTAACATCTTGCAAAATTACTAAATTTTCCTTATGAATGAACATTACTTCCACATTTTTCATAAAGCCTCACCCTCTGATATATTTTAGTAACATTTTCACCACTTTATTGGGCATTAAAAATAAATTATTCTGAAAAGAAAGCAATATTCTGAAAAGAAGGCAAGACATCTGTACTTACAAATATTAATAACTTTTTGAAAGTTGCTAATAACAAATGTTTTGAATTTAAGTTATTTATAAATACATGTTCTAATTGGCACCTTAATATGTGATAAAAAACCTATAAAATATATTCATATAACAAAACTGTAATTAATAATAAAGTAACAAAATGAGTTAAATAGATGAAAGATATTTAACACCAGGGCTGATCCATCGGACAGGTCAGTTGGATCAGGCATGGTGTAATAGTTAGCACTTTAGGTCGGTATGGCGATGACGTGGATTCTATTCCTTCTAGATCGGCTTATTCTTTGTGCGGTCTACAACAGTATTACTTTGAGGTTATTTTTAAATATTAAACTTTTTAACCTGGTTTCTTAATCATCATATTATCATAATAAATGTATAGCTAACGCCACCTGTTAGCGGTATTTATAAATTTTGCGGTCATAGAAAATGAAGTTTATATGGCAATTTTTAAAGAAATCTATGTTGTTTCGTTATTTATTGATCCGTCTTTCATCCATTGTCAATTTTTTTAGGTATTGATTATTATTTTAAATAATAATCATCAGTGAACAGCAAGTAAAAAAATTAAAAATTAAATATTGAGGCTCTTAATAGAAATTTAATAAGTTATTTTATTAAAATATGAAATGTATTTCATTATATTGACAATACGGCGCTATCTTCTGGTCGAAAGTCGTCTTTTTGAATAGGTGGCTTATATAATGTGCACAATGGTCTAATTTAGATGGTGTAAGAAAAAAATAGCTACGTACGCGATATTGGAATAAAATTAAAATTAATTATTTAGCGAGTTCCTCTTCAATGAAATATATTCATGAATATACAAAGATGAGATAATTCTTCATCCTTACCACGAGATAGGATCTAAAGTATTTAATTTTCCGAGAAGTAAAAAAGGATACGGTGACATTCGCGGATATGCTTTAGAAGATAGAATTGACTTACGCAGTCTTAGATAAGTTAAAAAGCCAATTTATTGCCTATAATTTAATCATCAAATATATATTTCGCAAAAGAAAGGAACGCGATGATAAAATTTCCAAAAAAAAATTAATCGTCCCAGCGCAGAAAAGCCACATCCAGTTTAGAAGAGAAATAATTAAGAAAGAAAATGAAGGGTGCATTATAAAAGAAGTTTTCAAAATAATTTGAATACTAAATATCCTTAAATTACTTTCCATAATATACTCTACAATATATAATATGCAACTTAATAAAACTGTGTCGATCCATTTGAATTTCATTATCGTTTTAAAAAAAGGCGATAAGAAAACAATTTCATTAGTTACAGGACGGGCGCTGGAAAATAGCGTTGAATGTCCTTTGAAAGTTATGTACGACGTATTTTGAAGCAATCATTTATTCATAATAGATTTATTCATACTTCATAATAGAAGAGAAGATACTAGACTTTGACAACCCTCTAGAAATATATCGTAATATCGAATTTAGAAAAAGATATCGATTTCGCAAGAATATTTTTCTTGAAGTGTTACTGCTAATAGCCTATGATTAACTTGTAACAGATGATTATCGAGGCCTGCCCGTGCCTCCATTTTTTTAGCTAATTGTAGCCTTGAGATAGTATGCTACAGGTAGCTTCCAAGTGAGTAATTTTAGAAAATTACTTTCTTTAGTTATGTTTACACCTACCACACTACCTACACTAGCTTTTAGAAATATAATAATATTGATAGTCTAGCTATGGCTGAATGAAATATAAATACCTTATTTTTAAATGTGCTTTTCAGCATCAAACTAAAACTGTGTGACAAAAAAAAACACTTTCTTGCTATATCCTCTGTTTATAACTTTTAACTCATTTTCAAATTGTTTCAATAATCAAGTTGAGCCAACCAACTATAAGCCGTAATAGTAAAAATCGTTTCAAAATATATTTGCTGTCATATTAACCGATATATACAATTCCCTGTAAATATTGCAGACAATAAGGAAAAAATTTACGAAATAGCTCACTTTCTTGGAGTAATTGTTAGAGTGTTCGCGCAGTTGTGACTGCAGCCTTTTGAAAAGAAAATTAGAAAATAAGGAAATCAATGGTATATTGCTTGGTGATTCTGGTTGCTGTGTGAGCCGTATTTACTGACTCTATTTCAGAAATAAACAGGCCTTTTCATGCATGATACAACGTAGCACATATAAGCACTAGAAATAATATAGAAAGGGCTATTGGAGTATGGAAATTTGATTTCCTTGTCTTAAAACTGAAATGGCTACGCAGTTAAGCACAGCAAGCCCTAGTATTGTTGCTACGGCCATTTCATTTAATATTTCAGATATGCAAGATGTAAACAATATTGTTTATATTGCTAGAAATAATCAAGAAGGTTTGGCTTTTAAAAATGTTTTTACCTTTCGACACTTTAGTCGGTAAATAATAAATAATTCAGTATTTCCTTTGCCTATCTATAAATAGTACATTAACTAACATCATTAAAAAATCCAGAATTCTTTGTAACTATAATATTAATTGAAATTTATATTATTTCAATTTAAAATAATTATTTTCTTTGTTATTCTCTAATTGATCTATTTTAATTTTATTATGCTTTCTTTGAAACTCCAGCGTTTCTTTTTCTTTGAGGAGGGCAACTTATTTTTTTTCCAGTAACACTTTTTCTCTTTTTAATCACAAAGTGTGTAATTTCCCATATTTCATATTTTACAAACATTTTTTATCTTCTAAATTCACATTCATTCATTACGCTCTTGAGTTGCACTGGTGAGTTTACTGGTATTTAAAAAAAAAATTTGAAAATAATGGTGGTCACACAATTTTAAAATTGTGGAGTGCTTGAACGAATAATGTAATGTATATTCAATTTACTTAAAAGGTAGAATTTTATACACAATATAATTTTAAAATATGTACTGTACTTTTGATTATAAAATATATTAAAATTTGATTTATATTTATTTTAAGTTTATTATTTGATAATTTTTTCATTGTCATTGTTTTAAAAATATATTTTTTAATTTTAATTTTACTTACACTTTGAGGTAATTGTATATCTCAAGTTTAGATAAATCAAGTAGTTTTGTATTTTTTTTGCTAAAATATAGTTTTGTAATATAGTTTTTAAATCAATGGACTATATGAAGGCCGGCCATAATTTGATAAGTGGAACGAGGTAAACTCTAATAGTTTTAGATGGTACGGCATATTAATATACCTGAAAAAATATTAATAGATTAAATTGTTTAAGTAAAAATGCTTTATCAAGTGGAAACTTTAATTCATTCATCTACATCATTTAATATTATTAAATATATAATGATAATAAATTATGGGAATATTTATTACGTAGTTATAACTTTGCAGCGAAAACTTTTTGGATTTTATTTCGATAATGAGGAAGGCTATTTGTCACAAGTTTCAAATGATATAATTCTATGCAAGTTCGATTTTCTAATAAGTCAGGCTTTCAGGCGAGTTAGCCTCTGGAAAAATAGAGTATCAAATAAAATTGTAAGTTCCTTTTATGCCACTTAAACTGACCTATATTTTTGGCTGGTACTGTATAAATTTATTTTCTAATAGTTTAGCATCTCCCATTATATTTTCTTACGGTTCAGCATCCGGTGTTTCAGCTATTTCCATGGTCGATGGTCCGTTAATCTGTTTTGATACGTACTAAGACGTCTGTAAAAATTTGACTTTATTATAATAACTTGGTTTTTGAGATATCGCACCCATATGGCCTTTGATTTTTATATACCAGATAACAAGGCCACCTTGTTATCTGGTATATAAAAACCAGCACATCGTTTCGTTTTTAATTAGTTTATTGAATTGTAAAGACATTTTAGAGTGTATATTTATTTATTTCTAGATTCATTCCTGATTTAACTTATGGAGTAACGAAAGAATCTATCTATTTTGTTATATTAACTAGCCCGTAGTGCAGTTGATAAAACGCAAGAATTTATTGGAAGGCCTTCCTTTTGGTGTGATTCAGAAATTATTTATTTGATTGTGAATTGTTTTATATATGCTATCGATATAGGGACATTTATCTTGTGACGTCTCTCAATGTATCACACTAAGTCTTAAATAAACTACGCTGGTAATGGTCATTGTTTACTGCTTATCCCAAGAAATATATGGAAAAAGAGCCATAAGGATATAAATAAAAATATTAACATGTTTATATGAGAACAGTGATCATTGTCAACATAACTAATTTCACGATCTTATTTATTGTTACCGTGTATGCATATAGGAATATCAATCAAAACCTATTACAATTTGCCTATTTTCCGTATTAGAATCGATTGCTCCTGGTACTGAGAAAGACAAGAATTTGAAGCTTGAAAAAAGTTTTCCACTAGAACGTTAAAGAAACCAGACTAATTGTTTACACAAGCTAGATTTTTATATTAATGACAATGATCCCCGTTGTCTGGAAAGTTACTTAAAGTCTGTAAATCATTCCATGTTTAGAGTTCCTCTATAATAAGAACAACTTAGCATATTCCATAATTTGTTAATTATTTATTTTCATCTGGATGATAACACTATTAACGAAACATCTGTTAACATAATAACTGATTATTTTGTAGATAATTTCGTCTTAAGTAACTTATATCTTTACTTAGATGTATCTATGTGGCATCCTAATATTATCTTACCTAACGTAGTTCACTAGTACTCATATTGAAGTGGATGAAATTCTTTCGTTAAGCGCGTTCAAATCAGTAATTAAATTTATTTTATCTATGGCAAAAATACGAACCGATCAAAACTTCCAAAAAAGGAAACAGATATAAAATACAAAAAAAATATTTATCCAATTACCATCGTTCATGTAAACTTTTCCGTTTACACTGTGTTCTGACGAGCTATACGTTGCTGTTTAACATATAATATTACCGAACTGTTATCGCAGTGTATAATTTTATTATGATAGACACTAGAATGTGACAAAGATTAAGAACTAGGGACGGGTACTATTTATCACACAGTCTGAAGAAGCGTTATTGTAATTAAAGTTCAAATTTAGTTGGGATAGCCAGATTCGATACTTTTATTGGCTAAATAGTCTTCTAATAAATACTGAGATCGAATTAGGTAAGGATTCTAGCTAAACTAATTATAACTTTAAGGGCAATTTTATTTCTATCCGATAATTTTAAATTTTTAACTCGAATTATATTTTTTTATGTCATGCTGTGTATTATTTTTATTGCATCCTAAATTTTTCTTGCCAGAAGAGTTTAACAATATTGAAGTCTATTGAAAAATAATTTAAAATTAAAAATGTAATTTAAATTTACTGGAATAACTGATTTTGTTTTAACTGAGCTTTAAACGAATAAAATATTATTTTATGTAGTTATAGACCAAGTTAATCATTTAAAAACTACTGACTTAACTCGCACCGAATTTTTTTAAAAACTTGGGGTCTGGCTTGAAGTAATATATAGATTTTATTTCACGTCACATTAATTGACACATACGGATTTAACAATTTCAAATATTAATTTACATTGTGTTATTACAACAAAAATAAATAAGTGCTAACCAAGCCGACGCGTGGCAATTATAGATATGTACATTATGCATATGAATATCAATAGGTGGAGCTACGTATGTTTTAAATCATGCAATTAAGTTTTCCATCCGGATATACATTGGTGAAATGGGGGTAGTCACAGGTATGTAAAGAAATACAGGGGGGGATAGGTGATTGAATAAGCAATCGAATGCAGACTAATACCCCTCATGTATTCACATATAGACTTCATAGTTAGTCGTCTTCTGAACATAATATTTTCATTGATTTATGTATTTATTATGAGCTTGTTTCAGTTCGTCAATTTGTTAAAAATTTTGAAACAATTAAATGAACTACTTTCTATTCATTTCACAAGGATCTCATTCTCGGCCAAGGTGAAATGAATTCCGTTTTGCCTGGAAAATTAGTGTTTATAAAATAAAGTTTTTGAATAGCTATAATATAAAATTTATATATGTAAAACTACAACGTTTACGTACCTTAGGACTACCTTAGGGTTTGTTATAATTTGTCATATTATCCATGATAATAAAATTTTATATTGAACTAAAAATAAAATGAAAAACTTGAAAGTAATATTTCACTGATAATTTAAACATTAAACAAGGCGCTATTTATATTGCTAGCTTTCGTTTGGTTAAAAAATTAAATTAGCAGATATCTTAATCGGTCAATTAATAAACATCGTATCTTTACACAGTTGGAGAACTGGGTTTTTCTTCAAAACGTACTTCTGTAAGGCAAATTTGTTTTTCGCTGAGTCGTATACAATGGTTCCAAATCATCAGTAAGCTAGATGTAAATAAAAAATATGAAAAAATTGTACTCCGATCATGAATGCATTTTGACTTACTTTGTATGTCACAAGTAAAAAAAATGTATCTAGGCAGAAGACCAGTATTCATTTAGATCCATACATAATCTTAGGAGAAATTTATGAAATGTCAATTAAACGGCTTCTTTGTAAATGTCGATATTGCTAAGAAAACAAAAATTTATATTGGTCTTATTCATCATCGGATATAAATATTCCGATATTGCACAGAATTTTTTTCAATATTTTTTTACTATCATATAATTTTCTCTGACACAATTTTAAGTTTATGTATATTTATATACTATCAGAAAATCTAATTAGATAATAATTTTTTTTACTAAGTCTGGTCAGTATCAATTAAAAATTATTATTTATTAAACTACTCCACTTGCGTTTCTAATACTTAAAATTTCTACGTCTGCTTCACGATTGCTTGAAAGTAAAATTAGTCTCAAATTATATCATCTTCATTAATGTCGAATATATAGTCAACAGATCCAATTAAGAGTGAATTGTAAAACAATATTCAACAGCTTCGGTTTCAGAAGCTTACAAACTTTACGAAAATAATTAAGATAATGCTGAAAAGCAAAATGATCGTAGTACATAACGCATACCAATTCAACTGAGGCGAGAACGTCAATATTAGGCCCGTTTAAAAGATAAAAAGACAGTTATAGCAGTTTGATTAGTGGCCCAATGTATACGATGAAGCTATTTATACCAAGTACTTTGATTGGACTTGCACATTCTATGCTAATGCAGATCATCGACTCGTGCACGAAACACAAAGAACGCAATTAACAGTTGACAAACAGGAATAGACGGGCAAGCAGATCAACGTTTAATAAAACATATTTTTGCGTTCCATTAATTTATAGATATTATCGTTGCTAATATCCCACCTGAAGATGTTGTAATACAACGAAACCTAGGTCGTGGTAAAGAAATTAAAGATAGTAGAAATAATACTACATCACGTAGTTTCATTTAATTGTTTCAAAATTTTTAATTAATTGACGAACTGAAACAAGCTCATAATAAATACATAAATCAATGAAAATATTATGTTCAGAAGACGACTAACTATGAAGTCTATATGTGAATACATGAGGGGTATTAGTCTGCATTCGATTGCTTATTCAATCACCTATCCCCCTCTGTATTTCTTTACATACCTGTGACCCCCATTTCACCAATGTATATCCGGATGGAAAACTTAATTGCATGATTTAAAACATACGTAGCTCCACCTATTGATATTCATATGCATAATGTACATATCTATAATTGCCACGCGTCGGCTTGGTTAGCACTTATTTATTTTTGTTGTAATAACACAATGTAAATTAATATTTGAAATTGTTAAATCCGTATGTGTCAATTAATGTGACGTGAAATAAAATCTATATATTACTTCAAGCCAGACCCCAAATTTTTAAAAAAAATTCGGTGCGAGTTAAGTCAGTAGTTTTTAAATGATTAACTTGGTCTATAACTACATAAAATAATATTTTATTCGTTTAAAGCTCAGTTAAAACAAAATCAGTTATTCCAGTAAATTTAAATTACATTTTTAATTTTAAATTATTTTTCAATAGACTTCAATATTGTTAAACTCTTCTGGCAAGAAAAATTTAGGATGTAATAAAAATAATACACAGCATGACATAAAAAAATATAATTCGAGTTAAAAATTTAAAATTATCGGATAGAAATAAAATTGCCCTTAAAGTTATAATTAGTTTAGCTAGAATCCTTACCTAATTCGATCTCAGTATTTATTAGAAGACTATTTAGCCAATAAAAGTATCGAATCTGGCTATCCCAACTAAATTTGAACTTTAATTACAATAACGCTTCTTCAGACTGTGTGATAAATAGTACCCGTCCCTAGTTCTTAATCTTTGTCACATTCTAGTGTCTATCATAATAAAATTATACACTGCGATAACAGTTCGGTAATATTATATGTTAAACAGCAACGTATAGCTCGTCAGAACACAGTGTAAACGGAAAAGTTTACATGAACGATGGTAATTGGATAAATATTTTTTTTGTATTTTATATCTGTTTCCTTTTTTGGAAGTTTTGATCGGTTCGTATTTTTGCCATAGAATAAAATAAATTTAATTACTGATTTGAACGCGCTTAACGAAAGAATTTCATCCACTTCAATATGAGTACTAGTGAACTACGTTAGGTAAGATAATATTAGGATGCCACATAGATACATCTAAGTAAAGATATAAGTTACTTAAGACGAAATTATCTACAAAATAATCAGTTATTATGTTAACAGATGTTTCGTTAATAGTGTTATCATCCAGATGAAAATAAATAATTAACAAATTATGAAATATGCTAAGTTGTTCTTATTATAGAGGAACTCTAAACATGGAATGATTTACAGACTTTAAGTAACTTTCCAGACAACGGGGATCATTGTCATTAATATAAAAATCTAGCTTGTGTAAACAATTAGTCTGGTTTCTTTAACGTTCTAGTGGAAAACTTTTTTCAAGCTTCAAATTCTTGTCCGAAATATTTTGTTAATATAGGTTAAAAATTTCTCATGACCACTGAAAAATTCTGGCCGATGAGCTTTTCGAAATGCATGGAATAATAAAAACCTGTTTGTATTTTCAATATAAATCGTAGGAGTTAAAAGACTTACAATACACACTTTTGTGCCTATAAGTTTAATTTATTTAACTTATAAAGAAACACATACTGCGGATTTACATACATTAGGTGCATTGGATTTAAATATTTTTACTTCAGGTCAGAGTGCTAATTTTTCAATAACAATATAATTTTGACTACAAACTAATAAAAATTATAATAGCCTTGTTCTTCGAACATGCATATTTTCGCCATGAATTATTAATTGCAAACTTTACTCAATTCTATAAACAGTGGAATATCCTGAAAAAGTCAAAATGTAACGTTAGGTTGAGAGGTATTAAAACCCGCCGTAATTAAAAAAATAATTTCTCAATTTATATAAGCACAATTGTTATCAGTCACTTGTCGCTAACTTGTATGCAAAGACTTACTTTACCCTCTATATGGGTAATGAACTGTTTTTATTTCATTAAATTTCACATTTTGTAGCTTTATTATGCAATAATTTTGTTTCTTTTATTATTTCAATTATTTCGTTTCTGGAGAAATTTTAATATACTCAATAGGAAGTTCTTACTCCGTTTCGGGCAGAATTTACATTGAAGTGTTATTTATTAACATCTAATGTACTGTAGGCAGAATTCCCAGATAAAACTCTGTTTGGTGTTGTTTTATATAGTTAACGAATACTCTGTGTTTTCATAAAGACATTCAGTTTAAAAAACGTAATTCAAATCCGTCACTCACTCTTACTCATGATACAGCATGGGATGTGTAAGTATGTATCAACGTAATTTTATAGTGATTTACGTAATGTATTAAAAACGATGTTAGGATAATGAAAAAGAAATTCAATCAAATACTCGTAGTTTGAACTTTTTTTAAATAATTTAAGAAAGTAAAATGCTGTAAAAAATTTAAAAAATTATAATGTAATTCTGCTTTGCTGGAAGATTGAAAACGTAACGAATTTAATGTATGAAGAAACGGAGACAGAAATATAAACTATAGCATAAAAATGCAGGTAGTACTCTGGTTAGAGAGTTAATTGGAATCTATGAAATTTGATCCCTTAGGTACAAACATAGAGTAAATAAGCGAAACACAACTTACAAGTGCCACGTTAACTATTAGTGTTGTATTACCATTTGATTGATCTCATAAATATAATTAAAGTAAAATTAAATATATCATCGAGAGCTTCTTGTTTAAACCACCAATAATATAAAATGTTGTCACTATATGATCTAGAAAATTTTCTTGCTACGCTGGTTACAACCGCAGTATATAAGTACAATTACAATTGCAGCGATATTCGCTCTCTCCATCTAATATTTTATGTGGAAATATCTTAAAAAAAATTCATATAAATTTGGAAATACATTTTCCCGTTTAAATAATAGGAAAGAACGACTTACGTTTTCGATAATTTTCTTTTCATTTTAATTTTCATTAATATATGAAATGCCTAATTATTATTATATTAATTAATAAACATTTAGATATCGAATTACTTAAAATATAATAGACTGTCAAAAATGGAGTTTAATTTAATTGAATATAAATTTATTCCGGCATTCAAATTGAAGTTTTGTAAATTAAATACATTCTAAAATATTTGAAAATATTATCTACAAGTATGCTCACAAAAATATATGTGAGCTAACTTAAAAGTAATATTTGAAAGATGTAGTTTTATGGGAATAACGAATCACATAAAGAAATTAAACTGTCATCATATTTGTTGGTTAAATACAGAATAAATTTCTTCACTCTTAGCAACCTTAATAAATTCGGTACTTTAATGTCGACACAATAATTGAAATTAGAATAAAGATTCATAAACTAAAAATGGATTAAATTAAGATCAATGACCGTGAAAAAATTATTGAATTATTTTTTATATTAGAATAAAGGAATGTACACATATAATTAGTCGAAACCAGAGCCTGGTTAATGTTAATCTAAAAAATATTATCCGGGTAGCTTAGGTCCTATGGAAGCTAATATAAATAAATATAATATATAGTTTATTGAGGAAGAAAAAATAAAACTCTCTAAGGTATATACGTTTATTGTACATATCGTATAATATTTTTGGGCGAGTATTAACCCCAACAGATTCATTATATAAGATGGCGTTGTAATTGATCTCTTTAAAGTAATAACACACTACAATGAACACAAGATTTTGAAAACAAGTTGTTCTATTATAATAACTTCAGATGCAACTAGAGAAATGGTAACAAAAATCTATTGTTTTGAAGCGTCTACTTACTTACAATATCAACGAGCAGAAGACGACACGAGCAATTTTCTTTGAGTGTTGTTATGACTCAAACGGCCAAATTCATGCTTCATGCTTCATGAATGAGATATTCTATTACAAATATCACTAGGTCTATTTAATCTAATTTTGTAAATATCTCTTAAATGATATCTGCTAAATAGGGGTTGTTTGGAAAAAATAATTTAAACCCAATTCGTTGTATCCCCATGTTCTTGAAGTAAAAGAAAAATCTACCTCTCTATATTTACATAATTGAATTATGTTGTTCTATGATCTTTAATTCTGAATATTGTGAAACTGTAATATTTCGACATGGATGCAGTGTAATTATAAGGAAGGTTTTATATGTTTTAACGGAAATTTTTTGACATTAGGACACGGAACCTTAAAAAAATATCTACTGCAAAGTTTTATATATTTACCTCGTATTAAATGCCACGTCAACTCTGAATGTATCTTAATGCGGTACGTTAGAAGTTTTGCTTAAATTTTATGGGAAATATTTCGTTGGAGTAACTTTTAAGAAAAACATTATTAAGTCACAAATAATGATACATATTAAATTTAATTAATCGTTAATTAAAATTTTATATAAATATTAATTATTGCGATACATTACAAAATAATAATAATGTTTTTTTTTTGCATTTACAAGTCTAACATTACTAACATCGCATTTTTCTTTCCCGTCTATCTCTGTGAATAATTATAAAAACTTTGGATGAAATTCAAAATACAGTGCAATTTTGTTGCAAATGAATATACTTAACTTGTCAACAAGTCGCAAAAATAATATTCACGCTATCTTTTTTGCATACAGTACGTTTTATTTTTACACACACATATATGCATTCGTAAAAGTACACCATAATTATAAAAGTTAACCAAAACACATTTCGATAGATTTTCTTTAACTCGTAATGGAGAAATCATACTCGAGTGTGGTTTTAATCAGGTGAACGACCAGTTAAATACCGCACCAAAACCGTTATAATTATAGAGGGTGGTACAGATAAAACACGATTATTGCGTGAGGGCAGAAAATTGTCAGTAATAGAAGAAAGTTTGTTCAATAATACGGGGTATAGAATTCCTCCACACAGTATGAGGGAGTTAAAATTCGTGAACGTAAGGTCTATTCCAACTTGCAAAAAGTAAGAACTAAAGTATCTAGAAGGAAATCAGTAGTAAATAAGAAATAAATGTGACCATACTCTCTTATGTACAAATATGTAGGAAAATATTTTGTGCACGTTCAACTATTAAGCTGTACTTGGTTTCATGTGTGCTATAAATAATCGTATTGGAGCTGAATTCTAATTGCTCTAACATTTGTGAAGTGTATAGTAAGGCGGATCGATAACGCGGAGTGAACATGATTTGAATTATACAACATGAATCTAATTTTCGAAACGATTTTTACTACCTCCACCATATACCCGCAAAAGGTGAATCAAATTTGACGGCGGCGCTGCAGTCGCTCGCCATCTGCACTGTTAAAAGCTTCATGTCATTCGCGAATGACAAAGAATGTGCAGTGCTTACTGTGCCAAAATAATTTCATTTACTAGAATGGTGAAAATAGAGACTCAAAATTGGAATACTGGCTCACTATCGAACATGTAAATTAAGTCCCTTATGTAAAGCTCCTACTCGTACGTATCGTTTTCTACGTAGAGGTAAATCGTAATAGTGAAAAGGAGAATCCTGTTTTGCCAAGTTGATTCTTGAAGCTTTCTTCGACTCTAAAAAGCATATATTTATAAAAAGGATTTTCTTAAATGCTCCTTCTTTGATGTATCTCAAAATTCACTAAATACCCATAAGGTGTATTGATGCACCAGTTTTTATAAACAAAACAGTTTGTCTTATAACGAATAAACTGCTTACACCCATGTTTAACGAAATACTATACTATTACTCGTCATAGTTTAGGGTAGCAGATGGCACAATACGTGCCATAAAGTTCTGCTTGATGATGTCAATGAGCAGTCTTAACTTCTGCATTTTGTCCGTAGCAGCCATTTTATTATTGTCCGCACAATGCATAAATCAAATGATTGTCATAAATCTGTCCCGTCTCATACTACTGTAGATTACTGGGATCAAGGTGAAGACATGAGAATTTTTTGTAGACCAACAAATTTCTCATGTCTTGGCCTTCGTCCCAGAAATGTCCCTTAGAAAGGACAGTATTGTAGCCAGATAAAATGAAAATTCGATGAAAACCTTTAATTTTTTTTAGAGACTCTTAATGTAATTGGGAAAGGGAAAAAAGTTAGTTTTTCAAAAAAGGTAGCGTTTCGAATGAAATTGATGTTTTACTAAGCACTTCTCATTTTAAGCTTCATTTTCAAAATATTAAACTTTAAAGTAATATATGAGACGCATCGTCTTCATAGTCTTCACCGGATCGTCAGGGATATGAAAAACATGCAAAAATTTAAGATACCAGCATTTGATTAGATCTTTCGATTGAAATTATTTCGGTTAACTTGCATCAAACAAATCTTATATTCAAATTAAAAGCTGATTCTAAATCTTACATTAGCTGTTATCCAATCCAGTTATTTGATGTGAATTTTTTTTCTTTTTCTCCTGAATAATAGTTAGGTCACCTGCAATCGGAAGGAACAGAAAACCAAGCAAGGTAAAAAAAAGTATTGACTGACACGTCAATAAAATTTAAAAGTAAATACGATTTTTCAGTGAAGAGAAAAACAGTAAATTATTATATTTGATACATTAACATTCTTTATATTAACCTTCTAAATTTACTAGATGTAATACTTTAGAGATAATTTTTGAAATTGTAAAACATTAATTCTTCAATTGAAAAATTATGAAAATATTATAAAATCTCTCTTGGAAATGATCTTTAAATTTTTATTATAATTTCAAGCCCAATTCCATTTGATTCCATTTTTACGATTACAGTTACCACAGAATTGACTGTGAATAAATAAGGATTATAAAACTTAAGGCTAATATTCTAGACCGCAAACCCAACACTGCTCCATAACTCGTCCTTTAGCCCACAAACGATTTCAAAACGACATTTAAATAACTTAAGTCCTGTCTAAGTACACGCGGGTCACGTTAAGGAAGCTTACAGTCATATGGAGTTAAATATTTGAAAGTAGGATTATTAGCTTGTCACAAATCTCGTATAAGTTAATATTACGATTGAAGTGGATTCTAAAGTTGGATATATTTATATATGAAAAAAGGATAGTTGTGAAAGAGAAAAAAATTAAATCGTATTTCATTCTTACTACCCTTGTCTAAAAGCAAAATTTGCACCCTTGAAACTTGCTCATTTTTTTAGATTTGTCAAATTTTTTTTACTCCTTATTATTTTGTACTTGAAATTTAAGTGGTCAAATACCCTTATTTTATTTTTTCAAGTTATGCCGTAATTAGGTGGTTTCAGTACAATTTCATTATACACACCTTAATTCTCGGAATTAAATTAAATGATTTTGATGATTGTCAACAAATGAAACCAGACAGAAACTTTTTCCACTAATTTTCATTGCATTTTCTTTATCAATAAATACACTTTTGAATTTACTGGGTAAAGCGCTTTACATAAATTTTTTAAAATCCTCTTCTTAAATTTTTAATATAATGGTTACTGCGTCATCCTTCAAAGTTTCTTTTGAATATCATCAAATAAATAAATTTTAAAAATGAAGCGTATTTTGTTTAGACCATGTTATCTGAAAAAAGAGTTGAAATGAAAATATGCGTCATATTTTAAGTGATATCCTTATATAGAATCAGAACGAAGATGCAATTTAATAGTAACGCATTGAGACCCAACACTTTTATATATTTAAAATAACTGTTTGAACGTTTTTATGTTTCTTACATTTGAACTACTGACTGAATCTTTCAAGTTCGTAACACTGTGTTAAATTCATGTCACTTGTTTTAATGTCAAATATAACACTACTGATATTTTTGGAATAATCAATTTCAATAAACATCAAATTCGCAAAAAAGAAAAAAAATATTACACAAAAATAGTCTAATGTTGCCACAAATACACGATTTAAAATTTATCGCTAAAATTAAAAATATTAATGATAACTTATTGGTACCGAGGTATTACTATCAATATTTCTATTTATTTTTTAAATATTTAAGTTTCAGCAGTTAGCTCCAAAAACTTTCAGCTAGATCTTGGGTATTGCAAAATTAATTTATTGTAATTTTCACTAAATCATCCTCTCAATGTATCGATTAAGTGACAATATCAAAATAGGGTAATTGTTTTTTTTTAATTAGGAAAACCTGTCAATTAAGTGAAGCGTTTTCATTACGAGTTAAACACGTTCAGATTGAGAACAATGCGTATGGGAATTACAAAAGAAAAGTTTTTTGAAATAAGTGTTGCGTAGTGTGCAAAGAAATAATTGGACAAACGTAATTTCGTGATTGACTACTTTTATTATGTTTCTCTAAATAAATCTTTTTACATACCTTTACTGTAACTCTACATTATTCCTAAAGCTTTTTTATTTATATACGTCAATAATATTTTTAAATTCACATTACTTACCAGACCAACAACATTACTCTCTAAACTTATTACTCTCCCAATTTACTTATTAAGATTTCTTTACCTCTGTTGCTATGAACTTGCTTAAGTTAAATATGTAGATTTGATTAACAAGGAAATTACGATCTCAAACTAAGTGTTGATAAGATTATATAAGCAAATAAATTAAATATGTTACTAATAATATATTTAATGACATACATACGTTGATGTTTTGAGTTGAATGATTAATAAAAAACAATTGATTTTATTTAAAGTAAGTAGAAAATATTTTGAAGCTATGGGCAAAATTTTCAACAAGAAATGTTGAAATAATTTTGATTTTATGTCAAAACATATTAAAATAAATCACATTATATTATTTTATCATTGAACATAACGATAAAATGTGAAAATATTATAGAGAAATGAAATAACAGAATCACATTAATATCTTATTCCCTTTATTATCGAGCTTTATTGTGTAATATTTTGAAATTGATTCGATCAGCATCCCCATGAATAATTAAATTTAAATACAAAATATTGTTAATTTTATTATTAAAATTAAATCACTAACGGGACTTGTGTATTATACTAAATGTACATCAAAAGTTTTACAAACTGTCTTGTATAATAATACATTTACAGTGTGTTTCAACGTGATGATTAATATGTTGATGCATTTATTGGCAATTGCGTAAAACTACTTCAAATTAGAAAAAAAATAGACTTTAATTCAGTAAAATTTAAATATGAGTTACAAAGGTTACAATGATTTGACATTCGAATTTCGTGACAACTCGCCATAAAACCGTTGCTCAGACTTAAAGAAACCTTGATCATTTGATTACATTAAAAATGTAATTTGAAATGATTATTTACATAATTTACTGACACAAGAAAATTGCATATACTTTACGATAAACTTTATTCAGTGAAAGGACTTTGAAATTTAACAGAGGTTTTATAAGAATTTAAGTTGGAGGTGACGTAATGTGGAACTTAATGTTATAACGACAAATTATCCAAAGTAAAAAATTCGTGATATGTAGACGATGTCTACAACGATGATATGTAGACGATATTTGACAACTTATATTAAATGGTATTCGGTGAAATACTCATATATATTTACATAAACAAAAATTAAACTTATTTTACGGCAATTGTCCGAAATGTTCTAACTTTTCAGGTAAACAGTTATATGCAACCATATTGGCATGTCCGGCGGACTCTTTTTTCGTTACTATGGCAACGGTTTCCTCATCCATATTACAAGGTAAGGGAAACTTTATGCCGGTTCTTTCGCCACCTTGATCATTCGTCAACAAGCTCGTCTCACTCTTATCTGATTTGGGTTTACCTACCTTATCTGTACCGGCGTTATTATCCTCCATAACGCTGTAAAGATTCTCAGATTTATTTTTTATTTTACTAAAACTGAAAGGTTAATCATTTTTAAATTTTAAAATAAGATGAACATTTATAGCATGAATAATATTTTAAAAATTTAGCAAATTTCTCGAATCTCGATCCAAATATTCGTCACCGGAGATACATTTAAATTCCGAAGAACTATTAACATCGATTTGATTTATATTGGGGAGAGTTTTTAGTCTGACCGTGAAATCATTATCGCCTTCTATAGCCAAGAAAATGAATGATCCCAGAAAAATGTAAGCCAATAGCAGGCAAAATATAGCAAAGTTGTTTATGGAGCTTACTATCAGTTGTTTTCGTCGATATTTCGTAGTTTTGAAGCAAAAAGAACATACAATTTTTTGACGTGGTTTTGGTAGCAGAGTTTGCGGCTGTGAATATATTTCCTGACATTGGTCTATAAGTACACCTCCATTTAAAGATGGCTTGGCTAGGCTGTACTGCTCAAAGCGATTTACAGTGGCCTTGTCCAATATACCATGATCTATTTCCATCTTGATTTACTTTGCGGTTTTAATGCGGAATTAGGTTTATTGTTGCACTTTAAAGCGATAGATGTATTAAATATTAGCGGCGTAAGCAATGGTTGTTATCGGAAAAGGAAAAAAAATTGTTGTGAATTTTTTTAAATTTTTTAAATTCGTTTATCGAAGATTTACAATATGAGCTTAAGTGTATAATCGTATGAGTTCTCTTAAAGTAGCACAATAACAGAACTGAGATGATGACATTTTATAAAATTGCATTTTTCAATTAGGAAAGTAGATAACCCTGTAATTTGATTCTTATATGTATGAGTTTTATTATTTGCAGGGTTTTGTTTTCTTAAATATGGGATTCACTTTAGTAATCTAGGAAAGACAGTATTGAGGAAGATGTTCATATATATGAACATCTTCCTCAATACTCATTTTATCTATATAGATTTAATCATTATTTCTTCCTTATTATTCTAATCTTTTGTCCAAAGTTTAAAACGTAAAAGCAAAAATCAGACGTTTGATACGTTTAGTGATATTTTAAAGAGAAAATATTTTTCATCGTAAATTAAGTTTAATATTTATAATTTACTTTCCTGTATAAAAAACTATGCTGAATTGGTCATTTCAATAAAACGCTTAAAAGAAATCGTATTAGGTCGACCAAAAAGTTCCTCTGCAAATTTCGTTATGGCTAAGTTGTTGACAAAGTGTTTGCCTTTGTTATCTTCAATCGAGTCAAAAAAGATTTCACGCAGTGGCAATTTCAATTTTGAAAACAAGAAAAAGTCACACGGGTCTAAATCCAGCCACTACGGGGAATTGTCGATGGTCGATTAATTGAGTTTTAGGCTTCCGAGCGGACCCTCTAACACTGAAATGTTGCTTTTCGAGCACAAATTATTTGGTTTTTATTATGTTATCGTCATATCATATCGTACCTCATGATATGACGATAACCGACATGGTCGAGTCACCACAAGTTTTTTGGAAATGTTTGACTATAGGAAATATAAAATTTAAGGTAAAGTCTATGTTCAACTAATTTATCCATAATTCAATTCGCAGGAAAACTTTAAGTTAGAACTCTTTCGGAAGCTGCCGTAAATACAAAAGTTAACGGAGCGCGCTCAAGTTTGGCTTGGTAATTGAGGAAGATTTTACAAATTTTAAAAAATTTACTTATTTCTTTTAAGCAATTCATTTAAATTACAAATGACGGATAATTATATTAAAGAACTGTATATATAATAAATCATCATCTCGAGATAAACAATAATCTTTAATCCCATAAAATGTTTACTTCAAAACTTTTATATTGTAGGAATGAAATTAAGTTTAGCCGCATAGCGGGGATGGGTCACTGCATAATAAAATATTTCTGGTCTAAATATATACAAATATATGGCTCGCCCAACGACTTAGCTCGGTCAATGACTCATCGCCAGACATTTCTGTAATATCACGTTGGCATCCAGGATTACAGGCCCTAATCCTCCTTAGGGTGCTGTTTACGGTGCCGGGATTTCTCGAATGCGCGTCTCATACATCATGTGGATCATCGTACATTTCATGAACTTTAACTTAAGCAGCAACGTTTGTTTTTATGGCCTTTATATTGTCTTAAAGCGTAGTCAAACGCTATTTAAAAATGTTTAAAATTGGAAAATTTTGTACGTATACTACAGAACATAACAATAAGTAAAATATAATATTTATATTCGAAACTATATATAATCAACTTCAAATTTAGAATAAACATTTAATATTCGTGGTGAGAAAAGGACAAAAGAATAATATTTTAAAATTGAGTATGGACAAACTATAGAGTTTTAAAAATACATACTTAATAAAATAATTAATTATTAATGAAATTTGGCCAAGTTCGTGTCAGATTAGCAATAAACGGATTTCTTATCTACAATATTAGAATGTTCGTAGAGTTCGTAGACAAAATAGATATATATTTTTTTTAAGAGCAAGTCGTGGGTGATTAAGGCAGTACCGAGCAAGATTATAAATTTTTTAATATATTTTAAAACGATACCGTATAACATCTTCAAGTTTATGGTTATATTACTCAATGACTGCTATTTTAATTGAACATAATTTGTTTTGAAATTTTTCTTTTTAAATAATGGATATTTGAAACTGAACGTGGACATTTGAGAACCTAGAAAAGGATGTTTTACTTAAAATTTTTTTTTATATATTTACTAAAGGATGTCATATTGCAAAGAATTTTGCGTTGCAAGTAAAAATGAATAAAATACAGATTTTTGATTTTGTATAAATAAATGCGAAGAGCATATATACGAACTAAGTTCAACAAATTTTAAAAGCTTGAAGTCTTTTATTTCACATTGGTAATAGACAGAAACATACTGGTACAAAAAAAGTTTTCCGCTCGTGTTTTTTGGGTTTGGAATCGTAAAACAGGGCGTAAAATAATAGTGCGAAATGGAAAATTTGTATTTTTCAACGACGACGACACCGAATTTTTCACTGAAATTTTTCAGTTGACACTTTAGCTGAACGCCACGCGGTCATCTCATGGTAAGATAAGTTTGTAGTACACGAGCATTGGTCCGAGTCTTCGATCATGTAAATTACTTAATTTTTGACACAGAGTTTTCTCCAGTAATAAATCATGTTTTCGTTTCGAAAGTACCTTTTTAAACTTTAAGCCCAATCACTGTAATGGTGTCGACAATTTCTTTTTTAAGTTTTATGGCTGCACACTTGCTCTTATTATCTGATACTACAAATTTTATTTCAAATGCTTCATGCTTAAATTATTTCGTAGTAGTTTCTAGTTTAAATTTAGTAGTTTCTATCTGATTCTAAAAAAATCATCCAGTAATAAATACAAAAAGCATCTCTTAGGAAATATATGGCAGGAATAAAATAGCTCTTTTTTAAATTGAATTCCAAGATTTATTCCAGCAAAAATGTTATTTAAATTAGCAGTTATTGCGTGATGTCTAAACATACAAACCAATAAACATGTGGATAAATCCTACCCTTATCATTTTTTTAAGTATTTTTAATTTACGAAAACGTTTCTGTTATGTTTTATAAAATTGTAGACAAAATTACGACAAAAAGTATTTCAATTTTTCATACAACTATTCTGTGTCAATATTTAAGGAAAATATCACTTGTTTTAGTATATGACTGAGGGGAGATAATTGTAAGCAGTTAAATATTATATTTCCGCTTACGTAAAAACTGTTTTGTTCCAATTTTTTATATCAGTTTAATCTTTACTCACAACAATAAAATAATTATTAAAAAATATTAGTTAATATTCATCTGATCGGCCAGAATTTTTAACAAGACATTTCGGGAACTTAACTAAATTGTGTACCCCGTATATGAAATGTTACGTAGTACTACAATACTGTCTATGGGAAAGACAGTTTATTATCCATTTTTACACATTAGAATAATTTATATCACAGCACTTACTTTAATAGAAAATACTAATTAATGTGCGTTCAATAAATAACAACTCATTAACGGCAAACGAAAATCAGTCTGGATATGAGTTGCAACAACCTAGCCTGGGCGGATCTTTACAAACTTCAAGCCCTTTATACGAGCCTAAGTTAGTCAATTGAAAACAAGAAGCATATTGCTCTGCAACAGATAAAATATATTGAATTGTCGGGTGTTTTGATTGTTATTGTTGTTTTTTTTATTTATCAAGTAACACTTGATAACAATTTTTTTAAACTAATTTTTAGTCTTTATGAAAAACTATAATTATTTCGCTTCCAAAGAATCAGTAATATATAAAATTCGTTTAACATCGTTTGAAATTTTTCTAATCATAACATTTGGACGACATTTTTGTGAAATGTTCGGATTTTATACCTAATTAACTTTTAAGGCATTTTCGGCATCTCGAATATTTTAGGCTTATTGGAAGTGTGACTTTTAATTAGAACTTAATGCAAAGTGGCCTTTGAAAGTAATATAAACATTATATTACAGAATAACGCGATATAATATTTATTTTCAACGTGCAAAATAAGTCAGCAAGTCCACTACATTTCAGCCAGAGCCTACAAGTAGCTACTTGTTAGCCGGAAAGAGACCAAAATTCAGAGTGCGACTAAAAAATGTGGAGGACTGCCGTAAATTACTGAGCGCGTTCTTTAGCGCTGAATGACATAATTTCTGAGTGACCCTGTTACCTACCGCGTTTTTATCAGCGATATGCTTTCTCACAAAAAAGTTCTTTTTGACATAATTGCACTTTCAAGCTTAAAAGACTAGTGTAAAATTTCGAGCTTAAATGATTAGTGTAAAATTTCATCTTTGCATAAAATAAACATGCAAGCCAGTAAAATAAATTGTTGCGGTTAAAATTAAATGTGATTTAATTTATTATATGAAAATAAATTAGGAGAATATGACAACGTCAACTTGTGTTTTAAAATCTATGCTGAGAACCAATTTGTGTAATTAAAGAAAATTATTGGTGTGTAACATTCAAATACATCTTTTCCATCTGAATTTTATAAATATTTATAAAATATTTTAAGAAATAAGGACCGTAGCTAAATTCCCCTTCAGCTTTTATTGCAATTTGTATATCAATAGAAAATAAATTATAGCGATTAAACCTTGGGTATATGTAACATTTTACATCGCTTATAAAGGCATACTTTCTCTGAATCCTTTGTAATAAGTATTTATCTACATTGAAAATTGAAAAAAGTAGAAATATTTTTAGGATAGTTTCAGGATATATTCATCTAAAGCAAACCTATATTAATTTAAATCAGTATCAATACATTTGATATAACTGTTTATATCAAGCTTACTAACAAAAGAGCCATTTAATTAAATTACGATATTGAATATATTTGGCATTAATTTTGTAGAAATTCATTATTCACAATTAAAGGAAACTACGTGATGCAGTATTATTTCTACCATTCTTTAAGTTCCTTACCACTATGGTCGTAAAGAACTTAATTAAAGTAGAAATAATACTACATCACGGAGTTTCATTTAATTGTAAATTACAATAATTACATACCTATCGTATTTTACTAACATATCGGCAACAGAAAAAATAATAGATGAAGAAATATGACGCACGTAACGTAAAGTATTGAGGGAAATTGGTACTTATAAAAAGATTTACATAAATATATATGTGTGTGTACACACACACGCACACACACACACACACACACACACACAGACACACACAAACACACACACACACATATATATATAATATATATAACACATATATACATTTTTAAAGTATTTAACGACTTGGGTATTGTTTCATGAATTAGATAAATGTATGTATTAAATTCTGTGTCGAAAATGCATAAATGTCGATATTTAAGTGAAATATCTATCGATATATAGTCTAATACATAAATATTTATATTTAAGTGACATATCTATGCTATTCGACGTAAATAAATATCAAAGTTGTCGTAAAGATTTAATAGATTTAGTCATTGAAATATGATGACAAAACTTTTTATTCTTGTTTAGTCACATTAGTGATAATCCTGGCTATCTCTGTTGTCGAGCGCGTTGAAATTTTGCAAGTATCCATTTGAAATAGCGTTAACTTAGCGGAAGATGTTGTGAAGAAAGATCGCTGATTTCAAAAATCAAAATTCAAAGTTATAATTAGTGGCAAAAGAACATTATTTATAAATGCCATCACAATTTTTTTCTGATAAAAATTCAAAATGATCTATGCATATAGAAATTGATTGGAGATGCATGTTCATTGCCGTAAAAAGGTTTGTTTATTTATTCGAAAGCATTGTCTTTTAGTGTGATACAAATGCATTATTGTAAATATATATATATATATATATATATATATATATAGATATATATATATATATATATATATATATATATATATATATATATATATATATATATATATATATATATCAAATGTTTAATTCTGGCTAACACAACATAGTAGAGAACTGTCAAATTTTAATAATATTAACAGATTGCGTTGTGATAAATATCAAATCGCAATTTGAGATTCACTTTTAGTTCCTTATTTTTTTGTCACCAATAAAATTCCTATATTTTCTTGATAATGATTCAAATGTTAATACTTCAAATTATCTTTTTATCACCTGTCAAAGCTTTCATAGAAACTGCTATTTCCTTACCCAATTAAATAAATTCAACGCAAAACGGTCATATTTTTTTGAGCGAGAATTGCCTTTGAAGGATTTTCTTTCGGAGTTTAAATTTAACTCCGAAAGAAAACCGCAAATGCAGCCTCATTAACGAGTATTGGATGTGTTGGCGTTTGACACACATTTGTTTTTTCATATCCACAACATAGATACACATATGTATCTGTTAGATTTTCTGAACGATACAGTTTGTTGAAATGATGCTGGCAACTTTCTTGTGCAAAATGAGACTACTTGAACTAATACTGTAGTGTCCAAATAAATCTTTTGAGAAAACCTTTCAAAAACCACTTTACGGTAAATAACCAAGTATAAACTTTCAGAAATCACTTTACGATAAATTACGTTATATATGAGATGATAAGATTCTCTTTTTATCTTTATGTTGTAAATAGGGTAATATCCCAAAGTTTTCAGTGGTATATAAACGCAATGTATTTTATTGTGTCTGAAAAGGTTAAACAACATTTGGATCAGGTGAAAGAAAGGTATTTTTAAATCCGGACAACATATAGAATGTAATGAAAAAGAATGGAATTTTCTTAAGTTTATTTTTAAATATTTTTGTTCCTGAAAAATGTACACATAAACAATAATCTTGAAAATAATGAAAACCTGAACAACTTTACGAGAAAATTGTGTCTTTTCTTGAATTTTCCGAAAGTTTTGTACTTAATTAAAATTAGAATATTACAGCAAATTGAATACGCATCACAACTGTAATTCAAGAGAGAATAGTTCTATTTAAAGTGCAATAATTATTGAAAAATCTCAATTCTCCAGCCATTCTATAGGCTTATTTATGAAAATGCATAAATTATAATTTAATAGACGGTATTATTTTAGAAATTTAGTAAATATAAAATTCCTGGCAAAAGTAAGATTTTCTAAGATTTTCTAAGCAGTTATCATTCCCATAGCCATGAACTATTAAGTCACAAAATTGATTTCCTAAATTTTACTAGCCTAGGAGGCTAATTTTAAAACGTTGCACGTAATAGTCGCAGGGTATTGAGATTATATATTTTAGGGTATTTCAAGGTATTGATTTGATATTTTTATATTAGATCCGCAATCATATAATCACAACTTCATAGGAATGTAATTTGTTACGACCAATAATAATAAATATATGGTAAAGCGGCATCTTTATTTGTGTTAATATAATGTATATGACATCGGTTAGAAATAAATAGCTGATTAAATTATAGTTCATTTAATAATTGTTATAATAAATTATTAACACAATATTGAAGATAAATTTAAAACATTTTATTATTATTATATATAGATACTTTAATATAATGGAGTTATTATCAATACACATCATAAAATATTACTATAGATTATATGTAGGCGTCGCACGCGTCACGAATATAGTCCTCGTATCATATATCTTTCTCGGAGCGCTAACGTTTACTTTAGTCGGAAATAGCATGCGACGAATGATAAAACTCCGTCATTCTCTGTTCTTATCGACCCAAAAATGAACTTCTGTACCATGATTACATGCAAAAATAAAGGCTTGCAAAATAACGTAACCATCTGCTGAATTTTCCGTAATTAATAGTTAATTTGAATATATTTTGTTGGATTTTTAATAAAATCATTATTGGCAATATCCATCGCACCAGAATGCGTCACTAGACTAGTGCGGGACATATTGATAAATAGAATATGTTTGGAGAATGCTATCTTAATGAGTTAAAAGTTTCATGCATTAAAGCTGCTGAATCTGTAAAATATTTATACGGTGCTACAATTTTATGAAAAATACTATAATGATAAAGAAAAGATATAAGTCGTTTAGATTTATATGTTTTTTTATTCACTTTATAATAAAGTTTAAAAAATAAATAAATTTCAAGTAAGCGTTGTTTGAATAATATATAAGACTAATGAAAAAATTGCGGTTCAAAAGTCTCTACATCTAAGATTATGAGATATTTTGCTTTGTAACTCATGGTAATTAGAGGAAAAACTAAACCTTTAAATTGTAAAAGTTTAGTATTTTGATTCTCAGATCTATTTTAAGCCTGAACTGGACAGGTTGCCTCGATTAAAACTTTCTGTTAGATACTCTATAGACTCCTCTCCAAAGGAAAAATGGATTACTGTTACCAAATGGGAGAATTAGTTTAGAAAATTCGGACACAGTTTGTTCAACACATTTTTAGAACATGAATTTGATATAAACTTGTCTTACAAAATGTATTTTTACCCAAAAGCGGTCTCAATTTTTAAACAAATGTGTAAACAAATTTTTATTAGCCATGTCACAGATGAAAAGGTAATTTATGTTTGAGTTGATTGCGAAGGAAAGTATTTTCATGGCTATATAGAAGTAGATACTTCCTAAAGAGTTAACTGTGTGGCAGAAGGTAAAGAGACCCTTGTATTTCTAGTTCGGCCATTAACTCGATCTAGATCTCAAACTCTTAGTTCGACAAGATACATAGTACATAATACATAGTACAATAATAATGCTTTAAATTATGTTACATACACGATGATATTTGATTTCACTGCTTTCTGTAAGCATGAAGACTGTTCTTCCAGTAACATTTAAACCGAATTTTAGTTTATTTTATTTATCGAAACATGAAAATATTAAATTGATCAAACGCCAACTACATAATAAATACGTTTTTTTCCGAACAATGAATGAACTATTTCCTAAAATATTTTATCAATGTATTTCATTTTGAGTCCCTAAAACTAAAATTGTTCCGGTCAACACGAACCTAAACTTGTTTGATAATCATGTATGCCTCAGAAATTGACAATATTTGGGTGTTATATTTAATATTGGCCTTCCATTCTTTATTTATATTTCAGGAACTACAACCAAATGTACCTATTACGACGTCGGAGTTTTAAATGCGGATATTAAATATGTATGCACCAATATCGTTGTGAGTTGAATAATGTATTAAGATGACTCATATTTTAGAATATTGCGGAAAGGAAAACGTATTTAATGGCTCCTTGAAGATTTTAAGCAGAGGTGGAACCTTGCGCAACAATTCAATTGGCACGTTTAAAATTCATTTGATTTACATCTATGACATGTATGTTCCCTGAACATACCGCTTCTATTTTATTTTATGTTAGATGAATATTGGAAATAAAAAGGTATAAGAATCCTAAGCACATTTGTTAAAATGTATTGTCATGAGAAATTGTTACTGAACAGAATGTAAATTAATCTAAAAATACTTTAAAATTATAGTGAAAGCTTCAGCCTCCTATCATTTCCATCTTTTACCTACGAGACTTAAAAAAATGACGTCGCATTTATTTAGACCACCAAAGTATGAAGACATCCTAGTGACCTACCTCACACATAGGCTCTCGCGTACGAAGGGATGCTACATATGTATGAGGTGCGGAAAGGCAATCCACACTTCCGATCCTCCGTTTGATCGAAATTTATAAGAAAAACATTTCTTTTGCGTTCATCAAAGCCGGAAATAAAAGGGAAAACGTAAATTGGCATTCTATGTGTTTGAGACGTGAAAAGAATTCTGTGGGGGCAAATTATTTTACAGTGTTTTCGCCACGCTGCGGTGACTTGCAGGTTCCTTTGAAAACAAAATCTACCCTCGTTTGGCTCGATCAACTTTTGTTCCCGTTACCGATAGCGCCTGCAGTTTTATTTGTTTTCATTTGAATTCGATTTTGTATTAAAACTTCATTTTTGTTGCGAGTTAGTTTTTGTAAGCAAATGGAATTCGTTTGTTGATTTATTGAAAGCGAACTCTGGGATTACAATAAAAAATTAAGTTAGTTAATAAGAATCGTGTTTGATTTATGCTTTTAAATTTAAAATAGACTAAAGAAGTATTTTACGTTGATAGGCATATTTCAGTAGAGTGATTGTTTATTATGTAGTCCCGACCTTTGCAATTTTTTTCAAAATAAATCCGGCGAAGAAAGAGATGAATTAATTAAAAATAAAACAAAATATCCAATAGATTTCAAATCCAAGATTAGGTTTACTAAAACAAAATTAAGCTTTAATATCTATGAAATCGTATTGTGGTATAAAATCGTCTCATTTTTCATATTGCTAATCAATGTTATCAAAATACGACATAGAATTTTCATATCAATACGGTAAGTAAATGTAAAAACTCAATCTCATGCGTACTTCTACTTCTACTTGTTACAAAAAAAGTTTTGTGTCCAAGAAGCACACTTGGAAATCAACTGTATCCTTATAACAAAAGAATATCCTATAATTACCTCTCTTAATCTATGCCAATATTTGTATTAAGTATTTATGTGTTTTTCTTTTTTAAATGTATTTTTATTATTTTATATTTTAATAAAGACTTTTGTAGTCAACCACTCAGTTTTTCTAACTCATTTGTAGTTGACCCATCTGTGATTGCTGGAAGAAATTACTTCTATAGCAAAAAATCCACCACATGTACTTTACGATAAAGTTAACAAATAAATAAATATAAAGTTGCGCAAGCTGTTGAACACCTTATTCGATCTGATTAGGCACTTAATTTAAACTCTCATTCAACAGCACACAGTTTGTATGAAAAGCTTATCTGAACCTGATTAAAAATTAAGCATATTTTCTTTCACCTAAAATCTCCATATTAAGACTTTTTCCGCAGGTTGTTCACGGTACCACCAGGTGAACTTCATATGAAACTTCCTTTAATTGAAAAAAATATTTCATATCTTGTTTCAATAGGTGTCAAATTATAATCAGAAGTTCAAAATTGTAGAATTATGTAACACAGAAACAATCGAGAATTGTGAGGTTTTACATTTTACTGTTAAAAGTATTGATATAAGGATAATATGAAGATAATATAAGGATAATATGAAAATCAACTAAAATAAAAGTTTTTAACTTTTTCCCTCTTTTTGATGAAAACCTTTTATAATTACTGTGGGCGACATAAAATGCTTAACAATGTGAATGTATGATCAACAAAAATATTGCAGTTTGGTTTCTCATATTTATAAAAGGATTTTAACTTCTTTGTTTCTCTTTGTTTTTTAACTTCTAAATTGAGTAAGAATCCATTTGAAATCTAATCTACACGCTATTAAAAGATAATTTTGTCGATATTGGTTATTTGTGATGGTCTTTAGGTGTCCAAAATTCCGTCATGGAGTGAATGATGTTGTCATTAGAATCGGCACTTCCTTTAAGATTGAATAAATAAAAGACCTAGCATCTCCAAGATAATACACTTTTATTTTGAAATTTATAATGGCTCTAGGTCATACAATCCCAAGGTGATCCGGTGACATAAAAGAGCGAATATCAAATTTTATTACTTTTTTTGGCAAATATTTATTATAAAACTATTTACACTCCGTTACTGAGGTTATTTATAAGCAATAGAACGTAAATCCATTTACGTGCATTATCTGTATGGTTTTCCGGTAATCCGTGCATTCCCATCTCTATTCATGAGATAAACATACGTTCCATTCATGAGTATAATTAATTATAATCAAGTAATCAATATATATTATAAAAGAAAGTGTACAATGTACGTGCCGCTAAAAGTCAGAAAAGAGTTCCAGTACGATCCAAGGAGTATGAATAGATATTGTATGGTAGCCCTCTATCCCTCATTCATGAAGTACGCACCCATTTTTACTTGAAGGGCGTGCATAAGGGCTGAAAGTTTCGCCCTCTTGAAAATTCCGGAACATTTCAGGACATTCGAGAGTATTCGAAAGCATTCCACAAAATTCCTGCACATCTTGGAACATTCTGGAATGTGTGGGAATAGTCTATAATATCAAGGAACATCCCAAATAATTATGCAATATTACAGAATACTCTCGAATGTCGTAGTGTTCTGAAGCAAAAAACACTACAACATTCGAAAGTGTTCTGGAATGTTCCATATCCAGAACACTTTCGATTCGATATTTTTTTATATAGGTGGGGCAGCCCATTATGAAGGATTTTGCTTTACATATCTCCGGTAGGGGTATGTAAAGCAAAATCCTTCGTGGGTTACAACGTCAGTTTCTTATCGTTGAAGTGCGCTGAGTGAAGAACAGGGAAGTGTGAGTAATCAAAGTGATACAGTGACTGAAAATAAATAGAAAATAAAGTGTAAAAAGTGTTTAAAATATACTTTGTGTATTTCTCAATTAAAAATTGATTTAATTTATATTTTATACAATGCCCAAATGTAAAAGAGGAGATCTCGCCAGTTCTGAAACCAAACGGTGAAAATAAGAATAGTGAAAAAACGAATCAGTCGAAGAGGCCGAAGGACGTTTACCTTCCCAATGAATGAAAATGAGCACCGTGAGAAGCAGAAAAACCGAAGAGTAACGAAATTAACGAAGTGAAGAATCAGGAATTGCGACACAATGTTATAATAAAAAACTGTGAAGGCAAGCCACCTATTAAAATATCTTCCTACAAAAAGCGTGGATGAGGACAAGTGATTAGTATAATCAAACAAATGAATAATATAATAAACGCAAACAATAAAAATTCAATAAAGAAACACCAAGAATCTGTCGCATGAATGGAAAAATTCGATTAACACTACCGGAAGCACCTCCGCAGGAATTTCTACATTACATGACCGGGGAAACTCCAGAATCAAAACACTTTCTTCAAAATATTAAAGGGTGCAACGCCTGCTTCCAAGTGACTTCTTTCGGTGTCAATTCGATCAACACTAACACAGATGAAATCGATTATGTTTCTTCAATATAAGGACAAATTTATGATAAAATGGGGTCATTACTCATTTATCACCAGACCAAATTATTTCTGATGATTGTAAAGTTATAATTCGAGCCAACAAGAGACCACCCAGAATACGAACGTCGACCTAATGCACCTTTGATATATGAATTGTGGAAAAAGAAAATATACGCCGTGATATAATTGTACAACAAAAAAGAGAAGGACTATAACGCATTGCCGATGAACACCTTTAATATGATGCCCTCCAACATCATCAACAGAAAAAGCGTATAATTTTAACATGAAATAAATCCAACCTGAAACAGGTGCAGACCCAAACAAAAAAGTCATAGGAGGAGTTCTATGCTTACCATTTAATAACCAGAGACATTTAAATTTATAATCATATTCCAATACTTGCCCTTTATTCCAACTTCACAACACTAAACAATCCTGATAGATATGTAAGGAAAAATAGAAGCGAAATGGATGCTTTACATAATACTGAATCAGAAAAAAGTACGCACGGAAGAATACATCCACCTTCGAGACGCGATCATCAAGGATGAAAACGTTGACCACATTAGAACAATGGTAATCTTCCTCTCATGTTACATAGGAAGTCCAAGACACATCAAAATACCATAACATATATAAGACAATATTCACGACCTGACCTCTTCATAATATTCATATGCCATTCATGGTAGCCAGAAATCAAAGAACAATTAAGATACGGACAAGCCTCCATGGATTGACACGACATAATAGCCCGAGTTTTCCGACAAAAACAAATGAGATTTAATGAAACCATCACAACATACCATCAGATGCTGGATGTATACAATCGAATGGTAAAAACGGGAACTGCCTCACTCACACAATCTCATATGGCTACACGACAGAATTCATCCCATGGATATCGACAAAATCATCCAAGCTGAATTTCCCAATCCACAATAAAATTCCGAGCTGCATGGCATAGCTCTGAAAAACAAGACTCCCGGACCATGTGGACCATTAAACCCCTGTTTGCCATGTGACGGAAGTGACGGAAAATGTAAAAAAACCTAAAATATTAGAGATGATGATTATCTCAAAGGCAGAAGACGATCATCCAAAAAAGGTGGCTTCATAGCAAAAATACGAATATGAGGCAGAGACCAACTGGAAATAGATAATCGATGGCTGGAATACTTTCCAAAATGTTCCAAGAAAATATATAGGAAGAATATTGCAATTCAGTGAATATTACATTACATATGTCTGCAAGTATATGAACGAAGGTGAGTGATAAAGAAGTATCTCAAATAGCCAAAGACAGTGGACAATAAAATAAAAACGACGAGATCCTCATGTACCAAATAGGAAGATACATCAATAATAACAAAGCAGCGTAGTGGATTTTTGGTTTTCCCATACATGAACACGAATTAACTGTGCTGCATCTAACAGTACATTTAGAGAATGGGCTAAGAGTTTACTTCACAAAACACACCTTCAGAAAAATTGCAAGCGAACCATCTAAGAGCACAACATCAACAGCTTTTTTTCAACCGTGCCAAACGGATCCATTTGCGAAAACGTTACTATATGTCGGCGTCTATACATATTATACAATACATATATAACAAGAAAAATGTTTCAACGACGAAAACAAGGAATTCCAGTAGAGGATCATCCAAAAATCATAAAAACTAACGCACTAGACCGAGTGTACACCGTGCACCCAAACAACGCCGAATATTTCTATCTCCGGACGTTGCTACACGAAATACGGGGACCAACAAGGTCTCAAAACTGTGAATGGTGCAAGCGAAGCATGCCAACGCTTAGGGAATGTTCAGTTCATTATGAAGAGCTTTCTATTTTTATTTTAAAAACCTTGATTATATAAGTCAATAAATCTAGTAGAGTTGCATACACAAACCTACAATTCTTCGAACATATTTACTAATTGATACTATAAATCAAACCACTGAAAATATATTTTAATTTTGCTTGTTCAAGATACTGGAAAACGACAACCACTGGGAATTAACATTACGCATAACCTCACTCACAGCCTCAGCTGACGAAATTAGAGACTTATTCGACATAATACTAACAACATATAACCCATAAATTTAAAACAACTATGGGACTCCTTCAAAGAGAGTATGAGTGATAACATACTGAACTAAATGCGAAAAACTCATTCAGAACTGACCATCGAATATGACGAAATTCATGAATAAAAATTAATTGGGTAGAAGATAAATGTTTAGCAATAAAAACCAGAACTTAGTACAACTTGGGAAGCCAGCACCACGACTAAATCCTTACAGTGTGCTAAATTTTGAAATTACCAAGGCCACCATTGGTTATAACAAATTACTCCTCAATGACAATTAAAAAATTACGTCGTTAATAATGTATTGCTGGCAGAAATACGTACTAACAACACATCGAAATTGCAATGTCAACATCTGGTATTGCCGCCACACATATTGAAGGGAATTGTCGCCCTACAACTACGTTTGAATATAGCCGAAGTACAATTCCCAGTATGTAAAATTTTAAGAGCATCTTAACGGGGTGAACTTCTAAAACAAGCTAAAATGATCTTCTGTGACGAATGAATAATGGCACATAAAAATCACTCGAAGTCATGGATAGAATATTACAAGACTTGCGAGGAAACTCTGAAGTGATGGGAGGAGCTCCACGCATATTCTCAGGAGATCTTCGATAAAACTTCCAGTTAACCCCAAGTAAACACCAGCAGACGAAATCAATGCATGCTAAAAAGAATCCCAGTTCTGGTCATATATATATATATATATTTAAATACTACGACTAATAAAAAAATGGACTATCGAGAGACGAAACAACAGTACATTTTGCTCAAAAACTTTTACAAATAAGCGAAGGCACATATCCTACTGACCAGACGACCGGCCTCATTGAACTCAAGGGTAATTTCTGTAACATAACCACAACTTCAAACGAATTCATCGACAAAATTTATACAAACATTGATCATAACTATATTAATCCGGACTGCCTATTTCAGAGGGCAATTTTGGCCATTAAAAATAATATTGTCGACGATATCAATTTTAATATTCAAAAGAAAATTCCCGGTGAAGTGATAATATACAAATTCATCGACACTATGGTAAACGTTGAAGAAAGTATAAACTTTTCTAAAGAATTTTTAAACTCTTTGTTTTAGTACCAGGAATGCCCTTACATTGCCTTTGACTGAAAATTGGATCTCCGATCATACTACACAAAAATCTCAACTCACCAGAACTATGTAATGAAACAAGGATGATCGTTAAACAGCTATCGAATAACATCATCGAAGCCGAACTTATAACTGGAAAGAACAAAGGACATACAGTATTTATCCCCAGAATACCACAGATCTCTACATAACTATTAAATTTGAAAGACTGCAATTTCCAATCAAATTAGTCAATAGTTTTACAATTAACAAAGCGAAAGCACACTTTAAAACACTGCGACGTCAACCTCAAAGAATTCTACTTTTCTTAAGGTCAACTATTATACGTAGCTTGCTCTTGAGTAGGAAATTCGAAAAATTTGCACATATATAATCTGGATAACAAAATTAAAAATGTGGTTTATAAACATGTATCGCAAATAGTTATAATATGTTTTCAATAACAAAATTTCACCTCTTATATTTTAAACTTTATCATTTTATTCCAACTATCACACAATCTCATATTAACTCCGTGAGCGAATCCGAGTACCCTAGCCAGTTCTTTATAAAAAAAAATCGTCACTTAAAAAAAGTAAAAAAATTCTAAAGAAATCTAAAATAAGGTCATGAAATAATTGAATGCACGCTTTTTATGTGAACTCCATGTACGCATTTATTTAAAGAATGGAAATTAGGAAAATAGTATAAGATTATAAATAATGGGATTGGAAAAATTTAATAACTCTTGGTTACGACACAAAAAAATGAAAGCTTAAAATTTAACGATGGTGGAACGAGATATTACATGCGTAATAAGAAAAATTATTCGGTAATAATTATAACTGCGAAGATTTACTCGGTGTAGTAACTGTAATAACAGTGTTACTGTGAGTTCTCTCACTATATATATGAAATAAGTTTTAGTTAGCTAAAATTTTGAAGAACTGAGACTTCTTTAAGAAACGTAATTGGAAACAATTCGATACAAAATGAAAATTTGGAAAATTTAGTGGGCCTTATTTAATATTTTTAAAAAAGTAGAACAACATTAACATATATGGCAAGGCCTGAGGATATAGAGTACATAGACAGAAGATAATTAAAATTTAACCAATAGAGATATGCTTTCAACCTCATTTTAACTTTATTATAAATAGGCCAAAAGCAATTCGTATGAAATTTTGCACAAATAATCAATGTATACTTTAATGCCATGCCCCATAAATTATGTAACAGTGCTTCTGATAAACATTGAGTTTCAGTTTAAATTCACTATATACTTTACAACATGAGACGCAAAAGGCACATAAAACCGTTTCAGCATCCCCCACGGCTATAAAAATTCATTGTAAAGTCAAATAATAGCAATACACAAGTGCAAACTGGGAAATAAGGCGTGTTATCTAAATACACGTGCACCTTGTACTTTTATAACATAAAATATAATGTAATCGTAAGTAAGTTTTGTAAGCAATAATTATAGTACAAGTTTTTATTCATTTCAAGCATGTAGTTTGAAAACTATATTAAAGACGGACGAAGGAATGAACAAGAGGAAGATAAGGATTTCTTGTTTCACTATGGAATACTGAAAACTGAGTGGAAATGTACGTCCTTATAGTGATATTTAAGATAAATCATTTGATGGCGCATGTGGATGGCAGTTAATACGCTCTAATGGCACGTGGAGACGTGTCATTTGGCCAGCCCCGTGTTTTGTCATTTCTTTTCGGCTTAATTCGGTCAACTTTGTTTCTTATTGGCTAATAGTATTATAAAATTAAAAATATATTTTCATTAGACTGTTAAGAATATTTATGTGATATTATTTCATAAATATAAGGTAATTAAATTAAATTAACATTTTATTTTTAACAACTATCTGAATGTCTGTTTTTTAACAACTATCTGAATATTTGTTTTTTTTTTCGTTCCCAATTCGTTGAAAAAAATATTTCAACATAAAAATTAAAAAAAAATTAAGTATATCATATTTACAGATTGACTAATTTAATTTTGTTAAATTTAAGAAAGGAAAATCACTGTGAAAGACTTTGCTTTCGGTGTGTTTTTTACTTTCAAGGCCATATGAATTCGAAATACAATGGATTCTATGTATAAAATTTATTTCGCAGCAAAAATGCTGAAAATATTTAGAGCTGGCCACTTCGCTATGATTATAAAGTGCTACAATGTATTTCAAGAATAGAAACCCATTAATCATGATGGTCTTTGGAAATTATAAAGTTTTTCATTCGTTTCGTAATTGATCGCAATTTGAAAACTAGGAAATTAAATGTGATGGATGCTATGATGAACTTCGTGTATCATTTTGGGTTGAAGTTTTTTACAACCGGTTTAATTAATACAAGCATGGTATATGCATTTACTTCAGTAAGAAATTACATTCAATATACGTATGAGTTATAGGTTACTTACGAATCTTGAATGCATAGTTAGATCGTATGTACAGAAAATATTAATACTCTGTATAAACAATTTATTTTACTATTTACTTCCTGACAATATTAACTTAGCTTTTTTGTTCTTGTATATTAGATATACAAGTTTTTGATTTTGACAGCAACAAAAAATTAAGTTTTAACTTCGTAAATTCCATTTTTCACCATTGCATATTATAGTCGCGATTTGTCCATCAGATTTACAGTAGCTTCAAAGATAAAAACCTCTATTGTTTTAGAAAAATGACGTATCTTTGTTTAGATTATATAAATTAGAAATTTGTTATCGTATGTCAACCTTAATTTGAAATATTTTCCAAAAACAAATGCATCATATAGATGTTATACAGAACATGTTGCTTAACTTTTTAGCGTTCACGACACAATCACAGACGCAAACATATAGTATATAATCTAATGGTCATTATATGGTAAATGATGACGGGGACATGTAAAAGTAGTATATTTTTTGGATTGTTATTTTTGGGTAATTATGTTGATTGTAGTAAATTTATAACATTTATTTCTAATTTTTACCTCATATTTTGTTCCCTTAAAAATTATTTTCAATATTTGAAAAAACAATTCTTTACCGGTATAAATTGTTCATACAGAGTATTGATATTTCCTGTATATACGATCTAACTATGCATTCAAGATTCGTAACTAACCTATAACTCATACGTATATTGAAAGTAATTTCTCAGTGAAGTAAGTTGCACTATGCTTCTATTAATTAAACCAGGTGTAAAAAATTTCATCCGAACACTAATTTTTCACTGCAGTAAATTAATAACACTATTTTCCTCATTCTCATTTGTCCAATTTATCTAATTGATACATATGGTGGAATTATTGCCACGACAGCTATCTATTACAGCCAACCATTCTTCAACACTAAGTTCCGACAATATTTTTAAACTAACTCAATTTAAGCTTCACTTACGTACCAATAATTAACATTTGACAGCCAGGTATCTTCTGCCAATTATATTTGGGAATTGAGGAATAACTAAAATTTTACCGATGTAGCCTAGGTTTTAATGTTTGGTACATTAAGCAAATATTTGAGTCTGTAAATAAAAACATTTTATCATATTTTATTCCATTTCAATAAAATCATGGGCCATCTTATTCACCCAAATTAATTTTGGAATTATATCGTTTGAAGCTTCTAATGGAGTTCATCTTATATTTCAAAATATCGGAAACTCTACGAGCAAAGCACTTTGTATCTGTACGTCTGTTTTCAGTACAATTCAAAATAAAATCGCATTGTCAAGAAAAGTATGTCTTAGAAAAGGAATTTTTTTTTTTAAATTTCGCCTCACCTTTTATCTATTAAATAAATAATGTGAAAAAATTGAAAAGGAGAACAGATATCACATACATATCTCAGTATGGAAACAAAATTATGTGCTGCGCATAGGGTTCGGGTTCCATATCGCAAAAGAAAAAATGGAGCCCTTATAAGATCACTCACATGTTTGTCAGTCCGTCTGTCACAACCGATTTTCATTAAAACTACAGACATATAATCTTAAAATTTGGCATAGTAATACATATTATTATTCGACTTATTTTGCACTTGCTCTTATAAATTATAAAGGTTTATTACGTGGAATGCATAAACATTTTCATTAAATTGTTTCACCATTTTAAATTGCATTTTAAAAATATATTCTAAAAATATGCAAAAATGGAGCCTCTGCAATACGTGACTTATATACTTTTAAATATTTATAAGAATCTAAATGTGTACAGAGTCCTGCTAGTGCGAATTCCTTTAATTTTGTATGAGAATTAAGTGATTTTTACAGTATTCAGTTTGGTACTTTGATAGATCTGGGAGAAAGAGCAATCACTCCTTCCCAAGAAATCATTCATTTTTTTAACCGAATCTGATAAAAATGATGTCGTCAAATCATTATACATTGTCATGTATGTTAAAATATCTTTCCGAAATATCTGAATTGTTGTTGTTTCATTAAAAGAGTGTAACTTAAAAGTATTTCCATATAAATATAGTGAAAATATGATGGTGCATTTCGGAACAGGTTACTGGATCTCCCCAATGACAACTGTATAGTTACGTGATTGATAACATTTTTTTTTATTTGCAAGTATTTTTGTTGGCAAAAGAATAATCGTCCCAACTGGACTAGTATCTTATGGTGGACAGATTTATTCCAACAGAACTCGTCAACCGATGGCAATACATTATTTGTAATTAAAATATTTTTTAAAATATTAAGAGTAGGATATATTAAGCACCCTTATAGTTTTTGTCAATACTTTTCATAATAAGCTTTATTCAGTAATTTGCATCCGAATATCAAAAGTTGGGCCTTTTAAAGGTTTAATTCTCCAAGGGTCAACTTAAGTTTGTCCTCTGGCTTTTTAACACTCTTTATATTAACTTTAGTTGCATATATGTATGAATGTAACGGAATATTTCAATTACATTTTCGGCCACTTTCAAACGTCCGAGTTATTAAAAATTGTACACTTGTATCAAAATACGATCATAATGCAATAATTTCGTAACTAAAAATTTAGAAAATAAACTTGTAGTTTATATGAAATAAAAGAACATGATTCTGCAGCAAATTTAACTAAAAGATAAAAAATAATCATTAAATATAAAGATTTTGGTCAAGACGAAATCGTGTCCCACGATTCAGCATAACTTAATTTTTTTTGATAAATTTAAAATAAGAGTAAAGTGATTGAAAGAAAAAATTATTATAAAACGAAGCGTGTCTCGGTCTCGACTTATATATAAATAGTAAGCACCTTACTTTTTTGAAATTAAAGTAAATTTTTTTTGTTAATCCCTTTATTCTTATTTTAAGATTGTTAAAAAACAACAAAATGAAACTACGTGATGTAGATATTTGCTAATAGCCCACCTAAAGATGTAATACAACGAAACCTAGGTCGTGGTAAAGATATTAAAGAAAGTAGAAATAATACTACATAACGTAGTTTTATTTAATTATGAATAATGAATTTATATAAAATTAACGCCGAATATATTCAATACTGTTAAAAAAGTTAGATTGTACCTAGTGATGAGATATCTTTTAGCTCTAGACCAAAATGTTCACATTTACATATTATTTTTTTATTTTATTTCATATTGTTGAAAAGTTTGTTTTTTAGTCTTTTGTAATTAAAAGACTTTATTTTCTACGATCGATCTGTACTCTGTCAAGGATTGAGCTCCATAATTTTTACGCGTTGACGATCCGAAATTAAAATTACAGGATATAATCATAACCCGACGTCTCCGCATCTTCTTATCAATTGAAATATTAAATAACAAGTGCTTTTATTACACAAACATCTGCAGGTATTGAACTTTTAATCCTTACCAATTATTGTGGGGGACTGGCCATTGCCTAGAATTTTCCATTGAAACATTTTCTAAAACGTTGATCCTATTGTTTCTTAAACGGTTATCCTTTACTTCTCGTTTTTTAGTCATGTTTTAATATAAGTCTCTAACAAATCATTAAGAACTTAAAAACAAATGTGACTTAAATAAAAGAAAAATCGTCTCTAATTATTTATAGCATACAGAGAGACGGTGTGAAATTTTAGGCTATTTAAATTTTAAATATGAAGCTTGGTGTCTTTAGGCCAAAATTAATTTATAATTTTTGGTAATCAGGAAAAGTTTCGTAATATGGATATTAAAAGAAATTTCGCGATAGAAAACGTGAGCTTAAAATTTTAAAAAAGGTTTGAAATAATTATTAAAAAATTAGAGTTTAAAATTGTATTTCAAAATGTATGTATAATATAACATCATAACCATCTTCGCTGAAAAGCGAATTTTTATTACTTGCAGCGAAGACAATTTTCTAGCTTATTTACTTTAAATTTGGCTGCCGAACGAGAAAATGTAAAGAGAAACTGGTCACTTATCTGAGTGTAGCTTTGAATATTATCGTAACCATGGCCTATATCTTTATACGTTAAGCTGATGTGACATAAGAACTTAGAAGTTTTGCCTTCAACTTTAATTTAATTGTTTTCTTTAGTCATATTTTTTTTTTACTTGTCGCCCTGTTTTATGCAAATTATAAATTGAACGTCAACTCCTTTTTCAAATATCATTTTAAAAACTTTCAGTTATCAAATTGTTATATATATTTGCTATTAACCAGTTACCAGTCGGCACAAAATAGAAGTTTAGTGGTATAGTGGAAAAACTGGCAAGAATAAAAAGAATAGGATTTATTTTTAAATATTTGTAAATGAACTGGAATTTGATAAAATAAAACTAATTAATCTACTGAATCTGTATCAAAATATATATATTATTTTTAAAATTCAAATCAAAAAATTTTATCGTTTTTAGTTTTTTAAAAAATTATTTACTTAAATTTTAGCCAAGATAAATATTTCATAATAGCTACATCCACACAACATAATCTTAAAATTTTATAAACATTTTATTCAAATCTTAGAATTTCGGTACATATTCAGTTCAAGACTGAAATATAAAAGAAGAAGGGAAGGATTCATACATTTTTAGGCTCTTCCATTAGAAACTAGTACTATGCCGTTTATTATATTTAGATGTAAACCGAATAAGTACATATGCAGTAAAAGACTTCATAACGTTTTAAATTAAACAAGGAAAATATAAAAAAATAAAAAACGCATTCGTCTGTGTAAAACTATCCTATTATAAACCTGTATTATTAAACCTGTATTATGCCGCACCCCCGCTGGCTACAGGCCGCATCATTACAAATAGGGGCCCCGCTCCAAGCAAGCAAACAACATTATATCGCCAGAAACAGTATATCGCCCGCGATATCCTGTTTCTGGCGATTTTTTAGTCTCCGTTTCGCGCTACTCACAAGGTTTTTAGTCAAAGGTGCCCGCACGCCGCGTTGCGTCTGATGTTTAACTTAATAGTCGTAGGTGTGAGTGGGTTTTAACGGGTTTTTGATCGCATTTGTTGGGTCACCTTTCGTTAAAGCATAAAACATTTTATCTCAAAAAGTTCAACTATGACAAGGTTTCATATATTAGATTCTTTATTAAGTAGCTTATTCGTTTAGGTATTTTCCACTAAACTGCCTTGTGCAAGAAAATATTTGGCTTTGAGTATACAGAATAACATGTTACTATACCATGTACTTACTTTTTAACTTTCAAATAATTACAAAAATTTAAATTTTAGGATTATTGCGTCAGTGCTATTTTATCCATGATGCTAATTTTAAGGAAAATGAAAAGTGGATAACTTTACAAAATAAAGCGCAAAGGGAAACGTCAGTATTTCTAGTGAAAAGTTGAATAAAAATCACAAAAAACGATTTTTAAATCGTTAATTTTTACTTAAATGAAAGTTGAATATATTTGGCGTTAATTTTGTATAAATTCATTATTCACAAATAAATGAAACTGCGTGATGTAGTATTATTTCTACTTTCTTTAAGTTCTTTACCACGACCCAGGTTTCGTTGTATTACAACATCTTCAGGTGGGCTATTAGCAAAGATCTTTGCTGGTGGTAAAGAATTTAAAGAAAGTAGAAATCATACTACATCACGTAGTGTCATTTAATTGCGTAAATGAAAGTTATCGTAAGGTGCGGCGTTTTGTTTGTTTAATATCTTCAGATAAATGTCTATTACACTTTCGATCGACGAAAACTCATTTTTCTAAACGGAAATTAACATATCAGAATCTCATCAACAGTAGTTTGAAACATTGAACCAATTTTGATGCAGCATATGCAGATTAACTGAGGAACTTTGAGGTTAAAGGGTTGTATCGCCTATTTTATTGAGATATTCATTAAAAAAAATAATAAACGACTGGAGAGAGATTTTGGAAAGCGTTTTTGAGACGTGCTCTACAGAATTCAATAATGTTTTAAAAATATTTAAGAGATTTTAAATGATTTCTTATTATCATTTATTTTCGTAAAGAAGTGATGATATTCAGAATGAAAACAATATCTTCAAATTTATTTTCGAACGAAAATAGTGTTCGATTCTTTTCCTCCAAGGGAAAAGCATTACACTTCTATTGATATCTGAAGTATTATTGTCATTGTGTTGATCTCTCTAATAAATTTTGATAAGTCTGCGATAAACTAGATTAAAGGTATATGAGCGAATTAGTTAAACCGCTTATGTACCCAAAGTTATATTCAAAATTTCTCCGTTCTATTCATATAGTTTTACCTAAAGAAAAGTATTATTTGTTTAGAAAATATATTTTACCAACAACACCAACTTATACCAGAAATTTTCTCAAACTACAAAGTTTTGCCTGATGGAAGTCCACTATCGGTGTTCATAACGTGGAATGAGAGACAAAACTATTTCTATTTATATTCTCAGACCCAAATAATATTAGGTCTGAGAAAGTAAATAAAACATTTTAACGACTTTCACATTGACCATTGTCAGAATTAATCATAAAGCGTATTTTGGCCATCTTAAAGTGATCTATCTTATTAGAATTAGTAAAATTGTCCATAATTTCAATTATACAGAACATTATTAAATTTTCTAATGTATACTTTATTCTGTATTTGAGAAATTTATGATCAAAACAGGTTTTGCAAACGTGTAAATAGAGTACAATAAGGGAAACATACGAGAGAATCGGTTAACGGTCACAATATAATAAATATTTTTGCTTATTGAATATATTTGGTGTTAATTTTGTAGAAATTCATTACCGATAATTAAAAGAAACTACGTGATGTATGTGTTTCATTTAATTATCAAATATTTTTGCGTAAATATGAGAAGGGTAAAAAACCACGTAGGTATATATGTAATCTCTTGTCTACCTATGAAGCAAGTAAGATAATATATATTACTGAAAAAATAAAAAATATTTTGTAATAATGAAGACACTCGGGGTCATTATGTAAAACCGTTTACAAGAGGACGAGAGAGTTTCCAGAATCTGTTTAATTTTGGTAATATATATATTCGCATATATATTTTCTAAAAAGATTATGTAAGGCTTATTTCATAATCATAGATAATATTGTTTTATCATATGATGTACTAATATAAGGTTCAAATAAATAGCAGGAAGAAATAATATTAAAAATATTTAAGAAATCTATATGGGGATTGCGAAATGATCTTTTACATCTGCGAAATTACTTCATGACTGCAAAAAATGGATTAAATTAACTAATCCAATGCTGCACGATAACTTAGCTAAAGGAAGACTGCAAATATTCCAGTTCGTATTTTCCTTTTTTTAAAGTAATTTATAGATATATTAAACACATACCAACACGTCTGCTCCCAACGCATCGAGATTTTCAAGCGCAATTATTTCCGATTAAAACATTTATTTCCCAGCTTCAAAAAAAACAATTTGAAAACATTCGGAAAAGACCATCTGGTCGCTATCAGTCCACTCCCACCTGGTGCACAAAGAAAGACTTTTCCCCCTCAGACCTGTTTTCCGGAAAATATTTTGGCTTAGTCTTATGTACGCCATTATCGGACGCCTACAGTCCAATAAATATTAGAGCTGCTGTAATACCATTTTTGATACGAGATTTAAAAGTTTTGACGCTTTAAACTAAAAAGATGCGTACCGGTTTGTTACAATGACAGTTTTCTAACTGCCGGCATATTATATTCACATTCATTTTGTTGCAATATTTTAAATTAGACAGTACTGACAACACATTATAAAAATTGACCTAAAGTAGAAATTTTATTGACTGTTCTTTCTCTAATATAAATTTTAATTTACATTGGTGTTTTAATTTCTTTGTTGAGTAGAAAAATAATTTCCGAAAATGTTTAACCTTTATTTATTGAGAGTCATCTTAGAAGTTCTAGAAATAATATTTCTTGTCATTCGTTTTGATACTGTAATATTTTGAAACTAAGCCATGTATTTTAAAATCTGATTCTCAATTTTAACAGCATTTGCTTTAGGGCACAATTAGGAATAATGAAAAGAAAGTTTCATATTTTCATATAATTTTTTTGGTTAAAAATATAGTTTTGAATTTTTTGTGCTCCCGTATTTATATCTGTTTGAGTATGCTTTATCTAACCTCAATTAAAAAATAAACCGAATTTGTTCAATATATCCTCTCGCAAATATATTGACTTCTCATTTACTTTTATATTCTAATAAGTTTTGTCTTCTAATGAAAAATATACAAAAAATAGAATTTCGCAAAAACTCTTCCAATAATTCTTCTTCAATTCGGCATACTTCCAATAATTGCGTTTAAATTGGAACATTAAAAGAAATTGAATAAAATAACGTATTGCGGCAGTTTAATTTTTCACAATGTGTTATATATAAGTTTGCAGGTAAGCAAGAGTTTTGTAACCAATGTCAGGTAAATTTCAATTAGTGATGATAGTAAATGCAAGCATACATGATCGTGTGCCGACACCATCAACAATTAGTCAGATTGTCCAATTAACGAAATTAGTCCAATTGTAAACTTTTTTAAGGTTTCTGATACTTCCAGATTGATTTTGCACCACACACAGTTTTTTACTGGGTTAAAATTCTGGAATTATATCCATTGGTAAAGAGTTATAAATTTCTAGCATTTAATGTAACGCAACTTCTAGAACAAAAAAACGTTTTTTGGTAGTTTTAAAAAGCTCATTAGAATGTCCCCAATATGTAAATTTGAACAATTTTCACGGCGACACGGGATTGTAAATGTCGAAAGAAAATAACGAAGGTTCTCGTCGAGTCTGAAGCATTATTTGTTTATATCACGAGGCTGAAATAAAATTTGTAATATTCTCAAAACTGAGTCGCACCTACCTATTTTAAGAAAAAAAAAATTATCAAAACTGAGTCGCACCTACCTACTTAAAAAAAAACTATTTTATGAAAAAATCTGAAATAGAAAATATATTTCTGGTTAAAAGAAAAAGCTGACATGAAAAATAAAATTTCTGACAGAAAATTTATTTTCTGTTTCAAATTTTCGTCACATCTAATTTGCTCGTTAATTTTTATTTTTAATTATTTAAATAATAGAGTTAAACATTATTTATTACGGGCTCGTGTTATAGTCATAATTTTCAATATTTATAATAATACTAATAGCTTTCTATCATAATACTCTTCTTTACATTTACTTATTTTTAATCTTTAAAGTTCCAATTTAGTTCTTTCTGTATGTCAATTGAACATTACAATGTTCAGTTACAATAAAACTATTTTAGCGACAATTAAATGAAACTACATGATGTAGTATTATTTCTGATGTATTATTATTATTTTATTATTATTTATTGATGTAGTATACTTTCTTTAAATTCTTTAGCAGAAATAATGCTACACCATATTACTACTACATAACTAAAATAATACTACATAATATTAAGTAGAAATAATAATAAATCACGTAGTTTCATTTAATTGTCAATAATGAATTTCTACAAATTTAACGCCAAATATATTCAATAATTAAAAATATTTTAGTTTATGCTAAAAAAAATATTATTCATGAAAAAAATCGAAATTTTGTAAACTTTGTTAGGCGACTTTTAATCATTATGTTCTTATTCATGCTTGTAGTTCGAACACTATTGTGTTTTGGCATCACAATCTTTTATGTACTTTGCATCGTATGTTACAATGTTCTCTGTTCAGGAAAAACGCGTTAATAGCGGAGAGATATTTTAATTCACTATCACGTGAATCCCGTTAGTGAAAAATAACAATAAACATGGGCATCGGACGAATGTAAAGTTAAATTTCCATTTCTTTTAATAGAACTGAAGTAATTATTGTTAGGAGGATATTGCGTTAGTGGCAAACAAACGTAAAACAACGTTAATAAGCAGCGACCCATGTTTACGAGGTATAATACGACAAAGTTGTTTGGAAAAAATATAAGCGAGTAACAGATGAAGAATTAAATCGAGAGATTAGCAAAATATTTCATACTAGGTATAACAACACTAAAGTTATTGATACCACAGAGAACTGAATTTTACTTTGGCAGATATGGCGTTTTACCATGGTTCCTATTTCGAATGTTTACGTGAGAGTGGTATTTTGATATCCAAACAACTTAAATAAACTTGACAAATCAACCGGTTTTTGTAGTTTCAAGACTTTGCGTTTGTAGTTACAATGCAAGATTGGAATGAATTCTTGATGGAGTGATTTCTTCAAGTAATTGTCAATCTTTTAACTTTTAACTGGCATTTAGGTGAAAAACTATCAAACTAGAAAACTTCGTTAAGTTCGAAGTTTATATACGTACTGTGTTAATGAGCAAAATGTATAAGACACCATTTTAAAATAAGCGAAGAAAAGAAAACACTTAATATTCTTCTCCTAAATACAACGCTCGTTCTTTAGACGTCATTGAAATTAACAAACTTTGTGATTTTTTATACTTCGTATATATTACTAAATAATGCAGATACGGATAAAATACAAGTTTAATCTAATTTAAAGTATTACATTTAGCAAAACAGTCCTTTCACAAAATAACATTATAATCGTTTCGCTTCTCCGTTTCTCAGATTAGCACCGAATTCCAGGTCTCTAAATCGCAGAAGGACGGCAGATAAGCTAACCAATATCTAGAGCAGGCGTACCACACGCGCGCAATATGGTAAATGAATATTCGATAAATCCATCAGCTGTAGGGCGGGCGCACTTGTCGGGCGCGGGCGGCCTCGCCCCAGGACCGCCATTAATCATCTCCGGGGCGGCTGCGCAAGATAGGACCCGCCGATGAGGCTCTTTACCCGCCTCTATTTATTTTACACAATAACGGTAAAAAGCAATACCGGCTCGCGATGCCCGACATCCTGATTCATATCTACAATAAGCGATATACTCATATGTTTTGCTTAAGCCTTGGAGGTTCGGTATGCCTTAGGTATAGCTAGTAGCTGCTAAATCGTGATGCGTAAATAGTTCATATTATTTATTTTTAGTTATTAATTTTGTTGTATAACTCAATAAAATCAATAAATTTAGTAAAAAAATATAGTAAAGTAATTCCACTACACATCAATTGAGCTTCAATGATTTTAAAAGTTCGTATGATTTGCCAATTTTTATGAAACGAATTTCTTAACAAGAGATACTAAATACATTTGCGATTCCAAATAAGTAAACTCTCATGAAATATTCGAAACGATGTTATTAGAATGAAGTCTCTTTTTTTTGTGTATCCAAAAATCGTTAACGATTTTATTCTATTTTTGTAATCGACAGAAGTACAACAAAAATATTATCGTTATAGTTAATTTGAATATGTTCAATTAATGAGTAATGCCTGCAGGTAACATAACACGTATCCTATTATTTTTTATATGTGATATATACACAAATATATCAATTATAAAAATCTTCTAAATGATGGCATGATCTCCATCATTAACAAAGTACCTAATTTTTGAACTCCTGGATAACGGGTATCTTTACGATATCCAAATTTCAATATTAGTACATGGAACCATTGTTATGCTCAATTAATCTAGGAAATTTCATTTTAATATAAATGGTGAAAAAAAAATTTTCGAAGCAAATATCGAGAAAAACAGAGATTTTTAGGTCTGGTGTCGTTCGGTTCGGTACCGTTTTTACAAAATTCAGGGAAACTAATAAGAATGTTAATGTTGTTGGGCAGTTGGTATTATTTTTGAAAATGTATATTTAAATATTTCCAATATCAAATCGTCGGCTAGTGGAATTGCGTTTTCTCATGAATGTGAGATTTATTTTCATTAACGTTAGATTTATTTTAACTAACTGAACTTATTTTTAATAATAAGAAAAAGCATTCACTTATAGACTTGTAGTCACTACCGACCCTCTTTTTCGATAAAGGGTTAAGAAAATTAGCAAAACCTCTACCTGAATACTCGTATATTATTTTATACAAAGAGGTATAATATTTATCCCACGCTGCTCGCCGATCCCTGGAAATAGGATGTGCTTTAGAAGAGAACAAAGTTGAAGTTTGAATAATTAATTCGTTGTTTGTCTTTCGTATGTCATATTTTCAGTCAATTAGTAGGTTAATGCAGCAAGCAGCAATCTAAACTATAAAATTTACTTAATATCCAGTAAGAGTATTTTCAACAGCTAACACTCATATTATATATATATATATATATATATATATATATATATATATATATATATATATATATAATTTATATATAATTTGTACAAAGAGAATTTTGGCTATAATGCTATACGGAATTTTTTGGATGTTTTCATTTATTTAAAAATAGATGTATCATCTGGCGTTCTACTGGAGGAAATCGGTTTTTCAGATTTATATTCAAGACAAATAGCTGGCAAATCTTTAGGTTTTGGAAAACAAACTCACTGGTTTCGTTTTCGTTGATTCGTACATTGTACGAGTAATTTGAGCGACCGATATAATTAGAACATCGTTAAATCAGTGTAACTTCTATAATATAAGTATTTCGAATTTAAGTGCCTTATTATACAAGGTTACAATATTTATAGTTAGGTATATGTCAACAAATCCTATAATATTTTTCCATGAATATTGTATTATTAATCATATTTTAAGCATTTTCATATTTAATAAAGTGTTAACAACAAAAAGTAAATAAATAGATGTACTTTCCCGTTTATGTTTTACAAATTTTAAAGAATGCTTGTACATTTTTTTTTCATAAAAACTATATTATTATTATTTAGAAAAAAAATACTGCTCGAAAGCGCTATAGGAAAACTTAGGAGAAGCGGTGGTTCAATCTTTTGGATTTTATGAAGTTACAATTTCCGTTTCCATACAGTAAGTAAGTATTTATTTTTTAATAAAACCGTAGATATGGAAAAAAAACGAGAGTTAAATTGATTTCCTAGCATAGGAGTCGTAAATTTAAAGATATGCTGAATATTTCAGAATAAATCCAAAAGTACTATAGAAAATACTGCCGTAGGTGTTGGCTTCTCCAGAACTCATCATCAGAACTTGAATTTATCGACGGTAACTACACCGTTACCTACAACTTTGCAAATTAGTTATTAATTTGTAATCACTAGTAATTATCAATAGCAAATATCTTTAGCCACGGTTGATTTACTAACATCCGATAAGGAATTTCGTTATCCATATCCAGAATTCATCATTGGACCCTAACTTGGTAAGTGGTGTAGTTATTTTGAAAGGTAACAACTATATGTAGAAAATATTTTGAATCGTAATTAATTTACTGTCTTTCTACGGATGAACAATGAAACTTCTTATTGAATGGTAGTAAATCAATCGTAATTCAAGATACTTGCTACTGGTAGTTTTTATTGTGCAAAATAATTTCACATTTGACCTGGTCCTGGTCTAATGATGAGTTCTGAAGATGAATGATGCAACTCTTTAATGGATGGTGGTAAATCAATTGTGATTGAGATATTTGCTAATGGTCAGTTGATACATTAGTTATTACTTTGCAAAATGTGATATTGGACTTCGAATATGGAGAATCAATAGCTAACACATACAAAAAAGGCTGACAGCTAACCATTGATGTCCACTAGTATCGCTTTGTTTCTGTGTATTGTTGATAACCAACTTTAGATTAAAAGAAAATTAACAATATACTAGCTTTTGCCATTGACTTTTAATGCTTATAAAATATTCGAAGGAAGAAAATAATTAAATGTTAGTTATAGCGTGATGGTTAATATTATTGCTTACTAAAAAATTGAAAATGTAATATCTTTTAAAGAACCGACTTCAAAAGAAGTAGGTACTAAAAATAGTAAATAATTAACTCAAATTGGGTACTTACCCGCCTAATACCTAATACGCTACTACAAATACCTACTTACCCGCAATAAATAACTAAGTTAGGCATTTTTTAATTCGAACCGGATTGGAATTAAACACATGTTACATTTTATATTATAAAAGTGCCCTTTGGCAATCTATTTCGTATTATGAGAACATTAGAAGCTAATATTATAAATTTACATTAAAAATTAAATTATAACTTCGTTTAAATTGGTCGACAGTACTGGCGCCGACTTTTAAAATAAGCAAATTAGTTATTTATTGCGAATAAGTAGGTATCTATTTTAAGTTAAATATTTATTACTTTTTAGTACCTACTTTTTTAAGTCGGTTTTTTAAGATATATTATTTTCTGAGTAGAATGAAAACGAATTTACCAGAAAAAATAGAAAAAAATTGTAAAAATATGTCATTCTAATATTTTTATTATTGATATATAAATATTGAAGCAAAAAGTAAGTACATTTAATAACGAAATACTTTTTTTAGAGATTTAATTTCAGGTAATCAAAGTTATTGTCAGTTACTGACTGACTTGGTGGGACACAAGCATAAAAAATATAACTAAAATTCTTTAAAAAAAAAACGCTAAACAAACGGTAGCGGTCACAAATATTTCGCAGAATTTTTTGAAATATCTACTGCCAGGTATAATATGTGTTAACGAACAAATTAAACAAAATTGGGTATTAGTACTAAAATCGGAAGAACGGGATAAAAGGTATTCTAATAAATTCGATATTTTCTCCCTCTCTGCTCGTCACAAGTTTTCTAGGAGGCTCTATGATATGGTGAGTATTATATTTAAAATCTTATATTCAGCTGTTTTCATGAAAAAGCAACCGTTCGTAAGATAAAAACAACACAGTCGTACGAAAAAAGAAATTTATTTTGCGAAAATTTTAAATTTCTGGTGGGGAGACTGATATTTCTTTTCCAGTTTGAAACATATTTTTTTAGTTTAAATAACAATTAAAAGAAATAAAAAATAAAACGCAAATGTAAAGAATTAGGAATATTTAAAAAATAAATTAAATTTAAAAAATAATAAAATTAAATAAAGGACCAGATGTACCAATTCCCAAATTTATGAATTACTAAACAAAAAACATTTTGAAATGAAAAGCATTTTCTCGTGGCTTCTTACAGAGGCTCATAAAACTGTTAGTATTATAATTTTGGCGCTGGCTTCAAAAAGGTTAACTGATCAAAAATTCTAGAAGCCTATACGTCGAATAGATACAGAAGACGTTTTAATGTAAATTTAGCAAAAATAAACTAGAATTTTGCAGATATTTATTAGCTATGCTTGTTTATGAGACGGTCCCATTGTGAATATATTATTGTGAATAAAATAAATTCACTCATTTAATTCATAAATATTACAATTAAGCTCATTATAATCTGATCTAGTTTACTACATATGTTAAGTCTAATTAAAATATACCAACATCCTCTCCCATGAAATTGTGTTCAGACATGTATTTATCGTATCTTCATAAGAGTGTCAGATGAAATTTGATTACATTATACTGTACACGAATACGCCATTAATGCTAAGCCTTTAATCACTACGTGTTGTTCATAACATCCTGCCAGTGACAAGCTAGTCTGGTTAAGAACTTACACATTGAACAGAAAATATTAAATACCACTGAGAATTAGGTCGGTAATTGGTTTTGTGTTCGTTTATACGTCCTCGTTGTATCGAATACCAGTTTGAATCGTTGGGCAAAAATGAGGTACTCGTAGTGAATTCCGTAGTGAATTCACTTTGTACCGGTACGCCAGCAGAAACATTGAGTACTAGTAGCCCGAGCGAACGTCCTGCCAGACTCAATCTATTCTGTTCTTTAGTCCTGGAATTTGTCGTTGAGTATGATCCAAGATATTTTGAACTGAATGCTTTTTATTATCGTAAATCGGGAATAAACTTGTTTTCTTGAATTGGAAATGCATAGAGATATTTAATGTTCGTGTAATATAGATTATTCCTCGTACGTAATGGCCTTTATAGCAAAAGTTATTGGCATACATATGAGGTACATAATTACACTAACATTTAGTGCATTAACATTTGTGGTAACTTTTTTCCTTAATTTTTTCAAAATAATGTTTACTAAGAATAGATATAAGTATATTAAACAAGTATTATATGTGAGACTTAAAAAAGGGTTTATAATGTTTCTCTTAAAATCTATTTTTATCCTTCCACTGTAACAAAAGTCCTAATATTTTTTTTTTAATTAAATCTTTGTTTTTGTGCTCGCATATATTTACTATTAGATATTTTTTACTGTATCCTGTGTTTCAAACGAAAATAAATCATCAAAAGTGAGATTTTTAAAAGTCAAAATGGCCACATTTCGCTTACTTTCTCGTGAAAAGAAAATTAGTATATATGTGTTTTTTTTAATTTCCCAATAAAATTTCATAGTTTTATTTGTAGAGTTGAGTGTATAGTTTATTTTTACTGTTGAATTTCTAAATTATTATGTATTGTGGCTTCACGCACCCCATTTCGCCCTCTATCCTCGCTACTAGAGCGCATACAGTCTATTGAAATTTTCTAATAATTGCCATCCTGATCAGATTTTTCCTGCAAAATGAGATGGAATATTATTTCGCTTATAAATTACTATTTATTGAAAAAAGACTGCCAAATGCGAGTAGAAACCATTCTTTGCAAATTCAGTAACCTTTATCGTTTTATCATAAAACTTAATAACTTTATACATTCAGTAAAAAAAAATAATAAACGGTCAAATAAAAAACATTGTTCGTCCCATAATATTTTCAGGTAAAATTATAAGTTAGTTATTTTTAGATTTTTTCCGTTATTTCCGAGTCACGAAAACAACAAAGTTGTCTATTAAGGACTTCTATCTGAGGTGATCCTAAAAATTGGGAAAATTAATTTTTATTTAAACAAATTAATTTTTGACCCTAAAAATTAGAAAATTTACTTGTACCATATTTTTCTAACAGCTACCAAAAATTTTATATTTAGAAAAACAAAATAAAAGGTATTAACATATTTACGAAAATATAGGAAATATAAAATTTCGTCAAAAATATTTCAGGCGTTTAGACGGTAGCTTGTGTCACACAAATGCATTTTTTATAATTTTTCATATCGTGTTAGAGCTATATAAATAATTTCTATTAAATTACCGACCTCGATTTTTTTGACAACCAAAATAATTTTTTCAATCCCATTGTCGTTGGGGAGTAAAAATAAAGAAATCGTAATGACCAAATATACTAAAAATTTTTGTTCCTTTATTTCAAGGACGTTTTATTATAGAAAATATAGCGTTTTTCCCTGGCTTTGTATGGAACCTTTTTTGTCTGGACATAGATTTTCTTTAAAACATTTATTTTGAACAATATATTAAGTGTCTCTCCCTTTGAATGAAAAAAAACGGACGGATTATGTTTATATGTTACACGCAGAGTGCCACGTAAAACTTAATAAAGAAAATATATATCATATAATGTTTGACCTTGTTCTTTGTTGGTGGCCATTAGGAAATATTTTTAGGGGAAGCTAGAGCCATTTAATTGGAAGGACAATTTGGTAAATAAAAAAAAGTCCTTGTAAATTTCCTTGTGAAATGTAAAATATTCATCCACATCGTTTGAGGTAAATGTAAGAAACAAACAAGGATTCAATATTAAATTGTATTCAGGTATTCCTAACTGGTTATGCAGCATCCGCCAAGGAATTTTCCTTACAGTTGAATTTTTGAAATTGCATAATCCATCATATTTCGGCTAATTTACGAAAAAAATCTTCCTCTCCAATCAATCCATCCATTGGTGAAAATCGAAAAAAAATCCTTCTGATACCTACTCGGATTAGCTCGCACACACAAACAGACAGCATGGATTATTCTTTTGTACTATATACTGTAATGATATTATTATCTTAATATTTCTCACGTCTGTAAAATTCACTGATATGTCAAAAATATATTTTGTGTAATTAAAATGTGATATTATTTTTATCACGCCAATCACATCAACATATGTGCATTTTAAAACTAAAATCTGTTTAGTACTGGAAGTGTTTTTTCTTTCATTTTTGCAATTTGTTTTGAAGCTACAAACCAATAAATGCGGGCAAAGTGGTTTTTTTTTAAATTAAACTTTTCTAATAGGTAATTTAAATCGATAAAAGAGATTGAATGTTTACTAAACATTTACTAACAAAGTATTTTTTAATTATCAAAAATATGTATCGTTGAAGTGGCTGTAATAAACAAATTATATTTTTCAAAAATTCATTTCCTTTAGATTCCCATGTATCATTATTCCTATTTTTTTTATAAACGAATTAATAGATGATTCAAAAAATATTATTAAATTCATAATTAAAATCTAATCCCAAAAGACAATAAATGGTACCAAAATGATTAAGTTTCTCGCGCAACTTTGTCACGAAGTTACGATGATATTCAAACTTCGTTAAACATTGACCGACTAATCTCGTTGGAATATTCAATTTCCGCGCACAATGGACTTTGTGTCTCCGTTGATTGTTTCTGAATAAGCTTTGCTCGGGAGTGGCGGATCCGGACGCGTCGTAGGGTGATTCTACAGGAATGGTTGTCTCATCGCATTTGAATCATTTACATATAACACTACAGCCACAAAAAGCGTTCGTGATAGGAAATTTTGTTCTATATATCATAGATTTGTATATTTTAAAAATTGTTTGGATAAAGCATAATAACATTAGTAGAAAGAAATATTTCCAAGTTCCAAATCGCGTTAATACCACGCTCGTGTAAGGTGAAAGGCGAGATTAATGAAATTGTTCAGAGGATGCTGCGACCACTCGCGCCTTCCAAATATTTACTGTTTGGACTCATTCAATTATAACTTCCGCTTGGATTTAACCGCTGCATTCATTCGAATGGCGCGCCGTCGTCGGTGGGCGTCCGTTGAGTTAGGCTCGAGCTACTTTTGGTTTAATTGTTAACGTTTAAAATATTCTCGGGTCGAATATTTGTAAAGGACGAAAGAAAATTTTGGGATAATATTTGAACAAAATTTATCCATTTAAAATATCCCAGGAAGTTTTAAAATATTAAATTAATTTGGTATTAAAGGTTGACAACGCAACGGGCATAGCGCCTTTTGTGTTAAACCTTTTATGAATTATTTATAGAAAATTTAACCTATGTCATTTTTATATTGCTTTCACTCAATTCTATTTTGATTTTTTTTTTAATTTGTCGTTTAATCTTGTTGTGTGATATATAATAACGGTTTAAAGTAGAAACAGTAATGGCAAAGAGGATGAATTAATTTTTCTGTCCTAAAGAAATAATATAGAGCTACGAGACATTATATATTTTTATTCTAGTGGTCTAGCATTAAACAGACTGCTTAATTTCAGAAAATATGGTTTTATCCTGGCAATAATTGAATACCTAATATATTTTTGAGGATGTGAAGGATACTACATTTACACTAATTCCATTTTATGGCAACCTATTTAAATATTCTATTTTACTTATAATCTTTTATTTCTACGGGTTCTTTAAGAATAGTCTCCTAAAATTCCTTTGAATTGATCTACGAAATAAAGAGAATTTTTTATCATAAGTACTTCTTTTTGAATATTCTCAAGTTTTATGCTGGGCCAAATGAATTTATTATTGTCCTCTTGACACAAAATCTACTTACTGAGGTATAAAATAAGAGTCTTTATATGTTATCCTAATTTAATCCTAGCCCTGACGTTTTCTGTTCCAATAACAATTATAATATTCAATGAAATTGTAAGTTATTTATATGCAAGAGTTAAAAATTTTATTAAAAGAGCAAAAACTGATACTTCCCACATTTTATTTTCCTGGAATTCTTAATTACTTCGACATGAAAGTAAAACTAAATTAATTAATAACCGTAGAAATGAGGGTCAAAAATTGTTCACAATTAAAGTAAAAGTCGGAAACTTATGATACTTGCCCTTTCGACGCAAGGTCATTCAACATTGGCACATTCGTAAAATACAATTTAAAATCATCTCCGAGACTTTAACCAGTTATTGAGACCATTTTAAATTAGGCACCTTCCTCAGCGGCGTCTGTTATCAGTGATCGTTCTCGAGATCTCAATACGAATTCCCGGTCTCTAACTTTTTATGGCACTCAATATTACCAAAGGGAAATATTCAACTTAAAGTAGGCGAAATTATTGCAGGATCGAGTCGTAGCAGGGTGCCTTTTAAATTAATTTTGCACCCCTCAAAGACGACCGGGGATCTTTGACGTCATTTTCCTAAATACCCTTTTAATTAGGATATTATTATCAAGTCAGGTGCCGAAATTGATGTCGGGCTATGCATTTTCTGCTTATGACAGGGATTTTCCAAATGATTTTATAAAATTTTCCGCTGACTAATAAAATGTAAAGATCGCAAATGAACATCCCTGCGGGTCACATTTGTTATCTTTTTTCGCGGCGGGCAGTAAAATTAAAAGACAATTTCGTAAATAGTAATCTTGTAATTATTAGTAATTAACAATTATATATATATATATATATATATATATATATATATATACATATATATATATATACATACATATATATATATATATATATATATATACATACATATATATATATATATATATATATATATATATATATATATATATATATATATATATATATATAAAATGATAAATATATTTTACGTGGAATATTTAATTTGAATAGTAGGCAAAAACTTCAATCATATTTCGTAAGATACAACAATTTTTCAACTTGACAACAATCAGCAGTATCGTGTTTAAAAATTGAGAAGACTGGGAAGTTAGGTTTTTCAGTTTGGAAAATTTCTCTTACGTGATCCATATTCTTAAAGACTTTACAGGAAATATCTACTTTAAAAAGATGCAAGTATGAGACAATTTAAACCACAAAATTTCTGAGGTTACATTATTTTAAAGTCTTTTAAAAACATAAATGTGAAGAGAACGCACATTTACCGACTAAAAATAAAACAAGGTTCAACCACCCTTATCAGCCTAAACGTGAGGACGAGAGTAAGAAAACTATTTTGGTTAATAACATACTTAAAATTGTTCTTACTCCAAATTACAGTAAGATGGAGTCGACCTGAACCAATCCTATTTATTTAAAAAACGAAATATTTTAAAACTACCTTCGAACTAATTTAAATAAATGTATTCCAAAAATATTCTTAGGAGACTTGAAACTTGAAAGAATAGTTCGATGAAAATTGATTGAGACACTTCCTATTTGCAAACCAAAAATATTGTGGAGCGACCTCGTTCCTAATTCACCCCTTTAAATTTTCAAAACTCAATGAGGCTTACCTCTTCCCTCACAATCAATATCACAGAGGCATTCCATTCGTTACTGTATAGTGGATTTAGGAATCCCCTATTTCTTCTTTCCCCTTCCTTTCCTTGATTTCCCCAACAAATTATTTATTTATCCCCAGGGAAAAATGAAAAATCCATTAGGTGGACAGATTATAAACCCGCCACTTTATTTTATTATTCTGGAATATTACAGAAGCTTCCAGAATATTTCTTGTAGGGTATATAAAGAGTGTGGCATTCGAACTTCTGTTCAGTTTGCAATTGAGTAATGTGAAAGTAAAGAATAATTTAAAAATTAAAGTATTTCAAAGTCAACTTAAAGAATTCTTTCTTCAAAAATGTGGATTAGGACGAAAAACTAGCAATGCATCACGTGATATGTATAAAGTGATGGGTGAAGGTTTACCCTCCTACGACGTAGTCAAGCACTATTTCCAAAGATTCAAAGAAGGGAATTTTAACCGGTCCAATAAACTTCATCCAAAGAGACCTCCTACAAATGATTAAGAAACATTTAAAAATCCCAGATTATGTCCACGTTGTTTAGCAAAGCTATTTTCATGCTCTTACCCTGCAATGGAAAAAAATTTTCATGCTTTGAGAAAGAATGGAAATATTCCGTTTGTTTACCAAGTGATCCAACATATTTCCAACTTCAGAGGAGGGGTAACTTGTGCTTGGTTGGATAAAAATGGAGTTATTCATTGAATAATTCATTTGGAGCTATTTCAATCAAACAGTACAATTATAGTTAGGATAAAATGTGAACAATTGAGCAGTCACAGCTTGACTTTTTTCAAATCAAAGCAAAATTTATATTTTAGGTGACAATGCTCAACCCAAGGCAGTAAAACTAACGAGTGAAAACTACTTTCACTTGAATGGAGTATGCTACTTTACCCACTGTACTCTTCAGATTTTTTGCCATCTAATTACCATCTGTTTCACTCTCTGTCCACAACTTACGTGATAGAAAATTTAAAGACGAAAGTCATGTCAAAATCGAAATTCACCTGTTTTTCAGTCAAAGGACAAAAGCTTTCTGCAAAGACGGAACATCAGCTTTGCCTAGCCGTTGGCGAAAATAGTTGGGTTTTAATAGATAAAATGGTGCTTATATAATTAACGAGTGATTTTATTGACTACAAATAAAATGTTGAAAAGTTTGTGTATAGAGATGGCGAGTTTATGAAATGCCAACCTAATAATTTTCAAATAAGTTTTGCAACAATATGATGGATTTTCTTTGTTCTTATTTTATTTGCGGCGCCTTTCCATTTTTGTTTTGTTAATTTGGTTAATAGAAATTACTGTTTATTTAGATTACTATATGCTTTATTGTTTGTTTTTTGTATCATTGATTATTGGCGTCAGCAAATGTGTGGTAAAATTTCGACTGAAATAAAATAATTGGTTGTTTATTGTAATATTACTGTTTCTCTACCTCTTTTAATAGGTTCTGGGAAAAAAGACCAATACTTCATTAAAAATATATTAAGTGCTGTCAGCTAATGAAGGATTAAAAATCTAGGTTTTATTAAGAATAAAATGTTAGGTGTTATGATGGTCGCTTCCAAAAGAAACAGACGTCGCAATTGAACGACGTACTAAATTTACATCGATATTTAAAATTATTTAATTATTATAAATCTCAACCCGTACCTGACCCGTACCTGGTTTTGATAATCTTGCTTCTTAATATGTTTGACGCAGTTTTAGTCGCGAGGCGTTATTATTAATTGATATTGAACAGAAATCGTTACCATTCTTCAATTTATCGACTTAAAATTTTAAGAAGAAGAAAAAGAAAGTAGATATAATACTACATCACGAGGTTTCATTTAATTGTGAATAATTAATTTCTACAAAATTAATGCCAAATATATTCAATTATCGACTTAAATCAAAATTCCTATTCAATGAACACATTATAATATAATTTTGCATGCTAATATTTAACAATTCTACAGTAAATTCGTCTGAATATAGCCCTTTATTTTTACGGTTATGGCGGTAACATGTGACGAGTGTCGCAGCGATTAAATGAATGTTAATGGTGTGATGATCCTAATTGGCCGGTACGGAGAATACACTCTGTCCTAAACATATTACGTTAGATATGTTTTAGATATGGACGTTAGTTTCACAACATCTGTAGTTACAACTAGTTACAAGGTTTAAGTATGATATTAGCATTTTGTGTATAGGTTTAAGTGTGACTATTAGCTTTTTCTGTATACTTGCAATGGATGTGTGGTTTGGTTTTAATAGATTTTAATCCACAATGAAAATGCCTGTGAGCATGGTACATACGTATATTAAAATGGAGGAACATAATTGTTGGAAAATTTATTTAGCTACGATGAAGAACAAATAAGAAAAGATAATTACGAGATATCGATTCTGTCCTTACGCGTTACTCTTACCCTTACCGTTTAACTTAGTAAGACAGAAAAATGAGTAGAGTGCGGCAAAGAGAAAAAGGAACGTCTTTACTTGGATTAATTCTATACGCAATGATAGCAGTTTAGTAATTCTTAGGTGTGACGTTCGTGAGATTTAATAAATCATTTTAGCGAGTGAAGTCTGTAAAATTTATTTTTAAAATATCGCCATTTAAACATATATTTTTTGTTCTTCTAATAACTGAGAAAAAACTTACCAATAAAACATAGTAAATAATACGTGGTTAAAGAAGTTACACTTGGTATAAGTAATAAGACATTTTTTTTTTCTAAACAAACGCTCTTTTTCTTCAGAAAATATGCATATTCTGCATACTTTTATGGAAGTGACACCCGAATGGGAAATACAATACATAAATTATACACTTTGCGTCATTAGAGTTATGATAAATCAAAGTCCTTAAGTTTATTCATTTGATTATAAGAATAACAAATGAATGGTATAGAATTTCAAAAGATACATATGACCGTTAGGTGGTCTGAATTTGAGATGCATGTACGGTAGAAAAATTTATGTTCGGGGTATACAAATAGATGTCTATCGAAAAACATATTTCATGACATTTATTAACAAAAGAAAACTAAAACAGTCAAGAGTGTAATATTCAAGGCAGGTTTTCACAATTATTGTAATAATCACTTGGATAAACGACAACATTCTTATACGACCATAAGACAAATAAATAGCGACTGTCTACGAAGCGAAATCGCGGATTCTTGCATCCATACGTTAACCGTGATGCGCTTACAATGAACACGACCTACCAGCTCGACATCCGGAGCGAGATAAAATATTACAAACACCGCATCTCTCCTCGCTCACTCTTCGCCCCTTAAGTGGAAGCGGTTCCACCTCAGACGTCTAAAAAATTTCACTCATTAACTAGGTGAGAGCGAGCACGGCGTGAGGGATGCGGAGCATTTGTCATCTCGCGGGACGCGACAGCCGGCCGTATAATTGAAAGTGTAATACTCTGAAATGTTATATGTCGCTTTTTGAGCTGCTTGTGAATGGGGGAAGTTTATGGGCTATGAGTGTACTGAAAAGATGGGAGAGCCGAGATGTCAGAAAGGCCTGTAGATAGTTGAAAAGGACAAAATAGGAAAGGGTTGGATGAGCGTATTTAGATTAAGTGGAAATGGATGTATTATCATTTTGGAAAACGCTGAAAAACTGAAACGTACTGAATATCTGTCTGTCTCTCAGTTCCATAACATAGAGGTTTGGTCAATATCAGCAATAGAAATAATCGGACTATTCAAAATGGTTGTTGAATAGTTAATTATTTAATTAATTATTTGTATATTATAGATATACATAAAGTAATATTTTTAACGATTCGACTCGAAAAGGCGTAATTGTTATATATTTTTTTTATTCTGACAACAGCAAAAATAGTAGATGCTTCATAAATTAGGGTTTGCCATTATAATATAATATTATTCCGAATAAATGAAATAAATAATCAATAAAGGATTTGATCAATGAAATATACAGCCAAGTAATTTTAGAACAAAATCTTTGAAGTTGGCAAATTTAATTACATAGGATTATTATAAATAGAAGCATAAATATACACCAAATATCACATTGTTGTATGTAGAAGTTACTGATTACTGTTATTCGTGGTACAAGTTAAAAGTGCAAAAGAAGTGAACTGTCACCAATTACATTGTGGACAAGCTTATAAAGAAATATGTCGTCAGTACGTTTTCTTCACGAAGCCAGAGTATTTAATTTATAATATGAAACACGTCTTCGTAACAGAATCATATTTAGCCTAATCTTGTTCTGTAGGCGACAGTACAAAAATATATTTTGAACCATTTGGATGCAGTCAGAGTATTTTTAAAAATTGGTTTCATGCTGCAAATCCTTATTCGACCTGACTGCGTACGAGTGAATTCTACAGAAAAACAAAGTTTGAAAATTTTCGAAATCTTTCTTTTCTTTGAAACAAAACACAACGTCTTTGCAACTCTACTAGTAATATCGTTGATGTGTTTTTTTTATTTTAATTTATATAAATAGCATGTCTTGATTCATAAATTTTTATTTTATTTTTAAAAATTTATAAATACATTTTTATTTAATTTTTAAAAATTTTTAAAAATTTATAATATTTTTAAATATTCATAATATATAAAATTATCTGCATTTCATAAATTATAAAATTCTCTGTGAACATAAGATATTAAGCATGTAAAACTTTCTTGCTTAAGTCACCAGTAAAAATGTCGAACAATAGTTAACTGCGATGAGAACATTGTCGTATGCTTCATTTTGACTTACTTTCGCTAGATAAGAACCCATTAATTATAATGCGATACTTATTGTTTGCTAAATGTTATCAAAATCATCTCAGCGATGCACCATACGTACGGTAACATTGCAATTTGTATATTAAAATAACGCTGTTTACTATATCAAAGTCCTTGCTGAAATCAGTGCAGTACGTGCGTCGACTTGCTCGCATTAATCTAATGCATTTGCAATATCCTTTTTTATATTCAACAATATTCGTTGATATATACATTTTCGGTAAGAAACCATGCTCGTTAAGAATAAAATTTAATTTAATGTGACAGTAAATAATTTTATAAATCAAGTACTCAAAAATTTTACCAAAAATGGTTATAATTGAAAAAAGACCATAATTAGTCACATTGCTTAAGTCACCTGTTTTGTGTATAGGTGTTACGTTGCCCATTTTCGGGCATTTTAATTATACATTAAATATATAATTAGGCGCAGGTATTCGATCAGGACATGGTCCTTTTTGTACATCCATATTAGAAGTGGTTTGAGAGTCTCTTTTAGAAATAAACTAAGTTCAAAAAATGTCAGGCATTAAACATTTTTTGATGCGAACGAGCATCTTAAGTAGACTCTGTCATTTCACATCCAAATAAAGTTAAACGAGTTTTATTTTACAAAAATTCACGTGACGGTTAGTTGTTTGACAGCATGAGGAAGACAATTTTAGGATAATTTTTCTAGCTGTTTTAGGATGTATATCTATCTTGGCTACTCTGTATACCGCAAATATATTATTGTCCTGCAATCCACCTTTACAATTGATGAAAGTTACATCGCTGCGTTAACAATATTGTTAGAGCAATTTTCTAGTATAGACTGAATCTATGTATTGTTTCCTTTTGATTGTGGTTTAAGAAAGTGAAGCGTTTTTTGCAGGTCATAGTATTGCGATCAAATTTGTCGATTTTCCAGTTTGAGCTCCTCAATTGATTTAAATTGTTATTATTGATGAGATCGTTTTGTACTTATCAAATGTCTTTGATATAAAGCTTACGTTTTCTTCGAAGTCCCTCATCGCTTTTTCAATATTTATTTCTAAATAAGTATATTTATTTCCTCCCTCAAATTTTAAAATTTTCTATTAATATACGCTTTAAGTTTGTCGAAGTCGATAGATATTAGAGACTACATATCCCCAGCAGGTGTTTATATAGATTTTGATCGTTTACAATCTACATATTTCCATTTCTTTTTATTCGTAGGTAACATCTTTCTAAATATTTTGTCACGACTTCCATTGAAGTAAAATTTCATACAACATCTTGAGCATATTTGGAAGTAATTTATTTCACGTAGTTGTTTGCCATTTCTCGTTAATAATTGTATCAACAACTTCTTACTACGTATCGGCTTGCTATTCGTTATGCTTATTTATATTACGAAATATGAAATGAGTACCTTACCGAATACAAAATTGGGTAAGACTTTATTGTAAAAATATTTTAGGGGAAAATTCGGACATGTATTCCGCTATATATACATTTTTTTGCCACAGCGCCCAACGAAACAGCGGAGTAAATTAAGCGGCACACGTAGCGTGGGCTGGTTGACTGTGCGTGTCATACTGACTGTTGCCTTTTCATCTTAAATGTCCTGTGAGACACTAGTCGCCCCCAAATAAATTTACCCACAAATTTATTTAATCATTGGAGTTTGTGTTCTTAATATTGAACAAATATAACTGAAAGCAATTTTTTTGCATTTAGCAACTATGATAACAATATAAAGCAAAATCTACGCTTTATACACTTTTCACTAACGCTGTCACGTCTGAAACCAACATCTGTTTCTTCCATGTGCGACTAGCATAATCATCTTATAATCTTATAATTTGTGAGCCATATGGCGACATTTTAAATGTATATATATATATATATATATATATATATATATATATATATGTGTGTGTGTGTGTGTGTGTGTGTGTGTTTGTGTGTGTGTGTGTGTGTGCGCGCGTGTATATGTGTGTGTGTTCATATGCGAGTGGGTGTGGATGTGCGTGTGCGTATTGTGCGTGAACATGAACGTGTGCCTGTGGGTTTGCGCATGCGCCAGCGTGTGTGTGTAACTTAAAATTTAACAATATTTCGTATCTCTGAATTAACTGACAGAGTTAATTTCATTAAAAAAAGGTTAAGTTAATTTCATAAAACTTTAGTGCGTGTATATTTACATATAAATAAATGTAATATAATTTATGTCTAATATAATAGCAGTTTCATATTTAAATGTAAAATTTTACATGAGCTCATTTAATGAACATTTATTTTCTACGTCAACAATAGCATCAGTATTCAAGCATTTATTTAAAATATTCTTCAAAAACTTCAGTAAATTTAATGAATATTGATTTAAAAGTCCTCAATTGTTGAATATTTTTTGTACATATGGTGATATATGAATGCATTTTCTTTTAAAATGGGCTTCAGAGATCTTACTATCTCTTAGTTAAAAAAATATTGTCCTCTTTACAACCATTAGTTCAAAGTTACTATCACTGTGCGAAGTTTTTATTTTCGTGTTTTTATTTCATCCTTATTCTAGTTAAATTGGCCATTCTTCTTTTATTGTAAATATGTAACTGTTTAACGTTTGAAGTTAATTAGAGAGATCTATAGTTCTTTAGTCTATAACTTGGTGAAAATATTCAAATCTAAAAGAGGTTACAATTTTCTCGACCATTGCGTTTGCAGTCATGCGTGTGATAAGTGAAAATTCAAGATGACTTGTATTTGAGTAAAATAATTCTGTCTCCGCTCGGAGTGTATTTTTCATGGAAAACTTGATTGATTTCATATCAAACGTGTTTCAGTGCGTGTACACTTAATGTAAAGAAGTTTAGACTAACCGTTACATGAAGAGATTTTTTTTTATTCTAAGAATTAAGCCAATTCCAACGTTTCGATCGATAAATTAAGTATAGTAACTTACTTACGTATAATTACCCTTACGTACAATATAAAACTCTGAGAATTTTATAAAATTTAAATAATATGAACAATATAAAATAATTTGTGAAATTTCTGTTTCATTTTTGTACACTTGTTTCTACCTAGAGTTGTGTTAAAAGTGTTTAAATAAGCCAATATTTCGGCATTATTGAAGTGTTGGAATAATTTTACTTAGGTTGGAACAAAGACCAACTATATATCATTTTATACACTAATCGTAGTGGTAAAAGAGTTAGGCGTTTTTTTTTCCTACTAGATGAAGTAAAGTGAATAGAACAAGAATATCATTAACATTAATGATAATATATTTAGATATTACTTTGTAAAATTTGTTTTCCATATATAACAATTACGAAACAAATATGGTGTTGAACACAATTTAGTTAATTAATACTTTTTACAGAAATGGACACGCAAAATTTATAGTTTAAAAAGTTGGTTTTAACCATTTCATTAGACGGCCATTAGTCAAGAACTACTGAAACAGATATACCAGAGATATAACCGGGCTTATGACATTTACTAATCTCTTATTTAATACTGTTCCTACGTTGATTGGCAAGTAATTAAAGAATAAAGATACAAGTTTTTTTGTTTTTTTTGGATAATCAAAAAGAAAAGTACACTGAAAACAAATAAAAATACGGTATATAATTATATTATTGTAATAATATTTTTTTATAATGAACTCTTTATGCAGGAAAAATGGAGCAGTGTAAATAATTGAGGAAGAAAATTAGAAAATATAGGAAGATAGAAGTGAAAATAATTACAAACAAAGGGAAATTGCGATTGAAATAGGTTAAGAGAGAATACATGTTCTTTCGTTCGCAAAGGAAACGAACAGTGTGGAATCATAAAATCTGGTCGTAGAAGATTTTTTAATACACGGTTACATTTTTTTGAGAGGTATTTATGCCAAGAGACTTAGGCAGAAATCACATGTTTATCATCTATGCATTCTAAGAAATTCAGAAAGATACAGTTTCCAATGTAAACACAAGCGGGACATGCGTATTAATAAATATAAATACAATGCACATTGCACATTATAAAATATGCGCCAAAAATTGTAAAGTTTGTGACTCCATAAGTACTAGCCGGCTACAAAAAAAACAAAATCCTTTTGAAATATTCTGTCTATCTGTTTGTTTGTATGCGCATCGCGACAAAATATATAACTTATTAAAATAATGGTCCAAAATTTATATTTTGTAACATCTAGGAAATAATATAAAATGCTAAAATATTTAAAGTCTTTCTGTGATCATTTAATTTAAAAGCAATTAATAAAATTTAGATGCAGGTTACTGTTGTAGTTATTTAAGACGAGAAAATAAAATGAGATATTTTGATGCAATATTAAAGAGCGCAGATAACAAAGATATGACACATCTTTGACAACATATCTCACGGTCATTACAAATTAGCAAAGCAATAAAATACACAAAACCGAAGTAGCAAGCTAGAGTCTAATTTCCAATTTATTTGAATCGACGCTCCGTAACCACCGTCTGAGTACATAAAAGGGATCTTTGATAGAAAATAGTCTGGAATTGATAACAGCATACACGCGATTGTACTTGAGTCCTATAATATAGACGATCAAGGTACTCATATCCTGTAAACCTTTTAACATTTTTCGAGGGAAACCTCCGATCATTTGTCATTTCAGGGAGAATTTGTCAAACGTAAAATATTACGGACTTTGAAATATTGGCTTTGCTTATTGTCGAACGTAGGCGGTAGCGACGCGCAGACCAGAGTCGGTCCTCTCCCTTATTGGCTCCTTTGGGTCGAAAAGCACCAGTGTTCATGTCGGCTGTGGAACGTTTTGTGATGTATTTAGGAATATTTTCAGGCATAGAATGTCGATAAATTTGTAGCGCTGTCATCCACTTGCCCCACTAATTCTGCGTCTATTTATTTACGATATTTTCGACAGAAATTACATTCACAAATACGTCTCTTGTATCGGTGACCATATATACTTTAATATATATTCTTCCATTTTTCATGAGGTTTTGTATAGTTTCTTTTATAATAATATTTTCATTAGCATTACGTTTAATTCGATATCTTTATTTCTTATTACCCCATATAATGTTATTATTCCTTTGTAACTATATATAAAGTGTTGAAGATAAGCAAATTTCAAATTACATTAAAACGATGTTGATAGTTTTGATTTTATACGTATTTTTTTTTTAAAATCAATGAGTAACAAAATGTTTCGTGGTGCCATGCAATCCGTGTTGATATTAGTTTGTAAAATAATAATTTGACATTTTTTCATTTCATTCAAATGTATCGATAAATTTCTGGAATATTCTATGCATGCGAGTATAAATAGGAGTGCATCCGATCGTTATCCGCACGAACGCACGTGAAAACGGAGTTGATACGACGAGATATTCGCATTCTTCTACTTTATGAATTTCGTTTAATACATTCAACGGCGCAAACTGCACGAAACATATATGAGTCTATGGATAAAATTATGTGCCCTATCAAAAGGCAATAAATTTATTTTAACACTTCTTTAAAGGAAACTACGACCTAAAAGATCGACCCTATGAAGAACGACATGCAACAATCGACACCAACCGTTTACTGATTGAATTAATTAAATTTGATTTAAGAAGATTTGCGAAGAAGCACTCGACAACTAAAAGAAAGACTCTGATACTCTCATATCGTTGATCGAGATCAACATAGATCTCATATCTTATATCGTTGATGATCGATTGACATCTAAGAAAATTAGGTAAAGTATACAGACATAGTGGGTGACGCATGAGGTAGCCAAGACCAAGAAGTGGCTCGAGTGGCTGCTTGTACCCAATTATTAACTTCACAACATAGACATGCATGGCTACGAAATTTATTGACTGGAGGCGAGAAGTGGGTACTGTATGTTAATCACGGTAACAAACGGCAATGGCTTAGCAAGGATCAAACGGTGTATCAGCCGTCGAATCAAAAATTACCCCAAAAAAGGTATGTTGAACGTTTTTGGAGCACAACAGGAATAACACAATGGGATTTGCTATCTGATGGAACAACGGTGAATGTTAAGTCATATTGTACTATACTCGATATGGTTGCGAAAAAAATTAATAAAAAACAAGAAATTATATACCTCTTACACGATGAAACCCACCCTCACATGAAAATGGCCATTTGCAATAAAATTATCGAGTTAGGCTGGATTTATTTGGTGCATCCTCTTTATTTACCAGACCTATAGCCGTCTGATTATCACCTCTTTAGATCATTGCAAGCTCATATTGCAGGAAAACGTTTTGATAATAAAGAGCAATTGTGAAAGTGGTTAGTCAAATTTTTTGATGATTTTCAGGAATGATTTTATGAAAAAAAAATATATTTCTTTACCAGAACGATGGCAAAGGTCGTGAATAATACTTTGATTTAATTGTATACGCCTATACTTTGTTGCCTATACTTTGATTTAATTGTATACATCCTTAAAAGTAATAAATATTTTATCATTAATCAACTGAACATTGTCATATTATAATGTAACAATCTAACACATTATATATTTATCTTTCTCTGTTATCACTGTTTTATAAGTAAAGAATAATCAACAACAAAGCAATAATCAACGAGAACGATACCAGAATTAAATTCATAATTGAATTAAGCACATATTCATATTTCGTTAATAATATTAACAAATTTTCTTTGAAACTTTGAATTTCTTAGAAATTTTGTTTCTCTTAGAAATATATAAATAATAAGAAATAGCAAGAGGCAAATCATGTTGCTATGATGCACGAAGCCAATAAACAAGAACCAGAAACCAAACCAAACCAAAACAAAAAAGACAAGGCAGACCATACCCATGCTGGGCAAACGAGATATAAAAGGGAAACAGAACAAAGTACTGAAGGCCCCAATAGACCTTGATCAGTGTAAGAAACTAGAGAACGCCTTTACCAGAATAGGTTCTTAATTATTTTTAAAAATTTATATTTTAGGGTTCTGCACCTCAAAAGGAAAAAAATAAGATACGATCACTCCATCTGTCTGTCTGTGACGAGACTTTTTTTCTGGTATGCGTATCAAGTTGAAGTTAATACCTAATACTTGACTGCCTCAGTCATTTATGCCGCATATATTGACACTAGCAAATATATCAACACCTACAGGGTACTTCCCGTTGACCTTGAGTCAACGAAGAGTTTGGCATGAAGCAAGGTCTCACAGCACAAATAAAGGAAAAAATTAGAAAATAGTTCATTTATGGTTATATCACATAATTTGTAGGGAATCCTCGTAGTGCGAATTCCATTCGTAATTGAGAGGTTATTTTTTCCTAACATTATAGTTTGACTTAATTTTAAATTACGGATTAAAACAGCTTTTTCATTTTCTATTTTTATGTTACAATTATTTTTTTAATAATTAATTTAATTGATAAAGGATTTTGCTATTTCACTACAGATAGTGCCCTATGGAATATATTAAAAAATGTAGATATAGCCTAGAGACACATATTACTGATCAAAGCGTAATTAAACTACGCGGAATTATATAGTTAATTTACTATATGCTATATAGGTAATTACAAAACAATTTCTAGATTCCATCAAATCCGAATGCAAAGACCTACTTTGTGCTACGCAACGTGTGTATATAGGTACCGCAGCCTAAACAAGTAACAATATGTGGACGTGTTTCATGGGATTCAATATAAACATCAACTTAACTCGGAATCACTTTAAATATCACGATAAATGTAAGGTCAGATGAACGTAAAATTCAGAGAAATGTAAGGTCAATATAAAAAAAATAGAGCTAACTTCCAATATCATATTTCGGGCTATAACATAAAGCCGATCCACAAAAGTATCTCACTTTTATGATCGCATAACATAGAAGTGTCTAAAATTTCATAGTCTTTTTGTACATTTGATTATTGTATCGATTAAATGTTACATTGACAGAATCTTAAAATTTTTAATTAATATGAACTCTGCGGGCTCGAGCTCTGAGGAATGATAACTCTAGGATGGAGATTCGTGACGGCATTTTTATTTAATTTTCATGTTTCAATGGTATGTGTCCTTCAATCTAGAAAACTTACTTAATTTTTCAATTCCAAAATATTTTACTTTTTTTAAGGGGTCTAAACTCGCATTTGTTCAGAATCTTGGAACTAATTTGATTTTTTGTTCCATCGTATTATTTTATTACAATTTTGCATATTTCTTTTTGCGTCAATTATTCGAATATTTTTGCTGCATTTCTTTTTTGACTTAATTTTGCCAAAGAAAGAATAAATCGTAAAAACTAATTTTTTCTGCCTATTTGGATGAACCGATATGAGGTGGACACAAAAACAGCTTTTGTATTTTGTACTGTTAGCTTTGTATTTATAATGCATATTCAGAGGAGCGATACACAATCCATTATTTCGTATCCCTTTATTAAATAATAGTATTTTTATTGTTCCCTTCAATATTTATGATTGTTTTTGTTATAAGGACAATTGTTTTTTGCGCGAGTTATTACGGAAGCCTAATGCATGAATAGGGCTTAAAAGTAAATTATTTAAATGAAAATTATGTTTTTTTTATTAAGATAATAATAACAGCATTTTTACTCCTTTTCAAGTATGCTAAGATAAAAAATCTTAAAAACTCTTTTTTGTTGTGAAATTGTCATGAAAATTTTAAAAAAATCATACGTTTATGAATTAATTATATGCCGATAGCTTGCTTCTTTTTTTAAACGAAATTTAGTAATTAATCCAGTGATTCCTGTTTTAACTTCCTGATTATATAACTTTTCAGTGTTTAAATACTTAATTAATTTTTATAAGACTAATTGAAACTAATTGAAAAAACCAGTCGATATCCAATACAAATAAAAGCATTTATTCATTTAGAAAAATAAATACGAAATTTTTAGAGAACAATTTAATGACAGGGCGTACCTAAATGTATTCATTTAAATATAAGACGAATCACAAAATAATGTATCCATTTAAAAAATCACGCTAATGAAAAGGTCTTCACTCGTCATTTCAACTAAGGGTACCTACTAGTTCCGTCCGTGTTGGAAATCGTAGCAATAATACATACCTTCCAATCGTAGCAACAATACATACCTTCCAATCGTAGCAACAATACATACCTTTCAATCAATGGTGACTGCCCAACTAAATATATTTATACTTCGGCACCCTAATTAGTGACGTAATACCGAGCAGGGATGAAATGCATAATAGAAAGCATCCCGCCACGGAGTAGTCCGTCACGTCGATATCGATAATTCAATCAAAATAAACTTTTATTTTTTTAATAATGGCATCGTTATTTGACGGAGTCGTAATGGATAGAGACTCGCTCGCAATTAATGCTTCATTGCGTCCCCTGGCAGTTATATCTGGGCATTAATGTTTGTTACGGGGTTTATGTAGCCGCGGTGGATGCCGATCGTCCACCCCAAACCCAGTACCTGTTTCCTGGCGAAACGGGTTTAAGTTGCTAGTTTTTAACTTCATATATAGTTTATGTGCCGACATCGGCTAATGCGGAATTAAATCATGTACCAAACATGGTTTATGTAACTCTTAACACCTTTTGTTTTCTCTGGACGTATTGTAAAGGAACCCGCTTGTATAAAAATCGACTTGTACAATAATTCAGAAATTACAAATTTTTATTTATTTTTTGAAGCGAATTTAAATGCAAACTAAAGCAAATATTTTGTTATGGGATACTCGCCAAATCTTATTAAGTTTGGTTTTGTGTAAGTGAATTTGCGAATAACAGCTATACATTTTGTAATTCGTCGTCAAATCCAAAACTACTAAGACTAAAATTTTATCAAAAGGGGCACAGACAAGACCTAATTTTAAAACGTAATAATAAATTAGGATAGATATTTTGTCTTGGGGTACTTGCCGCGGATAACAGCTAAAAATTTCCTAATTCCTCACTGAGACTAAAACAGAAAAAAGATAAAGAAGGGACCAAATTATGGGATAAATATAAAGATATTTAATTTTAGTTTATTTTCCATCGAATGTTTTGCTTCTCAAGCTTTCCACTATCCACGTTACTAACGCTTTACGCGGGACAAAAATGTATTTGAATGTCGAACAAAGCCTATTTTAATTAGCACCCAACTTTTATGTTCTTGGAATTAAACTTTTTCATTGAGTTAATTAACACAATATCAGCCAAAGACAAATAGAATACTTGCAATATGTTTTTTTCCTTAGCTGATATTACATAATAACTATTAAAATTTATCTCTTTGTAGGTAAAAATATATATTTAGGTGTTTTAAATACTACTTTGTTACTTATATAAAGATAATATATAGCTGTTTTTCATATTTAAAAAATCTCAGCGATAGCCTGTCTAGAAATGTTAGTAAACGCAAAATATTTATATTACTTTTTGAAATTTCTGAAAAGAAATTACTTTTCATAAATATGTGTTATTAAAGTGTTCATTTATAATTGGTATGATATCTAAAGTGACACATTTTAGTTCCATATTACAAAAGTTGTTATATAGACTCTTAACATAAATCAGATTAGGCAAAAAGAAATAAACAATGATATTGTGATATGCAAAGATATTTAATTTTCGAATAAGAATGAGTAATATTTTAATATAAGAGTGTTTTTCCTTATTGTTTGTCAATAAACTTGGAACTTGAATTGCGTTAGTAAAGATATCTAAAGTGAGTTATTTTAGTTCCATATCTTAAAAGTTCTTATATAGACTTAACATAAATCAGATTAGTCAAAAGAAATAAATTGTTATATTTAAAGATATTTGATTTTCAAATCAGAATGGGTAATATTTTAATCGAAGAATGTTTTCATTTATTGTTTGTCAATCAATCTGGAACTTGAATTACGTTATATTTCAACTCTAAATTATTTCGTTTTTGGCTGCATAGAAACATATAAACCTATCAATTTAATAAAGAAGATTTGCCTGAAAATATATTATATTGAGTTAAATTATCATAAAATACTTCAGATATAGAAACATTTTTTCCAGCATTTTCTTTCAGAGCATTAAATATTTTCGAATACTTTTCACAATTTTAAATAGATCAGATGATCAAACTCCCACCATTAAACACAATTATTTTATTGTAATTTTCAATGCAAATTAAATTTGAAAAAATAATCTCGTTTCACTTTCAAACATAACGTGACTGTGTTGAAATATTTATTGACTAATTCCGAAATGAAATTCCGGAGATATTTTAGGTTTTGATTTTGGTTAAAATTAACACTAATTTGTAAATTTAAAATTCACACTTTATTAGTTATCATACATACACATTGTAATAAGTATAATTGGATTCCGCATAAGCTCTATCATAAAGACCAAGATCAACCCAGGCCGCGTAATCAATAATGTTTTTCACAAACTACGTAGGTACATTTAATTGAGTTGTTTAGTTAATTTTAACCTCCCAAAATTTTCTCAATTCCATATAAATAACCGTTATATACAAAAAGGTATCAAAATTTCTCAGCGCCACGAGACACTGCCCTAATATAACTAAGTACGTGTATTTGTTTCACGTTTTATGAAGCGTCGTATTTTCGCCTCGGCCTATAGCCGTAAACCTTAGGTGGGGAATAAAATTAAGGAATATACCCTTCATAAATATGAGATTCGTTTAATCAAAAAAGCGGCCTTTGTTGTCTTAAATGAAAGAACATCTCCGCGAGGGCCCCAAAATATTATTAGGGACATTATTTATTGTGCATAATATAGTGATGATGATGCGAGATGTCGAGTCAGAGAGAGCAGAATCAGCACAATAAATTGATGTTTTGAATTTTCGTATTTTATAATCACTGTGGCGATCTTTATTTTCTTTGTTTACTTAGAGACAGCGCACGAGAAAAATATGTTGTCTTTTTTTAATACCTGAATACTTCTTATGTAAGATTCGGAATTACTAAATAAATCTCACCGATTTTTATTAAATTAATTCCTTTTTAAAGGTTGTTTGTTTCTCTGAGGTTTAGTTTACCGTGTTTATTGTTTAATATAAACATATATAAAAGATATCAAAATACATCGAAGTTTCCAGACTATTTTTAAAAACCTTAATTCTGGTTTTACTCCAAATTTAAAGTAAACTAAATGTCTTGCATTACATTTTTAAGCACAAAATATATATTAAAGTTCTTAGCGCCATCTTCCGTTTTAGCAACGAAAGTCAAAAATGTCAAAGATATATGCAGATGTCATTACAATGGACATAAATCAACGATAATTCCTGGCGCTAACTAAATTGATTATAAACTAAACTAAAATTAAGACAATTATCCTCCAAATATACATAAATAATTTAACTTATTTGATTGCCTAACTAAATAGAAATGAGTGCCCTGTACATCTAACCAATTTAAAGAGTCAACCATCCAATAAATAAATATAATTAAAAAAATATATATTATATTATATAATATTAAATTGCTTGCTTTAAAAAATATATATTATATCATATAATATTAAATTGCTTAATTTACTTGCTTTTGTTTAAATATATTACCGAGGATAACTTCCAGTTAATTTTGTTACATACACCGGAACATTTGCATTGTACAACCTCATAGAATAAGGACAATTGAACTTATTACCCTCAATAAAATACTGGTATATCGTATAGCTCTCGGAAATATAATAAAACCTACACCGCTTCCCTACAATAAACTCACTAACACAAGCAGTAGGACTCACACAGACCCGGCTTCCGCTATTGTGTTTGAAACATATAAATGCTGTTGGATGTTTCTAAGAGTCATTCTTTGCTAATATCCCACCTGAAGATGTAATACAATGAAACCTAGGTCGTGGTTAAGAAATTAAAGGAAGTAGAAATAATACTATATCACGTAGTTTCATTTAATTGTGAATAATGAATTTCTGTAAAATTAACGCCAAATATATTCAATATATATATATATATATATATATATATATATATATATATATATATACATATATATGTATATACACATATATATATATATATATCTTTTTTTTTTTTAAGGAATATTATATAATGTGGCATTAATAATACACCAAAACTTAAGGTAGCAACCTTCATCTAAATTTAATGACCTTAAATTATAATATTGGAGAAAACATCGAAATAAAATAATATTTATACGCTACGATGCATCCAGCTAAAAGTAATTATATTCTATGATGCATCAAGTTAAAGATAAATGCATCCAGGTAAAGGTGTTAGTCACAGTTTTGTCCCGAATCTTCATCACTTCCTTCATCCGCGCTCTCATAAATTGCAGCTCGTACGAAATACGGTTAGTATTTATTATATTACACAAGAATATACATGGGCTACATGTTATCAAAGTCAGTTTATGATCTATCGTGGCAAGCATATAAGATGTTAAATAAATTTTACGAATTTCTTTTTCACATTTGCTCTCCTCAAAAATATTACGATTTACCTAAATCGAAACGGGAAGTCTAAATATTTAATTAAAATGTTTTATTTATAAAATATTACATTTCATTGAAATCAGTTTATTTTTATATAAACAACCTATTGTATCTGAGTGATTTTAAATATACTCTGTATGTACGGATAGAATTAAGAAGACTGGCCGATTTTCAAATACGCGTCTTGAAACATGTTGACAGCGCCAAATTGAAGTCATTTGAGATTTCCGCCCGGTCCCAAACATACACAATATACCTATCTGCCCTACAGTGTTATTGAATCTGACGTCGCGATACAAACCAAAGAAGTTTATTCATAACTCAAAACGTAAACTGTAGAAGTTTTGGAAAAATTCAGTCAGTTCGCAACTGTGAATTTCCAATAAATAGCGAATATTCAAACAATACCATAGAAAACCAAAATTCCTATAGAAAACTACTTATTGAACAAAAAAATATTTAATTCTTTAGCAACATGAAAACATTTAGTAATTAAATTGCATTAAATCAAATTAATACAAAAAATCGATGAAGTGAGGAATAAATTCATAAATGTAAAATTCCGTATTTAATCTTAGAGCTAAAGAATATTATTCCTTAATTAGGTAAATATTAAATAATATTTCATATATATTATGGTCTATTATATATATTTTTTGTAAACAAAGAAGTATGTTTCGAGTTTCGTAGTAAAACACAGATCCTTGTAATTTAAATTACTTAAACGGAACACTTATGCAATAACTTCGTTGTTCTTCTGTCCGTTTGTCCATCAGTCACAGGCGATTTTCTCGAAAACTATATTCGACTTAAAAAAATTGCACATTTGTATACGAAAAATACAAAAACATAAATTTTGATTCTATGGGTTAATTTCAGTGAGTGAATTGAGACATTAAAGAAAGATTAAGGGTGTCATATAAAGTAGACTATCAAATAAAACATTCAAATCAACAATACATATAGTGTATTTTTTATAAACATGTTTATACATTTACCGGAAAAACGCCTAACAAATGCTATATCCAAACCTCATCATCAAAAAGGTCACTAAGAAAAATCTCATAAAAATAGATAACATTGACAATTAGGTATAGACTGAAACGACAGTTTCTGAATTAAAAAATTCGATCGCGATTAATTATTATAAACAATTTGTTCATTTCCTTATAACTGCTAAACCATTGGCTTTAGGTCCTCATCTTTGGATGCCAATTTTTAACTTAGCCGACATCGAGTGTCGAGAGGAGTGCTACACATAGTCGGTATGCACTACTACTTATAATTTGAACCACACCTTGGGAGGCACTAATTGTACAAGTATAGCTTACCCAATTTTTACTCATTTTCTTTTAACAATTTCCTTGGCTTCACACAAAGATATTACTGCATAAATGTTTATTTAAGGTTAATAAACATTCCATTTAATGTTTTATTTTTAACCCTGGAAGTACTAAAATTAATAGGGTATTAAAAAGTATCAAGTTGACAAATACAAACACAAAAGACATCCCTGTGACGAATCGCACTTATTCTCCGAAAATTTAGAATACGCTGTTTGAATTAGTCGCTTAGCAATAACTCAGACTAAAAGTTATTTTCACAAACATGTCTGACCTCGATAGGCGACAGCTCTAGATCCACGACAACCTTGACTGAGCCGCAATAAATCACGACAGGGTCCTTCAACATTAAAGACACACTTCAGAATTGGCTCCGATGATGAGCTCGTTCCAATACGAACATAGTGGAATATCGAAAGCGAACTCCTGCGGTGTAAATTATTATCGCTCCTTCGATGAGGACACAAGTTCCTGTAGAAATATCACGAGTACTCTCACGAGGTTTTATACCGAGCACTTATTTTTCCATTAAGGGCCCTGCTTTGCGATTTTTTTATCGTCGCAGTTAGCAGCCGAGTTTAGCGCTGGGGTTATAGGCTTGCATAATTGCTTCCCATTTTGAAAGTTCTATGCATCCATTTCATTTTCGTTAATGCCATCTCATAACATATATGAATGTTATAAGACGGCATTGACTAAAACGAAAGCTTGTGGGTTCGTTCCTAATTTCTTACATAAATTTACTTTTTTAGAACAGAACTACTAGCGAATATAATGAATTGCCGAGATGTATAGGAATACAAAAAAGCGAATACTATTCATGTTAGTTTCTACTCGCTATTATGTACACGAAGAACAAATGTGTTAGAATTGAAAAACACTCGAGGAAAAATTTTCTTTAAAGTTCAATAAATTTTTAGAATCGCGATTCAAGGTTTTCTTTCCAACTAAATATATTCTAAATTCACGACACAACATTATAATAAGACCTTAACGTTACTGCATTATTAAGTCAATATAGTAGAAATATATTTTTATAGATTTTTACAGAAATATATATTTTATACAGAATTTACTTTATTTTCACTAGTCATAGTCCTCAAACAAAAGATTCAAAGAGACCTTGCTGATTTATGGGTAAAAATATAACAGAAATAACGAAATATATAGGCACACCGGAGACTACTTTTATTACTTAATCGAGACAATACTTGGTACAAAAATTATTTAGTTTAAAATCTATGTTAAGTAGATATACCAAATTAGTTTAATAGTTTTATATTAGCTGCAGTACAAAACTTAAAAAAATCGCGTATCATATCAAATCAGCGATATTCATATCATAGCAAAAATTCTCAAATTATATATTATCAAAAAGAATATAAAGAACGTTTAAAATGTGTTTTAAATTGTAAGTCTTATGTAGAATGTTTTTACCAACCTGTATTTAAAAAAAAATTTTATTCCCTAAACTGTATTTCATACTTCTGCGTATAGAATGAGGTGCATTCAATCGTTTATATTTTTGTTATCTATTCGGTTATTTATGCCGTCATCTCTACTCAATGTCCTTTCAATTGGTTAAGTGTTTGTTAAGTTATGTTAAAAATTAATTAAGTACGTACATGAAGGGAAATCTTTATAATTAATAAAATGTTATATTGACGTTATATTGACGTCTGGATAGGATTTAAATTATCTTATTGTACGTTACGTTGTACATTAATGAAATTGACAATATTAATTATATGGTAAAAATGTTAATATTATTTATTAATATTTTTTAGTTAATCAGCAAGATTTTAGCTTATACCGATAAATCGAGATATAACTAATGATTTATTCATTTACTGTCTAAAGAGGGTAGAAAAAAAAAGAACTTCACATTTTACGAAATGCCCTTTTTTGACTGGTGCTGTACGAGTTTTTAAATATTTTTTTTTCAGTATAGGTAGGAAATTATTTGTTAATGCGAGCATGATTAATCAATCTAACAGATTCATTTTATTTTAGGAAAATCCTCACGATGTCATTGCAAACTGTATCATAATTGGCTCTAAAAACAAAACGTACACGTAATGATTTAATACATCAACAACCTGCGTTATTAATGTGAAATATTTAATAGAGCGTTTCAATGGAAGTTAAGTTCCGATGGTAAGTCGCGTCTGGCCATTCGGCAAGCTTTGTATTTTACCAGATCTTTCCTGCTTAATTGGGCCAGTTTCCCATGTCGTCTGTGTCGGGCGTAGAAAGTGGTGACAAATAATAGAAATTGTAATTGAGCTACGTATTTTTAAATTAATCGAAGCTTCGAACTAGTTTAATTTTCCACTTAGTTAACTAGTTTAATACATCTATACGTGACAAAACAATTCATTTGACTACGTCGTTACGAATTGTCCATCAGTACACGTATAAAAATGTCTTTAAGGTTGTATCGCAGAATAGTTACTTTACTTACACTGTAATTGACACAGATTCTCTGTGGTTTTTTTGTTTGTAAGCCAAAAAAGGAGGCAATAAATGCAGCAGGTTTTTATGAGTAAAATATAATGTAGTAATTCAACATTGACGATTTATTTACAAATTATTTGACTTTGATATTTTGCTTGAATGGTTTAAAGCATTAAATCCTATAAAACCATGCGTGCGTAGATTTGTTCAGTTCGAACCTACGTAGCCGTAAATAGACAATGACATATACTAGCCTTTTTGCCGGCGTATTTATGGTGTTTTCTTTACTCTTTTTATACATTTTATTGAACCTGTGGTAAAACAACTTCCTTAGAATTATTATTTACAGCTAGCTGTTGTCAAAAATATACTATATAATATTCCTACAATAATATGTTCAATGCAGATTTCAATACTTTCAGTGAATGGGTCAATAATTAAGGTCTTATAATCAATTCAATTAAATCACGGACCATTATTATTGTTAATCTAAAAATCATGTGTATGATATGCTTGACTCATCTATCACAACTATAGACATTAACAGCTATTCACATTTACAACTTATTTTTCTAGTCACGTAGATCTTGAATTACGAATTAATTAATATCTCATATGGTATATTAATATAAATGACATTAGATTTAAGATTTTTTCATAATACATGAATGATGTTCAAATACATAAAGATGTTTAAATCTTTAAAAATTGCCCTTACTTCTAATGAAAATAAGTATTTCTCAAACTTTAGTTTCGCCTATCTTGTATATCACAAAATCATAGATTAAACCAAATAAAAGTGTACAAATTACGCCATCAGAATTTATGTATAAATCTCACCGAAAAATGGCATTACGTAATATAACCTAATGATCGAATAAATCCATAAATATATATCCCTGATGTGTCCGTTATATTGGTTTATTTAATTCTGCGTTGACTTTATTCATTCTTCTGCTTTTCATTCTTGTTTTTAATTTTCTTTCTTTTAATTTTTGGATTGACTATCATTGCTTGATAGAAGTTGCAAGACTATCTCGCTATATTAAATTTGAGGTAGTATAATGGGTCTAATCGTTATGTTTTTAATTAAAGTAACCCACACATTAACAGAAAACTCCTCCTGGAAATCCTTTTGTCTCACAACGTGTGCGTTATCTTGGTACAAAATTTTTATAATTGTCAATTCTTGGATGGTTTATTTTACTTTGTATTATTTCTTATTATTTTACTTTTGTTTATTATTTTATATATTATTATTTCTGTTTTATTTTACTTTCGGCACTTTTATAAAACCGCTAACATAATAAATAATAAAAAAACGAGTAAATAATAAAAAAACGAGTAGAGAATTATTCTGCGATGATCCTTTTTTACTTGGACAAAACCGGGACGGGTAACTAGTGCATATATAATATACTGGTCCAAGATACATCAGTACAAGCTTAACACTGAAGTAGCTCGTCCTGAAAATGGCAAGTTTATTTCATCATGCAAAATTTATTTTCTACTTTTTTTGTACAAAATTATAATAATTAATTTTAATTTATTCTTTGAAATATTACCTATTAATTTTAATTCAAACAACTTCAGAAAAATCAGATTAATATTTTAGAATCCAGGTTATACACTAAATCAGTGCAGTTCTAGTATTACGGCCTCATGTATAGACTATTAATGTTTATCTAAATATATGGAAATTAATTAGCAATTTATAACAAGTACACTCTTAATTTAATTAATTTTATTGGACCAACTTTTTGGGTGCATTAGATACTGTCCCATTGCTGCCACTCTACTAAACTACAGTTGGAATGACCGAAGTTGAAAAACATTTCTTAATATCCCTTTTCAGTTTAACCACTTCTGTCCACTAGTTATTAGAACATTTTATAACGAAGGCGATATCTTTTAGTGAGCCATTCAACTTAATTTCAAACTTCAACTAAAAGGATGTATGTTAAATTTGCGCTGTTGGTAAATACGTAATTCTGATGAGAACAACTTGGAGTGGATTTATTGAATTAAACCATTAGTAACTTAGTCTAATATGAGATAATTACATTGGGTATTTTTACTAAATTTAGCATTATTCAATCTGTAATTAATAAAATTTTCTATCTAAAATTTTCAATATCTTATTATTGAAAAATAATTCATTGTTGCTTTTGAAGATATATTAAACATAAAATAGTCTCTAAATACAAAATGAGATTTTAATTCTTATGTATTCTTTATTAGCTCAAACCTAAAAAAATAGAATTAATGCAATTTATCATCAAAACCTTCGAAATAATAATAGGCGAATGCTAAAAATGCCTACACTATTTACATTTCTAATTTTAAATATAAGTTTGTCATATCATGTAGGTTTATAATATGTGAGATTTATTAGGGTCATATGTTACAACTGGCATTTGGAATTAAAGTACGAGTAAAAAGCGTGTTTAGTTTGTTATGACGATAAAAAGCGTGTTTAATTTGTTATATTCTATCTTAAACTTTACGTTATAACAGTAATTAGAATTGTCGGCAGAGAATAAACTAATAAATTTATTTCCAGATGGGTTATCCGAAAGTCTCTTAAATGCACATGTATAATTAAATTTCTGTCTTTATCTCGTTGTAGACATACCCCCTTTAATTTAGAAACAAAAACTATATATCTTCAAGCCTTTGTATTACATATGCCCATAATATCATTTAGTTTAAATTAAAAATATTTGTAAGACGCAAGGTTTAGGTATCTTATAAAGTTGGAATTATGGAGACGATTTAAAATGCTTGATATTTTTAATACTAAGTTTAATTTAAAATAAGAGAAAATATGATTATTTTTTAACTTTTTGACATTGCTCCAAGTTTCAGTTAAAAATGCAACCACAAGTTTTTTAAAGTGTTTCAAGATACTCGTTTACTTTAATATATACCAATGCATATTTAATAAACAGCCTTCTGGGTGTTTTGAGATGCTTTTAGGATCTCGTGAAAATGACTTTTCACTTATGACATTTTTGATTAAAATAATGTTTCCTTTTCATTTCTTCTGTTGACTGGCATATTTTATATACATATAGTTCGGAATATGCTGTGTGTTTATCTGCTAAGTATTAATGTATCCAAATAGAAGTAGATAAAAGTTTACGTTCCTTTGGTTTAAGAAACTAATTGTTATAATATAGTTTACATAATTGTACGGGCTTGGCATTTTTCATTTTAAACTTTTTATTTTATGTATTCTTTCATTCATCCTTTTGATATAAATTAATTGAAAACAGTTGATTTAACGGGCATTATTTCTTAGAAGTTTGACGTAAAAATTACATTTCTCTTAAGAACGATCCACATTGATTATAAAAATATGAATATAGATTAATGAACATATCATAAAATAACTGTTAGGTAACAACTGGATATAATTACATACATATATGAATAGATCCACGTATATTATTTTTATGTTAATTTTGTCTAACATTTTCACGTTTTTATTTTTATGTTAAAACGTAAATAGTGAAAATACTTTTTGGCCTTATATTCGCTTTGAAGTGTTGAACTTTTAAAACTAACAGAGTTTTTACGATATTCTATCATAATGCCTCCAAACTTTTTTGTTTAATATATCGACCGTACCCTCGAGACTATTTGTTATTTTAACGATAACTCGAAGTTTCAATTAAATACATGTTTTAGTATCATTAATTATAGGCACTTAAATTATACACATTTTCGTCGGTACATAATTAGATATGGCATCATATTCGTTTATCAGTTATTTCGATAGACTAATACAAAATTATTTCAGTTCAATGAAAGTAACAGTCATTCGTAAGTAAATTATTAAACTCACCAAAAAAGTTAAACATCGGAATCACAATGTCATGATCTGGATAAATACTATATTTTCTTCTGCAAAAGCTTCCCGACCACTTAAACACAATGGTCTCCGGTCACTTTAGAGCACGCGCTGCAGCTACGATGTTTAACCAACAGTAAGTGGCTCGGTGTAAATAAAGCACAACCCGGGTATCTGAGCGAAACTAAACGCGCAGATTAATTGAAGTGTAACCTGAGGGTTAAAACACTCTACAATTTTTTCAACCATCTAAAACACTGCTCAATTTATTCAATCATAAAAATATCTATACTTTATGTAATCGCGTGCGGTGAGACGACAATCTTTAGAGCATATATATCAGTTAATGTGTCCCTGTTCATGTTTTAACTCAATTACATATATTGTATTTCTAATAATCGAGGCGTATTATTTTATAAAACGTAAATATTTACGTTTTTTAACCTCATAAAAAATTTATAGCTTCTGTAATTATTTCTATTTAATTCAAAATAATATTTTGTTTACCGCAGTTAATTGGGATGTTCCCTTATCACAAATTAATTTCAATATCAAAATTCTATAGGAACACGATATTAAATAAGCTTAATCATTTAATAACTTATCGCTAACTGTCTACATTTTTTGGGATTGTCCAAATTATATGTAATATATGAATGCGTCGAATTTATATGGAGATAAAGTCGGAAATATACTTTATATTTACACTTCATATTTAAATGAAATTTTCTAGTTTGCGTGCAATTAAATAGAACTAAAGGGAATATTAAGAATAATTTTAATCGATCAGTGGATTACAGCAACTAAGAAATATCTACCGAATTACCTTCTAAAAATCATGATTCCATAACTGTACGGAAAATAACCTCGTTATTCGTATCAATCCAAATACGGGGTAACGGTGAGAATATAGGATAACTCCGATAACGATGTAAGTGACAAGAAAAGTATGGTGGCCATTGGGACAGTTTTAATTTCTGTATAAGAATATATAATTTTTCAAAGAAAATGGTTCTTTTTCTTTCTATAATTGTAAGTGAATACCTTTGTAATTTCCATATATCTAAATAAATAAGTGAAATTATTGTAACTTGAAAATTAGTAAAAAATTGGAGTATATTTTACTTTATTAAAAAAAAAGAGAAATTAAATTATAGTATAGTTGTAAGTTTAAATTTATGACAGAAAATCAGTGGAACACACATTTAGAGAAATGAGTATAATTCATCCAACCATAACTAAAAACGATTCGCTCCCAGGAAAAATAATTTCCCAGTATTTTTCGTGTATATTTTTGGGAATATGAAATATTTTTAACGTAATGAATGTCATGGAAATACAAAATTACAAACAATTCGTAAAATTATGAAACTTCAAGAAGGTGATTTTCACTAACACAATTGACTATATTGATGACACAAACTAATGGCTTCTTTGCGCCGAATTCAAACTTCAAACTCAAATGTCTTGGCAAGAAACGGGGATGATGGGAGAGAAGGGATAGCGTGCGATAGCTTATTGGCGAGGATTTTTTAGTCACTAAGTCGCAGTGGTCTAGCGCACACGGAGCTTACACTGTGGAAGCGTACTTCTGCAACGGTTTTACTGTTAGTGAGGCACGACGCAAGTTTTGTAATCATTTTGAAATCTGGGGTTTTAATGATGAGTACACTGTTCAGTTAATCAAGTTGTGGGTAGCGGAGTTCAGAGCGTTAGGATATACACTAAATCATTTGAGTGAATCTCAAAATAAACCTGCGTGGTCAATTGAAAACATTAACCCCGTCGCCGCTGCTGTCGGAGAGCATCCATGATAGTCAATTAGATAAAATGCTGCCTGTTTGAATATTCATTGTTCAAATCTTCAAAGAATTTTGACTTCAGATTTAAAATTACATCCCTATAAAATACAGATCATTCAAGAAATCAAACCTGACAACTACACAAATAGAACATTTACTGTCAGAAAATGTCAGAATTATTTTATAAGGAAATAAGATAGCCCATGTTTATTTTAGCGATGCATCACACTTTCATCTTGAAGGTTACGTGAATCGTCAAAAATGTTGGTACTGGTTATCCAGCGATCAAAAAGAAAAACATCAGAAAACATTACATAACCCTAAAGTTACTGCATGGTGCACAATTGAGTATAAAAAAATCGTCCAGCCATTTTTCTTTGAGAATGACCGCGGTGCAATGGTTACAGTGACGAGTGAGCAATATATCGAAATGATTAACATTTTTTTTTTAACTGCACTGGTATCAGCAAGAAAAGGCCCTATTTCCGGAAAAATCCGTAATCCTATTTGGAGAAATAATTTGGCCACCAAGATTGCACGACCAAAGCTAACTTTTTTTCTATAGGGTTATCTCAAATTAAGAGTTTTTGGTACCCCTCTTATTAATTTGGAGCAGCTGAAGGCTAAAATAACGGAAGAAGTGAGAGACATCTCAGTCAACGTTCTGGTGCGCGCCATTCCAATTCGCGCTTACGCTTTAAGGAGTGCTATCGCCATGATGAGAGACATCTTAATGGTGTAATTATTAAAACAAAAAATTCAGTTAGCAATTAACATTAGAACCCTTCTATCCGTTGCTAATAAAACCATTCTATACTTGCGACATATAAAGCTAGGTTCTTCTACATTAATGTATATTTTTATATCTGTTTTCATGTTTGCATATATGTATATACGTATTTATTATTCGTCTGTATATTGTTGTCACCTTTATATCATCTACAAATTTATTTTTTATTTACATTTTTGCTTTATTTATTCTATCATAGTAAATTTCTATTTAATTTTCGTTTTGCTCTTTATTTTATTTTTCATATCAAGCAACAATGTCATATTCAGAGTCTGATTTACTCAGTGTTTCCTAACACACAATTGTAAACTTGACCCTGACAAAAGTTCTCTCTGGAGAGAATAATTGCCACGGAATAAAAGAAATAGTTATTGTGTTAGGTTAATAATTATGAATATGTTCCTTAGTTTACTGTAATTAAAATATTATAAATACAATAATTTTTTTTATTACTATTATTATTTAAAATTTGAGTTTCGCGCTGAGACACATTTTATTAGGTTGATGACATAATAAACTATGTTGTTGACACAGTGGCTATTACTCGATTATTTGTATATAACCAAAGATCTCTAGTTACTTAACCGCGCATAGTTCAACTGAGACAGTGAACGAACTGTAAGTGGGTCGGCGTATATATAGCGCAATTTATTTACTTGAGAGATTAATTGAAGTATGGACAGAGGTTTGCAGCACTGCTTAATTTTCTCAATCATCTAAATATCTCTGATCTCCTTGTCGCCATTAACGATGGGTTCGTCATGTCTACATGTATATGTATATATACATATATATATATATATATATATATATATATATATATATATATATATATATCTGTAACTGTTTGTATTTAAGGTTGTGTTTACTTTCAAAGCTTGTTGTTTTGAAAGCAAACAAAATAAACTTTATATGGATATATATATATATATATATATATATATATATATATATATATCTGTAACTGTTTGTATTTAAGGTTGTGTTTACTTTCAAAGCTTGTTGTTCTGAAAGCAAACAAATTAAACTTTATATGGAAGAAAATTCTGTAAATAAATAATTTTATTTCTGGAAATGATGCACATATAAAGTTTAAGCCAACATTATGAAAATTGAAGACAACTTCAACCGTTTATTGTTTAGTCGAAATTGATTTTACAGCTCCATGGATTACCATTACCACAAAAAAAAAGTTTAAAAATTGTACGTAATTTTTTAATCAAATATTTTTTTAATATTTTCATTATTGTATGTATTTTTGTTATTACTAGTATTATAAAACATTGTAAACCTAAATAGATTATAATATGGTACACTTACATCGTTAATAATAATCCCGATATTTTTGTTTAATTGGAATATTTAAATACTCAGATATCAAAATTATGTATTTTCATAACAATTATTGATTTTCTTCGTACAATTGATGCAATATCCGAAGAGATGTCCGAATATTTAGTTGTTATTGCTCGTCATTAAATTCGTATTCGACTGATTGACTGATGCCTAGCCAGTTTAACTAAAAACTTGAAAATACGAAATTGGGAAAATACACCCCTTTTCTGACATAGATATAGCAAGATAATTTTTTTTAATATTCAACTTCGATAGAAGTGAAATATATCCAGTAACTCTTTAAAATCTCCAAGCAAATATCAAGTTTATATCATAGGCTTTATATTATAGAATTATATAGTTTTATTTTTCGATTTATCTGCTGTATATTCAATATAGTATTGCCACATAACTTTAACCTTTCGATATGGGCAGCCAACGTAATAGAATGGGACGGCACACAATGTTTTTACATTGCTTTCATCACGTTTAGTTTTATTGTAGCCCTTAAAAATAAATTTTAGTATAAATACGTAACAAAAAATACATAGCCTATACCGCGAGCAGATATGAATGTTAAGCGATATCAACACAGCGTGTTGCTCCATATTATAGAACAATTTCAGTTAATTTCATTTAATATGCTTTTAGGATAACATTATCTCATTGTAATATAATATTTTGATACACCTGTTTCTAGGCAATATTATTGCTAGAAACAAATGCATCAATATATTTTAATTTTACTTGGATTAAAGGACGGCAAACAAGACGTGTTATATAACATGCAAGCAATCAATATTTGGGTCTCAAGAGTATCAACTTGATACGAGCTTGATCCTTTGTTGACCCAGTTGTTTATTTTAGATGTGCTCTCGAGAGTAATGTTGTTTTGCGTTACTAGAGGTTACAGATATCGGGTGTTATACAGAAGTTAACCGGTTAGCATGATATACAAGATAGTGAACAATTTGATTTACGAGAATGTATATAGGCCCAAGTGCTTCCTTACGAATAGGTGTGCGTTTTTACACATTTACCTATTTTTAATATTTCGAATGTACTTATCATAATCCATAATTTTGTTATATTGTATATGAAGTTGTGAATTCGAAAAGTTTGTATAATTTTTGAAAATATCTGTGTCCATATTTAAATACTTCAAACGTGCAATTAAATAAGTGCAATCTGAATGCCTTGTATCAAAGTAATATGAAAATAAGTAATTTTCAAATACGAGGCATGAATGCATATATACGTTTACTTATGTGTATATATATATATATATATATATATATATATATATATATATATATATATATATATATATATATGTGTGCGTGTAATTTGGTATTAAAAATTGTGGTCGTACATATTTTATTATAGATATATAGCTAGTTGTAGTTTATTTAATTTAGCATTTTTTGATAGACTGTTTTTCATGTCCTTTGCAGAAAAAATTATCTTATTTCCTATATGTTTAAAGTTATAAATATTTCGCAAATAAAATAGCGTAATATCTAGTCCACTTGGCCAGTACACCGCTAAAATGGTAGTTATCGTTGGAATTTTAGACAAAAAACATGTAGTCAAAAATGAGGCACGAATATGTATTAAGAGATGAGTATATTTATTGGAGGGATATCCCATTAATTATTTTGTATTCGCAATTATTTTGCCACTATGCAGGTTTTGCATAAAGTAAAAAGATCATCGTAAGTATTAACAATTAAATGGACTTGAAAATTCGCGTACACGCTTGTACCGTAAATTTAAATATACACAATCAATACACAACCACACACACCGAGCAGCATGCAACTTTATCCTACACGCAAACGCTACTCATACACAATCGGATGCGAGTAAATATATTCCATGCAAACTCATTACATCATTATTCTAGTTTAAAACCCTTAATCCGTTTTTGCTTAAACAAAATTTAAAAAGTAATAAAGAACCTGTAATAGTTAAAAGTCATGTTGTCTCATAGTTTAAAAATTAAAATATTCAAAACTAGTAAAAGGCTTTAATGACAACAGCCATATTGTCTCTTATGGCCAAAGAACCTTTAACGATAACAGTCATGTTATCTCTTAGTTTTAGAATTAAATAGTATATGATGAATCGGTTCTGGTAGGGTAACAATTATTTCATTACAATAAAAGTTGCCCACATTTTTGTATTAACTAATCGCGTCTAAAATTTTATCAGTTGTTGATGTAGACATAGGCAGCATCGGAAATGGTGGATACTTTCTAGCGGTTACATAATTATCGTGATAACAAGATGAGTCTATTTATAATTACATTTATAAATTCAGTGAATGGAAACTATTTTATAGCTTATAAGATTTGAAGGCAGATGAATTAGCGTAAACGCATCATAAAAACTCAAGATTCAATTTATTTTTTTTTCTTCAATATACTTTTCAAAATTATGATCAGTTTAGCAGCAACAAAAATTGATCGAACTTTCTGAAGAAAACTTAAAATCTTATTACAACTTTGTTTGAAATGGGTCAAATGTAAAAAAAATATATGGTAATAGTACATAACACAACAGTATATTTACATATTTTTATTACTTTTCTAGGTTATTCATGGAATAGTAACAAAAACACGTTAACTGCGCCAAATATGACTTTCAATTACTAAGTTAGAGCTCCAACTGAAAACTTTAACAACTTCCGATGCTTTTCCGCCCGTACTCGAATTAAATTATACTTAAAGATTCCGAGTGAAGCAAGTGACTGTGGAAATGAGTTTGAAACTGCATTTTGTTTGGTATAAATAAATAAATTCATATTAAAATATAATTTATAGCGAAATGAGAACAATAAATTAATGTTATACATGTCGTGAAGTCGTGAATTATGTCAAAAGTTTGCGGAAGGCGCCCGCACCCAGGGCGAGCTGATGGAAGACACATTCCGATTTCGAGAACCTTTGCATTTTATTTTTATATTTACTTTCCCTTAAATTTGATTGCTTCAAAGGCGAGAATGTCGCGGGTGTAACGTCGGCTCGATATATTAAACTTAAGTAATTATTTTTTTAAATGTTACGTTGAGATGAAGCTCCTCAGAACCCTTGAAACACCGAGGAAGATACGATTTAATCAAAAATACAAATCCAGGGCGCGCATTTTAAGATGTTTAAAATTATGTCCAGTCGGGTTCTTTAATTTAGACAAATAAGTGTTACTTCATATACGATTTGATAAACGTAAAAATGTTAAACAAAAGTTAATTTATATGTCTGGTTTCACGTGTGTGTTTAAGTTTCAATAATCAACGGAACACTGTGTTGTTCATATTAAAACTATAAATCTTTGCTAATGTTTAGTATAGAAATCTTTATATTTGCCTTTTCAGAGCTTAGACATATTAGTTATTGCTTTTCCACTATTTACACTATTCAAACATTACTGCCTCTGTAGTAGAAGATAATAATGCCAATTTATTGTAATGACTTCTTTTTATTTTATTTAATAGTTTCAATATACATGAAATACAGTGGACATGTAAATTATAAATATTTTGTACCGTGTTTATGACTGGGATTGAATAGAAGTGAAAACGGTTTTTTTTAATCTATACCTGTCAGTGTATTAGAAAAAACACAAATCCTATTTTACCTGAGATGAAACTCTGGATGTAGGTAATTTTCGACCGGATCGAATATTATCTAATAGATTTTTAATTGTTTTTATTTGTTAGAGCATCACTTAAAAATGCTAAACTAATTTCAATAATGGAATGACGCTCAACTTTCAGATTAACATTTAGAATAAAAATTGTTCCAGACGAACACTTTCTACCAGAAATTCTATTATTAGCGCTTGATTAGTATTATCTAAGCGAGGAATCGAAATTTTTGAGGCTGCTACATCGTTGTAATTTAGAGTTCAACATATGGTGTAACTTATTTTTACACAAGGTATTTTTGCAAGTAAAATGTAAACTTAAAATATAAATACATAATATATATGTATATATATATATATATATATATATATATATATATATATATATATATATAGCTAACCTTTTAAACTGCGAATGATAGTTAATATATCATGCCATCTACTGCAAATTAGACGAAACATCGTTTTTTGTTGTTCTTCTGCAAACACGACTTATGCAATACGTATACTATATAAATGGTGTGTTATTTATGAAATAAATAGTACCTAGTAATACCCTATTTATTTCATAAATAACGCACTCTATAAAATGATTTATCATACTTCCATATAAGTCAGAATTGAAAAGGTGATAATTTATCCATTACATGTTTAAATTCTTTTTAAGAAATTAATTTGATATAATCATTTAGTTTTCATGGAATTGTCAAAAAAAATACTAAAAATATAATTACTTTAATTTAGGTTGCTTTACAAACACTATAAGAAATATTATTAAATTAGCATAGTTTAAATTTTCGAAAAAGTATGTAACTTTTATTTCTTCCGTTCCAAGATCTCTTTGCGCTATCAGTCGTTAATTAAATTTAAAAATATAATGTAATATACATAAACAACTCTTATGCTATGTAAATACATATTTAAATACGAAATGACACTTTAAATGTCATAAAAACTGCAGCAGAGCAAATATAGGAACGCTCAACTTGTATACAATCTAAGTAGATGATGCAATCTACATGACTATCATTAAAAAAAATATGAAAGAAATCGAAATCCAGTGGCAATCAGTGGTGAACTTTTGAACATTATAGTTTACAAAACCAGCGGCGGAATGCGGTGCAAATCAGTATTATTTTAATTTTTCCATAGAATAATTAATGTGACATTTCCGCTGCATTAACAAGAAAAGGCTTAATACTTAAATATAATTTCAGCGACAAATACTTCAGGAAGCTGAAAAGTATGATGGCATTCACTTATTTATTATAAACAGCTGATAGTTCTTAGAATTTCACGTCGATTTGGATTACGTCTTGAAATTCTCAACTACAATTATTAAGAGAAAAATTTCTGGCTTTCAATTTCAAATAATCATATTTTCCGAAACTCCTTTATATTTTAATAGATTTATTAAAAAGAAATTTCATGTTTTTATATAACTGAAAAATTATTTGAACATATTATTATTAACAAATTATCACTTAACATTTTGATTATTGTACGCATTTACCTATCAATCTTAGTTATTTATTTTACATATTCAAATTTATTTTATATTTGAATGTCAATACATTTAACATGATATTGACAGAAGAGTGAAAAACCGGAGTTTCTGCCTCACTAGAGCTGAAAGGCGACGCGTTGCGTGTGACAACTTACATTTACATAATTTTGTCAGAGCGAAAAATCGGTGAAGTATTTTTAATTTAATTTTTTTCTTTTAAATTATTTTTTATACGTCGCACTTGAGGAGAAAATTTAATTTACAATTATTCTGTTGTGAAGCTATACGTCGGCGATCCCCGTAGCGTAATAACACAAGCGAAACTGTATATGTAATATGGAAAACTAGTGATTAATATTTTGCACAATTCTTATTAAATAAAGTCACGTGTGATTGTCTTTTTCATTTTTCCTCACTTTTGTTTCTGTCCTGAAGATCGAGAACGACTAATAATCTCACTGCTTTTCAGAAAAAATATCTCTTTAATCGATATATATATATATATATATATATATATATATATATATATATATATATATATATATATTTATATATATATATATATATATATATATATATACATATGTATGTGTGTATTTATGTACATATATATAGCTAGATTGCCAAGTTTGTATTACTTTTTCAGTAAAATCCTAATCAATTATTGGGATGCAACAAGTATTGGGATGATTTGTATAAACAACAAAGTAGACAAGTTAAAAAAACTCTTAATTTTCAAACTCTCCCTGTACCAAATATATTACTTCAATAGCTACATTAAGGAGAGACATAACATTTACTGACAACAATGTCTCGGCCTCGCCCATATCGTGTTGTAAATAAATGTACTCGACGTGTTGCTTGACGTAATTTTGAGTTTCGCTCATCTCATCTTTAATACACAATTTACGAGTATATTTACCTCGCCGCTCCGGCGCGTCCCGGACGGCGCCCGCCTTGCTAGCCGCCTTCCATATAATACAATACCATTATTATTCATAGCGTATATCGGAAGTCTAATTTTCGAATGTATAAAGTAAAAGTTTCACTGATAAAAAATAAACTACGTGAATTGAAATTTACAAGGGGCGAGCGGCGGCAACACCATGTGTGAGCTTAGAGCGTTTACGGCTGCAGTGGATTGTAATGTTGAGTAATGTGAAGTTTGAATCAGATTCCATGTGATATTGAAGCTAACGGAGCTTTGAGAGCTTTTAATGTTCGAGCTTTTGATATCTACGATGTTGTAGAGGTGTAGACGTATGCTACGCTACAATATACTCTTAACTGAGGAAGGTTTTTTTTGTGGGTTACGTCGCAGCAAGAATTATTTAAAATAAATAATGGGTTAACTTCATTTGTAATTTTAGTTTGTTCAACACGGCTTTAATTCAATTGACTTACTTCAATAATTGTCGAGGCTACGCACGAAGTAGAACTGACTGGTATAATAAATTGGGAATATCATTTATTATCTATCTTACCTAAGATCAATTATAAAATAATCAGACGACAAATTCTTTTCACGATCAAGATACGTCAAGGAATTTTGAAAGTTTACTCGAAATCTATTAATGTTTAGATAATGTAACTGCTTAGATACTTAAACTTATGAAAAATTAGTGACTAATACAAGGTTTGAATTGGCAAAAAATGTAATAAAGTACTAGTGAAATGTTTACTAAAAGATTGAAACGTCAGAATGGAAATTAAGGAACAAATATTAATAAAATATTTTATCAGAAATGGGAGTTATCGAAATTTTAAACCAGGTAGAAAAAAAATGTATACATTTATATATATATATATATATATATATATATATATATGTATATATATATATATACATATATATATATATATATATATATATGTATATATATTTTTAAAGTAACAATTTGAAGTCTTGGCGTTTTAAATACAGTAATTCAAAATTTAGTGTCTCTCCAGTTCTAAAATGGTAAATCCATCTCCAATCAGTCACATAATTAGGCAATTTATATCTTTACAACTTCAAACAAATTTTATGTTTACATTTCGTATTATAAAAGAACAATCTGTTATGATTTTATAATCTCATGCCTATTAAAATAAATTAGTAATTATGGTATAATATTTATGTACTTAAACTGCAAACAAATTATAATTAGTTATGGAAATAGAGTAATGAATATACTATGTTCCATTTAAAGTCTAAATGTTTGCATGTATCTATGTGCACTGAACAAGGCTTATATTCGTACTTATCAGGTTTATTTCACTACTTAAGAATTAAGCGAATCAATAAAATTGTACTTTTGAACGAAAATTAAATCTATTAAAATGTAAGGACTGGGAGAAACAAGATGCTACCTAAGAGAAGAGGGTTACGGGCGCAGTAATTAAGATACGTTCGTTCATTTAATTAATATGTAACTAGATATTTTATAAATGAACGTGACCAATATATTTTCAATGAATAAAAAAAACAAAATTTTCATGCTGTTGTCTTTTTTATATATAGGTGAGAAACAATGGAAATAACAATAGTTTATACTAATTATCCTAGGTTATCTAGTGATATTCATATATGGGATGCTGTTATGTAATTGAAAGGTTGTGTTTGCGTAAGTGTGTCTTATTATAAGTACCTTTACTTATACCTTATTATAAGGTCCTAACCTTATAATAAGGTACTTTATAATTAGCCTATCCTGCTTCAGTGGTAAAATAGTTTGATTAAATAAAATAGAATTGAAGTAATGTTGAAATCGGAAGTGTACACATAACATGGAAACGTGATTGGTTTAATCTCAACCACCAGATAACCTCAACCACAGAATATGGAAATTTTCAAGACTTATTCATGTTGTAATGAAGGCGTGGGCCGACGATGTTTTTTTTTTAATTAAGTTCCTGAAGTGGTGAAAAAAATATTTATGTGTTTTTATAGATTTTTCAAAACATTCTTCATACATAATAGAAAGTGTAGTAAAACTATTTCATCATATTTTCGAAATATGTACAACTGAAATAAATTCGCAATATATAAATATTTATTGGATTGTCGTGCACTACTCGGCTTAAAATAAAAATGTAAACAAATACTTTTAAATATAATTTTGTGAAGGAAATATAATCCTCAATAAATTAACAAGCGTTGATTGTTAACGAGAGGTTTTTAAACGACGAAAGGTGTTAAGAACTTGAAACGAATTTCAAGTTATGTGACAGAAATTATGACACATTATCTACTAGGGAGTAATAAATTAGTGAAGCCAAAAATGTCCGTAATGTGCATTCGCGGTCTGGGTAATTTAATTATATTAGGGTAATCCACTGCTTCCTGCCACATAGAATGTTGAATTTAAATCCAGTGCTGATTTTGCAAATATAAACTTCTTTACTTCCTTTTTCGAATGAATGGTCCAAAATATATAATGATTTGTCACTTCTTTTCATTTAAAAAAAATATACGGAATTATTAAATACAACATAAGTCCCCATAAACGACAATAAATCCGCTTTTAAAATTACGTTGAAGATAGGTAGAAAACACCAATCGACATAGGTAATCTTATTCTTAAGATTTTATAGAAAAGGAACCCTTTTAGTTTTGTCACGTTTCATCGTCCTTCCATCTGTCACAATTATGCAGTTTCTACTCTTTTAGACCTATGAGCAACAAATTTTGCAAGTAGGAATTTTGTATAAAGATCTCAATTATTGTGAAGCAAAATATTGACTAATAAGGAAGAAATAACCATTTTTCTTATAATTCGTCGATTGACGATATCAGAAAATAATTATCCTAATCCCCAATTCTTTTAACCGTAATTTATAAAAATCTAAAAAAATTGTGGATTCAGGCATTTGATTCAAATTCTAAAATGAAAATATTTTAGTTTACAATTCAGTTGTATTATAAAGGTTCAACTATTTTAAGCAATTCCTTATTCACTTATATTTCGCTAACAAGGAATGATCACTTAAGAGCGCAAACAAAGATGGCGGACATCCAGACCAAAATCGACCAACAAAAATGGAAGTGGGCAGGACCATTGAGTCAGGGGAAATTGTGTAAAATAGTAATTGACTGGCATCTTGGAAATAATAAAAGAAACAGGGGAAAACAGCAAAGGAGGTGGGATGACGAGCTAAAACTCACAGTGGGACCCAACAAGGGGAGAGTGGCTCGCGACAGAATTCAATGGAAACAGCTTGAGGAGACCTTTGCCAAGAGACATGCCGAAAGTAAGGGAAGTAAGAGACTCTAAAAAGTTATGGAAATGAAATCAAATTTGGAATGTAAGAGAATTATTATTATTATTGCAGGGGATAGAGACAACTGCGGTACCCCATTTTGTGCACCTTCTGATATGCCCTTGGTTGGTTTTATTTAACAATATTAAATGTTGTTGCTTCTTTCATATCCTATCTCGCAATTTTTGATAGCCTCGACACCTTTAAGCGACTCACAAGAAGAAGAGACGGGTGGTATAATATTATTTTAATATTTACTTTATCACATTACCAAATTTTCAGAAATTAGATTAGAGGTGACTAGTAAAAAATGAGACCAAACCGTACCCGCATTTCCAATATACTGAGCTATGTATTTATTATTTGAAATGGATTCATTAACAAGCGTATCGTTACACCACAGTGTTAAAACATAATTACAATAATGATATATAACATTTTTAAAGATCTATATTTTATCAGTAAAAAATAAAACTCAAAATAAAAATATACAACATAAAAATATTTATAAAATCTAAATTGTTTTAAAATTTTTTGTTCAGTCGAATGACCGTCATTCGAGTGCATCCGAGTTAAAGAAATAACTAAGCTTTGGTCGGTCTGAATATTTTTAAATATAACGCACGTTACTCTTTGTAGTTAAAAATATTTCAGTATAGTTCAAAGTTGTGGAAATTGTTACTAAAATTATCCCCGCATTTTAGTTAGACATGATAGGGCAAGTCTAAAATAATTAATGCTTCAATACATTTAACAATATATATACATATATATATATATATATATATATATATATATATATATATATATACATATATATATAAAACAAAGTCGTGTTAGTTACACCGTTTATAACTCATGAACGGCTGTACCAATTTTTTTCATTTGTGTTTTTTTGGATTTATCTTCATTGGGAACAGGATAATTAGTATTAAAACATTGGAAAAATTCACGAAAAAAAAATTTATGAAGAAAATTTATTTTACCATACATTTTGTATGGAACGGCTTTGTTGATGATATATCGAGAACGGATTGACTGATATTCTTTTTCATTGAAAATTTATATGATTATTATATATTTATTGAATATTTTTTTTATCTCGGCTCCGAGAAGTTTCCTCGCGTATTGGAAAAGTAAAAAAATTACAAATAATTTAATTGTGTATAAAACGTAATATGTGATAAATGACAGAAAAAAAAAGAAAAAAGTATGTCATAAATGACAGACCCGAACGAAAATGATAATTTGTTTTTAATAACTCTTATTCAAATTTTCGACCGTTATTTCATTTGAGTTTGATTAAATTAATTCTCTTTAAACGATTTTTTTCTGAAATTCATTAGCGAAGAGTGATTTCAAATAGTTGAGTTAAGTTTTAAGAAGATGTTCACTTTGTAAGGTTATGATATTCGTGATTGTGCGGGCATTAATTTTTGGGTGATTAATTTTAAAGTTTTTTTATAATGCTGAAAGTCTAATCTTTCACAACGAAACCGTAATGCAATTCGACTTAGGAATATTGCGAATCAATCCATGGCAGATGAACAAGAAATTTCACGGGAAGAGCGCCGCGTAAGTATGGCCCGACTCAAGAACAATACAAACAGCTCAGTTGGCAACGAAAAATCGTCGAGCTTATCGCGCAGATCTACAACGTAATAATCTTTGACGCGCAAGAAGAAAAGCGTTGATTTAAATCGAGTAGCATTTCAATACACAAGTTATAAATCGACAAGTTATTTAGTGTAAGAGTGATAAATTCATTATCTTCTGCAAAGTTAATTATCCCCATCTCGATACAGCGCGGCAATTTATATTATTTCTATTCGACTTAGACAAATGAGGATTAATACGATATTTGAATTTTCTGATTCCTAGTTCCGCGTAATGTGATTGACATCTATAGAAAAAACCGAAAAGTAGCTTGCTGAAATAAAGTCGGAGCCATCTTAATCCCACGCAGGCGTCTCGGTGCGTACATTTCGAGGCACGAGCAATGTAAATGAGGTATCATCGATCAAATGAAAATTTAGATAATGTAAGAAATAACCAGATTTGAAAGACAGAAAATAGTTATGTTTTCATTTCTCTCTATGATTTTCGGTATGAATTTATACACGCACGCACGTTCGCACGCACGCACGTTCGCACGCACGCCCATTCGCACGGGCGACGTACGCACGTCTACTCGCATGTCCGCACGTACGCATGCACGAAAGCACACACGCACGCCCGCACGCACATACACACACATAAATATTTATATATATATATATATATATATATAAATATATGTATATATATATATATATATATATGTGTGTGTGTGTGTGTGTGTGTGTGTATACGAATTCCCAACATGAGGAACGTTTTAAATACTTACGATGTTTTTTATCATTATAACATTTTTTACCATTATTTCATATTTAGTCCCCAGGAATAAGAAAAAAGGAATGCTTGAAATACAGGAGTTACTATTTCTTAAATTTGGTTCTTAAATAAATAAAACTGTGATTTATTCATTTATGTAATATATTTTTTAGCATTTTATTTAACGTTGTACTTTACCTAACATAATTAAATTAAAATACTATTTTTATGGTCTTTTTCCATATACGACTATGCGCTACTAATTTTTTAGTAGTTTTTAGAAACTATTTCGTGTATTTTTAACATGTATTGAAAATTTCTCCACGTTCCCATATTTTCATCTATATTAATTTTGGGTGACTTAAAACACTGATAACCTATGATTTCAGTATGTAAATTGTTATAGTAATTATTTTCAACTGAAGCTTACAAAAATGTATTTTATTCATAAAATACATTACGTTCATCTAAGTATATCAAGTTTAAATACAGTTAAATTTTAACCTTAAATAGCTCACAGTGATTTCGTGACGGAATGTACGTTTTACTCCACGTGTACGTGATGCAAGGACGCGGCTCAGGCGGCGACGTAAATGGAAGGATTTACAGATCATTGGCCGCGCCCTATCAGACCCTTTTAAAGTGAATTCGTTGAGAAATTACTCCTTACCCCGCGGAAACGCGTATAGCGACCAAGAGTCGACGGGCGTGCCCGTCTAGCTCGAGAGTGCAAAAAGAGGATGAGTTGTGAATAAAGCAATGGGTGATGTCACCCGCGATCGTGTGGCGGTACGTTGATTTACGATTCTGGAGTTGGTTGTTGCTTGGATATATTCTGGCATTTTCTTTACCGTACTCATAATCTGGAATAGAATTTATAGCTTCTAAAGGTTGGGACAATTTATGTGACAGGTATTTTTAAAAGTTTGCGAAGTTCTGTAGAATATCCGCGAAGATAATTATGACTATGAAATTGTATTGAATATGATTCATACCAAAACTTTTTGTAGGTCAATGACTTGACAAATATCAAAGAGTGTCAGCGATAAAAAATCAGCAATAAAAAGATACCCGTTTGTTATAGCTGATATATTATTAAGGATTACTCATACATTTTTTCCTCTGGAAGCCACGTACATTTTATTTTTAAAATCTTTTGAGAGAATTATATCAGTCTTACTTATTTTTACCTTTGGAAACGAAATATTTTTAGTTATTTCTGGAAAAATGCAGTTTAAAAAATGGGCTATAAAATATTACTCCGAAATAAACCACCTACTACTGTATTGTAATCCATACTATTTTCATTGACATTTTCGATAATAGCACTCATTACGTAAATGATTTATAAGTCATGTAAAGGACATAATGGTGTGTCCTTTAATCACAGAATAAGTACTAGTAATAATGTACTTCAACGTGTAACATTCGAAAAATAAAGCATGTACGTTCTCGATATGAACCTAGGTATGAATCCCTACAACAAAGCATCCGGAACAAGTGTTTTAAATGTATCTACTAATACGAAATTTAGACATAAGTGAATCAAAACTACATTGAGTTTCCTGTGATAGTTATTCCTCAACACAATCATTCGGTGTGATAAAGATCACTTCGATATACGTTAAAAAAATATTAAGTGTAAGTAGAGATCAGCGAAAGTAAATTTTTTTGCATCGAGTCCTAGATATAGCTATTTTTAAAGGTAGAGTCATTATCAAATGTAAGTCGTAATAATAAGAACTTATTACCACGTCGACATTAACTCTTGGTAAGTTTCTGTGTAAAGTTTTAACGAAACTATGATCTATTTCTATTTTATTTCTTCTAAGTAAATTATTTTACTTTGTGTAAACGTAACAACCTGTTAATTACAAAATAAAAGACAAAAACTATGTTTTCACTACATTATGAAATCCAGAATGTACGTTTGAAATAGGGATTAGTTCGTCCACATTTTCCATTGGTACGAGAAATTCTCTTTGGTCTTTGGTAGCAAACTGTATATCTTTATTTGGCTAAATAACACTATGATGATTTCTGTATTGGTTCATTCTAGTTATTGGTTAACAATATGCCTATTTATAATGGCCATTCAAATACTCTTGAAGAAATATAATCCTTGTAAGAAATATAGGTTTCACTTCCATACAGATGTTATAATTTAAAACTTTAAAAAACGCATATTTTCTATAAAAATTGAATAATGTGAGTAAGACAAAAATTTTCATAGATTTTTTAGTTTTATTCAGCAGTTGTATCAGTAATAATTTTACTTCCCAAATTTAATCCACGTCATCAAATATTCTTGTTAGACCCATTTCCTTTATTGATTACTTTTTAAAAGGATTATCTAGTTACTTATCTATTTTAACAGATGGAAAAACAACAATGAATAAAATAATAGTCTCTGTAAATTTTCTACAAGTTTCTTGATAAATTTAAGTATTTGGTAGAGCAGTTGTTATGAAGTAAAAAACTGTAAATTGATTTTTGATGAATTAAAAAACAGTATTGATTTTTGTTGAATTAAGAGTCAAAACATTTATTGTCGGCGAGCACTTTAATGTTTATAAACGTCAGTGACCTATTTATCTGTGGTTCGACAAAAAAAATTATTTTATTAATTTTGAAACCCTTGTTCAATAAAAAATAATTATATTGATAAACTTAAGTTTTCCTAATCGCTTTGTATTATTATATCGGTTCTTACTTCATCGAACTCTTTTACATTTTATAAATTTTGCATTAAGTAAAATTATTTATTAAAAGTACCTAGTTCTCTTTATTATAATTAATATTAAGTTAGTAGAAGTCTTATTTGTTTTCCAGTTATCACACGTCATTGCGTAATATTTCACACGCGATTTATATACGTGTGTGTGTGTCTTACAAAATCAATGATTTAAATGCTTTTAATATATAAATATATATATATATATATATATATATATATATATATATATATATATATATATATATATGTATATATATATATATATATATATATATGTATATGTATATATATATATTTATATATATATATATATATATGTAAAAATTTCTTTTTTTTGCATAAGGCGTTGCTGAGCGATCGAAATAATCAGTAGGTGCAAGGTCTGGGGAATATGGCGGGTGTGGAATCTGTGTCCGACCAAAATCCAAAACTTTAAGGTGAGTCTGTCTGCATATACGAGGACCAGGCTACGGCTGGTCGGGGCTAAGTTCATGTGGTACCCACGCACTGTATTTGAAGCTTTTCTCAATTTTAACCTGTCACTATCCAATTCCATCGGTTGACCCGAGCGTGGATGATCACTCAGAGAATAATCGCCGCTGCGAAACCGCTGGAACCATCGTTTTTTAGCTTCAGATATTGATTCAGGGGCTATGCGTTGGCAGTGGCCATATTGCTACCCGTGGAGTAGACAGTCTCATATGCATCTTAATGTCGTCCATATTTTATGCGTGTCAATAGTGCAGCATCTTAGTTACTACTGAATTAACGAGAGCATACCGCGCCTTGTATATATTTTCGACCATGGAAGCTTTTTGAACCTTCCCATACATTCTAGATACATTTCGAATATAAGCTCATTACTTTTTAGCCAACCTCAATATTTAACATAATGCTAATTAATAATAGTTCATTCTACATTTCAACTCGTTACATGACGATTTAATTTTCCATACCAGTGGTAGTTTCAATGTTATGTTTTTAAATAACGGCTGGTTTAGTCAATAGGTCATGCTAATAAGTCAGTTTCATAATATAATATAATATTTATTTATTTTTCTTTGAGCTTTTGTCTCAGCAGGTTGCTTTATTTAAAAATTAAATTAGTCTTGTGTCAATGTATACTAAGCTTTTGAATAATTGTAATAAATCTTTTGACTATTTATTTCAACGAGAGTCACCAATTAATTAAATTATAAGGTACAAAAACTTAATACAAAACTCTCTAAAAACACTAGTAGTCTGTTTATTTTTTATCCTTCAGCTTCTGCGGTTTTTCACGTTAATATAATGAAATTTGGGATCATTAAATTATAAAAAAGTATACTCAACAAATATTCACTTTGTGTGTAAATGAACAAAGTGTTTACATGGGTCCTGGGCGGGAGTTTCGAGTTAACAAAGGGCTTTTGACAATGTCGAATCTCGTTATTTACGTAGCAATTGTATTAAGCCATTGTCAAGCTTGGCCAATCCTTTTCGGATTTGGGTTTCGGCCATTAAAATGTATCTTGTGGACCTACGCTGTGGACAATAGCATGCCGATTTTCTGCCAGTCGTAAATTTATTAAAAATTGATGTTGTGAATAAATTTAGGTAGTTTTATTATAATTGCTAAGATACAATTTGTCTCAGTTGCAATAAATCCCTCCTGTAATTTCTTCTCTTTGCTTTGTTTCAACTATTATCAAATTATTTTAGTACGATACGGAAACGGACACTAGAAGAAACATAAATTATTTATGACTACTGAATTTGTGATAATCGTAAATAAATTGAGATAATAATGCAGATGATTAAATAATTACTAAATGTAGCTATTTTTGTATCTTTTCTAAGAGTAGTTAAAAGTTAAAGCGTCCACGCTGACATTACATCTTGGATACTCATATCTCAACAAAGGGATACTGTATCAAAAAATTCTCAAAATCTTTTTAATAATATCCCCCACATGACAATAATGATTCCATTCCCAACTACGATTGTACATAATAACATTAAAAAAAAAATTTTCATTATTTTTATAACGATGTAACATACGGTTTGATTAACTGATTATAAGGGTTCCATTTCCGCCATTAGGCTACGAGACCCAAGAAAAGAAAAAAAAATATAATAAAGCAAAACAATTTTTGTTTAATTTTGTACCAAATTTCAATAAACAGTCTCAAGAAACAAAACGAAACAAAAAAATGAATTCTTCATGGATGTTAGAGGCGAAATGCTTGGCGAACCAGTTTAAATTGGTAATTTTAATAAAAATTAATGAAGATAAATGCGAATCTGGTATCGTTATGATTAATAATAAATTGCAGTTTGTTTATTGTTCATCAAGTAATTTTTGCAAGCTTGGAGGAGAAAAAAACGATAATTTAAGTGTAAAATTTTATTGATCGAAAGCTAAACCAAATAATTCTAATTCCACTTCCATGTAGGAAATAAATTTTTATTTAAGTACGTTCTTTCGCCTATCTGAAAACTCTTTATAATTATAAAGGTTTCCAGTTAATTTTAAGTTATTTATATAGCATCAGTATAGTGATTCACTCAACGCTGTCATAGTTAACCTTTAAATTAATGTTCCGCCATTTTGCACATCAAGGCGTAGATTAAACAACTAATGGCCCATTACACGACTTTGCATAACCTTATTGTTTCTCAAACTCACTTACCACAAATGTAAGCAGTACTAACATAGTTTGGAATATATTACGAGACGATCTTCTAAGATTTTCTATTCCAACGGACGTACTCTATTCTAAGTAAACGTAGTAAAGGTGTGTGTTGTTGAATACATTAGCATATTCAAATATCGGTTATGTCTTCTACGAATTATCATAATCTGCCTACAACTATGCCATATAACTTTAGCCCTTCGACTAAATAAAAATTTGTTGTGGTTTTACATAACTTATACCTCAGCAAAATTTTCAGAACCGCCTATAATTATTTATTGACAGTAACTGTTTTGAGAGTATCGTACATTGACCCAGCAGTTTTCCGAGCAAACATTTATTACATTTTTCTTATCGCAATTGAACTAGAAATTGAACCGACTCTCTCTCTCTCTCTTTCTCTCAAATATTTCACAAGGATACTCCATTTTGCTGCACTGTGAAAATAAGTTATTAGTTTCGAACTGTTGAACAAAAAAATAAATTTCATATCTGTAAATAACAGCAGACCCCTGATAGATAAAAATCTCTGGAGAATAGTTTTGCATATTACACATTACATATTAAATACATATTAATATTTGTCATATTACATATTAAAATTTCAGTTGTGAGTGTGTGTGTGTACACGTGTGTATATATTCGTGTTGGTATGCTAATGTAAAAGTCCGAATACTGGCAAATGCTAGTAACAGCAAAACTACGACATATTATAAATAATTGTTTACTTCATTCTTTTACCAGCATCAACTGGTAAATCTCAAGTTCAACCTATGATTCGTCTCAGGAGGTATTTTACCATGCATAGTGTTACCTCTGTAGTAGCCGGTAACAAGTTATTGTTAGTTGAATTTAATCGTTTTACTTGTATATATTATTATATTTTATTTCCTATGGGCATTTCATTTTGTTTACTTCAAGTTAGGTTCTGAACTTTGAAACGGTAAAATTTTCACAGACTACTGGAAGAGAGCTTTTGTGATATATTTTTTACACAAGTTTAAAGATCAAAAGTTATTTAATCAAGTTTAATACCTGAGCATATGGTATTGTTATAAAACAATTTTATTATCCCCCTTAGTTCCCCGTCAATATGAAATAATTATATAGATATATATACATATATGTATAAATATATATATATATATATATATATATATATATATATATATATATATATGTATATCTAAGTGGTTAAGTTGCACCTTGAGCTTGAAAATAATTGAAACGCCACAAAAATCTCTTTGATAGTTTTTAGGATATTAGAAAAAAAAAGAAAAACTGGCAAACGGGAAGAAAAAAATCAGACTAATTAATCGATTTTAAATAATTAATTTCAATTATACAAAAGTAAATATTTAAATTATGGACAATATGTTAAAGGAAATATTTCCAACCCACAAAATTATAAAAGTCTCCGTGCACTTTCTTTGCTAACAATCATAAAATGTAAGTAAGTCCGAAAGAACCACTTGCAGAATGTTTCTATGGATTGAATTAAGTCTTTTTACAACTTATAGATTAGTTTGTAAAGTGCATAACAAACAAATTAAAGTAATTACGAAAATGGCAGCTATATTTTCTACGAAAATGTTTTTGCCGGATACTTATCTTTTGCCCTGAATTTCTAAATTAGTTTATATATTTTTATATCAACTTCCAAAATTATGTTAATTATGCAAACAATATCGACGATTTATTTTCAAAACGTTTTTGGTTCCGTGTCAAATATGATGTTGAATAGTCACATTTTATAATAGCAAAGTTAAATCCAAGTCTGCATTTTCTGATGCTCGAGAGTTATTGTTGGCACTTGTATCAAGTACCCCTGAAGAAGTTAGATAAAAAATAGAACGTTGTACTTTATAGCTTTACAAATAGGTAGAGTAAAAAATCATTTAATATTGTAATTCTCAATTCTTTACAAGTTACTATGTAGAATGTAAAATATTCTGGGAATTTATCCATTTCTGAAAACATGGTTTGAAGAAGAATTATCCATTTCTGAAAAAAAATAATTTATCCATTTATGAAAACATGGTTTGAAGAAGATATTTACGAACGATTGTTTAGATAAATGTTTCATAAATTATTTTATATTTCCATTAAAAATCAATACTAGTGAAGATCGTATTGACAGTATTTGAAAGAGCCTATTGAATGACAGAATCTAGTATTGTAAAATTTAAAATAAAACTGGTATCATGCATTTAGAGAAGAGTTCTTTCATTGAAGGTGATAAGGCAGACATTTACGGTTACAAAACTGATTAAGTAATTTTTAAGGGTGTTGCTTTATGGATTTGATTTTTTTTGTTATTCTCTTATTGAGAATTTTTGAAGATAATTTGATACTTTCCATAGTACTATTATTAATCCTATTAGGAACTTCAAAAATATTGACTGAAGAGCTTTAGTAGTAGAAGTAATTATTGCTTTAAGTAATTTAAAAAAAAGATGTGAATTTCTATTTTTTCCATGAAGATTTTGGTAAACCAATAGATCGGTGAAAATAGACAGCCATTTAATTTTTGAGGTATTACTTATTCTTTTCTTGTATGTACACTTCGATATTTTACATAGAACATCACAGCTATTTGCGGTAGGATAACAAGTTTTTTTATGTATTTTTCAATACGGGATTTATTTTAATTAAAATTACAGCTAGTTAATTGCGAGTGAGTACTATCTTAAATATTTAAATTTAAGTCACATATTATTTAACGGCAGCTCGGTTATGGAAGACATTTTTAAAAGTAATTCTATTAGTCCCCCCACCCCGCCCACCCCCCTCCCGCTTATCGAGTAGGAAAAAAAGAGAAGCAAACGTTGAAAAGAGTTCCAGAAAGAGAGAATGTATAGGATAGCAGAATCAATCAAACTTAAAACGTGATGGCGTTCCCCCCTTCCTTCTCAATCGGTGCTTTCAGTGTATGGACTCGATAATCGAAATGTTTTTCCTCAAAATTTCTTTTACGTTGATACGACGAAATAACTTTTAGAAGATTTGTGTTTTTCGCTTAGTTGGAGGTTGTACAGGTATAGGTCGTGGTAATGGATATTGCTATTAGAGTGATAGAGATTTGAATCACTTTATAAACGTAAATGTGGGTCACTTTTGCATAGGGTAGTAAAATACCCTTGCTAAGATTTTATACTACCATTTTCCTTAAATTTTTTTATTTACATGAATTACGATACTCAGACATATTATGTGATGTTTAGTTAGATTATTAACTTATTATAGGTTGGAGCTCAACAAATGTGACATATATAAATATATGTTTAATTGTACACATATATGTATATGTATATGTATATGTATATGTACATGTATATGTATATGTATATGTATATGTATATGTATATGTATATGTATATGTATATGTATATGTATTTGTATATGTATATGTATATGTATATGTATATGTATATGTATATGTATATGTATATGTATATGTATATGTATATGTATATGTATATGTATATGTATATGTATATGTATATGTATATGTATATGTATATGTATATGTATATGTATATGTATATGTATATGTATATGTATATGTATATGTATATGTATATGTATATGTATATGTATATGTATATGTATATGTATATGTATATGTATATGTATGTGTATATGTATATGTATATGTATATGTATATGTATATGTATATGTATATGTATATGTATATGTATATGTATATGTATATGTATATGTATATGTATATGTATATATATATGTATATGTACATGTACATGTACATGTACATGTATATGTATATGTATATGTATATGTATATGTATATGTATATGTATATGTATATGTATATGTATATGTATATGTATATGTATATGTATATGTATATGTATATGTATATGTATATGTATATGTATATGTATATGTATATGTATATGTATATGTATATGTATATGTATATGTATATGTATATGTATATGTATATGTATATGTATATGTATATGTATATGTATATGTATATGTATATGTATACACACACACACACATACACACACATATGTGTGTGTGTGTGTGTGTTTGTCTGTGTATTACTGTGAAAACCCGAACATTGGCAAATCCCAAGAGTGACAAAGTAGTAACAGTAAAACTATGAAATATTGTATATTAGTTACTTCCTTCATAATTTTATTACCATTCACTGGTAAATGTCAAATCTCTGATACGCGGCAAGAGTTGAACAACTTTCGTGTTGAGATTGCACGCTACGTTTTTGAACTCGCACACGAGAGTTTTTCATTTTGTAATTCAATCGGAAAGTTTAAACGCGCATACAAATTTAGATAGGTACTCTAATTCTCTTCAATGTTTATATATTTGCTTCCGTAAGTCAAAATGAATGAATGTACGAGTTGAAAGCAAACAAGAAAAATAATGTTTTTTCCTGTATAGATATTTACGAAAATTAAAAAATACCATTATTACCAAGTTTAGGTTAATATTTATATTCTTTTTGTATATCCAGATAGGTGTGTCTCGAAGATTTATGTTCCTTCTCAAAGGTTTTACATTAGAAATAATACTACATCACGTTCATCAAATTAACGCCAAATATATTCGATATTAGTTTTAATATTAATTACACAGATTATTATAAAGCCTAAAAGATTTTCTTCGAAACGATAAATTCGCCTCCGTTGTTATTTATATTAATTAAATTTATAAGTAGGAAAAATTAATTGTTTTACGTAGGAAATTCCTTTTTAAACCCGATCTGTTGACTTTTCTGTTTTAAAACAGCTGAAAATATAATATATAACTGAACAGCTCAAAGTACTCTGATATATTCTAGCAATTACATTTCCTTAGCTTCATCTATATGTCTCATGCTAATGTCATGATCAATAAAAGTTGAATGCCACGTGGCACTTACATTATGGCGTAGAAATACTATAATCTATCTGAGAATTGAAGGTATATTAAGTTATTGAACGTCTGCAGGTATACTGTTGTATTCTAGTGGACACATTTTTTTATATTAATCTATAACAGCAACACATGTCTCATTCAAATGTTGTAGGCAATGATAAAGGACCGCCACGTGGGACTTAAATTATGACGTAAAAATATTTTAACCTGTAGGAAAGTGTCTGTTCTAGTGGACACGTTTATTTGGGAGTACTTATAATTTCAAGACATGTCATATTCCAATTTTGCATGCAATAATTAATAAATAACAAATGAATGGGAGTACATTACGATGAAGAAGTATTTACACATTTATTTATATTCATCTATAATTTCACGACATGCCTTACTAAAATATCTTAGGTAATAATACAGGATGCCACATGAAATTTACATTGTAACTCGTAGGAATACTGACAGTATATTGCTATATTCTAGTAAACAAATTTATTTAGAAGTACGTACCATTTCACGAGATGTCTTAATAAAGTGTTGTAGGCAATAATAAAGAACGGTCACATGGAACATAATATGATATAGATATATTGTTATCCGTAGGAAAACTGAAAGTTTTCTTTTTTATTCTGGTGACAACATTTATTTGGAAATACTTATAACGACAAGACATGTCTTAATCAAATGCTGTAGGCAATAATTAAGTAATGTCACGTGATACTCACGTACGATAAATATTTCTACGTCGTAATTACATATAATGTAATTACGACGTAGAAATATTTTAAGCTGTCGTAAAAATTAAGATATATTAAGATAACCTGCAGCCGTTCAGCTGCAGGTATTCTGCTATATCCTATACACATTTATATAGAAGTATCCATAATTACAGGATGAGTTTTATTCAAATGTTGTGGGCAATAATAAAAAATGCCACATGGAACTTATATTATGATATAAACACATTGAAACGAAAACTGAAGGTATATTAGCTAACAGAACAAGGATTCTGCCATATTCCAGTGGACATGGTTATTTAGAAGTACCTATAGCTTCAAGACATGTCTTGCTCAAATTTTGTAAGCTATAAAAAGAAAAGCCACATGGAACTTACATTATGATGGAGAAATACTCTAACGCTGTTTCTGTGGGAGAAGCAGTTATCATTCAACTTGTTATAGATTAGCTCTTATTCACTTTCACAGAAATTATATGGTTTATTTCTAATACTTGAATTTTAATTAATTTCATGTTTTTAAATACCACAAAATACTTGAATTTTATAACTAATATGAAAAAGAAACACAAAAATCTGTTATCAATTCGTCGTTTGCTTTAAATTACAAATAAACAATGAGATAACTTAAGTAAGTTTACTGGTAAGTACAGACTTTCTACTAAAGAGAACCTCCTCCAAAAACGTGTATTTTTATTTTTCGATGGGAAAACATCCCTGTAAATCAAATAGATGAAGTTAAAAATCAAAATGTTAAATGTCAGCAGAGTAGATAATATTTTTTTCATCATTCATTCCATTGATTGGTTTCGATAAATAATTTCTTATAGAGAGCTGACTCGCTTTGTTCACAAGACCTAATATAACAAAATCTTTCCGTTGTTTGGTGGTCTGAAATCTTGTTATGGTGAAAGAAGGTTATGTGATCGTTTTTGTATTTCATTAAAAAAAAATAAACCAAACTTAACCTAGAAGGCTTAAAAACCTTATTTATCTATTTACATATAGAAATATTTGTGTAATTTCGTTATCCAATCTTCTGTATGAAAATGCGATGTTATTATGTATTGTCCAAATTTGATCCTTTCTATTTTCATCGGCAACTTTTCGAAAGAAAATATACATTTTAATTTTGGATTTACCATAATATTTATATTTTTTTATTTTATAGAGTGTTAACGGTATTTTAATATTTCCTGTCTCCTAGTACAAAACTTGCTTAAACATAAATATTAGAGTTGGATTCTTCTATAAAGAGGTGGATAATGCATAACATTGATATTTCTTTCAATTACGATCGTTTCAAGACCTCATTTTGAATAATGTCACTGAGGCGGGTACTCTTTTGGTTATATAAAAATAAGATGGAGCGTTAAAATCAAATTTTATTTGAAATTAAGCCCAACATTACTTCTAGCGAAGATCACTGCATATATCCTAAAAAGTAATTGGGCTAAAATATTTCGTGTTAAATTTATCATGTCTTAAACAAGCAAGTTTTAAACTACTAATTACGAGCAATTAAATTAGTAAATTATTATCATAATTATGATATAAATTACAGCGCCGTAATTTAACAAATATCATAACAAAAGGGGGCCATATTTTAAAATTGACTAATTAAGGCTAAGCAGATAATTTTAAGGACTATCAATGCCACCTGAAACAAAATTCATTCAGTGTATGTACGAGGGTATTTTTGCAAAAGTCAACTTAATTATCATTATCATTTGGGAATATTATACTAAAGGAATAAAAAACCTGTGAAGCACGAGTAGAACTCGCTTTACGAGCATCCGCACACAATTGTACACTTATAAACATTTGAGGGTGCATAATATTTAAAATTAAACTCTTTACAAATATAAATTTTTCACAAAGTGAATATATTGTGTGCCATATCATTAGCAGGCGTAAAAGGAAACTGATGATAAAAATGTAAAATCCCACATAGAATTACAAATCATTGAATTTCGAATTTTTGTCTTTGCTTGTGATACAAAACCTCCCATTGCGACGACCGGGAGTACTATATAAGTTTTACTGATAAGTGAAGAAAAGTATTTTATAAATTAAAAAAAATTGTGCGTAAATCAAAGGACTTATATTTTATATAGCAAAGTAAGGCTATTTAAAATGTAAGTCTTAAATAGTAAAGAATTATAATTTCAACTTGATATCTCAAGCTATTTCTGAGAAAAAACCTTTGACGGACAAACGGACGGACTGACGACCTAAAAATATTCGGTTTTTTTTTCATTTTGAATTTGCGTTGTGTGAAATGATCCTAAAAATATTCGGTTTTTTTTTCATTTTGAATTTGCGTTGTGCGTTTGACTATGAAAATTCAAAAAGGCAACAAACACTCTATTAGAATTTTCTTTTCATATTTACTTGCTGTAGCTACATATATTTTGGTGTATAAACTCACCAACCAGTTTATCAATTGATAATAACTGTTGAATGAAATAAGTTTAATTCTCAATAGAATACTATATACCTTTACTATTGATATTCGCTCTGGTTACTAGAAGATATTATTTTAAATGTATGATTTCCGAAGTAAGACATAATGAGTCCTAATTCGTGCTGACCTCGGTCGACTTTTTAAGGCTTCCGACACGTTTGACGCCCATCGGCTAATGATTTTGGAGGTTTTTCATTAAAATGAGAGGAAAAGATATTTTTATAAATCCAGAAAATGAGATGGGCGGCGCCTGACGTTACGTTTCGTTGAAACTGATCATTGTCATGGCGCGGCCGCCCGGGGTTAGTCGAACTTTACATAGCTAAAATATTGTATTGGAAATATAAAAAAGTAACTTCGGGCGTATCCAGGGTGACGTAGGGTCGTATTATCAGCGAACCTTTTTATATTGTTCAAAGAAGCTTTTCTACTTCTCTGTAGGTAGTAACAATTAGTGTGATATTATAACAGAAATAAATTCTGAAATATTCACTCGCCTTTTACCTTATTATGAGGTGTTGTTTCTATTCACGACTTAAGGTGTATAGTATTTTATTGCAAATGTTGCTATTAATTTTCATAATTATATGAAACTACGTGATGTAGTATTATTTCTGCTTTCGTGGTGAAATTTAAAATAATATAATAAATTCCAAATTGCTAAATAGTTTGAGAATCGGAGTAAACATAAAACAAAACTGTGTACTGTAGTAGGTAGCCGTAAACTGATAAATTTATTTGGAGTGTTATTACATATTATCTTATTACGAATTACGTTCACGCTGTTATCTCATGGGATGAATTTATGGGATGAATTTATTTCCAAACAAAATTTTGTAAATGTGCAAATTTCATTACACAATGCTGGCGTGAAAACCAAGCCAACAAACATTGTTTCAAAATTTATAATATTTTATATTTTATGTTAAGAATATTTGATATTTTATACAAAGGAACCGCCTCAGCTACGTACATATATCTTTAAGATATTAAGGTAAAATAATGCTTAAAATGGTCCTTTACTCACCATATTAAATGTTTTTCTTTTTGGTGTAAAATTAGTTTTATTCTATTTTTGTTCGTGATTATCATTTGTGATTTATCTATTTTTTTCTTTCATGAATATGGTCCCGAATTAGTTAATTGTGCGTCACATCCATCTCTTTTCCCTTTGTGTTAGTAAATAACACCATGAAAATTCACATTTTTAATTCAATTTACTTTAAAAATAATATTATTTCTGTTAAATTACTTATCAAAATGAAAGGTATTAAGAATAAATGTTTACCTTTTAAATTGATCCGAGCACTGCCACTTTTTTCACTTTAATAGTTGCACAGGATTCGTCATGAAAGCATCGAGACAAGCGACTTTCTCTTTGACTACATTGGCATTGCACTCTCTAATGTATAAAATGCTTTCGAAATAAAGGTAAATATAATCTCCCATTAGTTAGCCTACAGGTCACCAACAATCGAAATGAGATCTAGATGAGTCCGTAAAACTAATTCGCTACCTTATTTAGGTATACAGCGTTGGAAATAAATAAAGCAAACACACAAATAGCAAACGCCGCTAAGTCAACATATTCATAATTAGGTACGGGTGCAGAAATATAATGATAATAATAAATAGGAGAGCAACATAAATATTTACGTTTTATTTACAAAAAACAAAGGAGAAACGGTAAAATAAGATCGGAATATTAAATGCGTACGCTTGATGGGTACAGTCGATTACGATAACGTATGCGTCGCATCGCTTAAAGTTCATTTTTGTTTGCGTATCATCAGTGAAAAAGCCGATACTTAAAATTCATCTTCAGCAGCCAGTCTTCTATCATTGCTGAACATGAACATATTTCAATGCATGTATCATTGGAGGTATATCTAAAATCAGTTATATCTATATGTATTAATATATATATATATATATATATATATATATATGTATATATATATATATATATATATATATATATATATATATATAATATATATACATATTATAACTGACTTTTCACACCTGATTTACGGTTAATTCCTCTTAACCGCAAAAGTAGAGTGAAAAAAATTATTTGCGTAGTGAAAATTTTATCAGACTTTCCAAAGTCAAAATTATAAAGACAATTTGTATTGAATTCAAGTTGGTACATATGGCAAACAGTTGTTTTAGTGTTTAGCGAAGCGAGCTTTTATTTTAATCAGTACAAAATTTTGTAAACTCCTAAGCTGGTATATTTTAGTATGTACACAATGACTAAAATAATTTACTCAAGGTAGTTAACTAAGATGTTTATTGTTTAGGACGCTTTCTTGACGCTACTTAATTCATAGAGAAGACGAAAGTAGTCATAGTATTAAAGTCGGAAGCTGGATATCGACCTCAGGATACATTTTTGAAATATAATACTTTAATGACAACGCGAAAAGAATGATGATTATCGACGTAAAATTTCGCAAAGGTGTAAGGTCACCAGTGTTCAGCACGTGTTGATTATTGTAAATAAAGTATTTTAATTTCAACTTACTTTTAAACGTTTGTCGGCTGACTTTATTATTCATAGATCAATCCATCGTGCAAATGTGGCAAAATTATTTGTGATAATTAGTTTTAATTAGAATGGGCAAATAATCCTTTTGATGTAAGAATAATTTTACCACTCGGTTCGTGTAAAATAGTCTTTCCATATCAATAAACACATTACCTGTATATATATTCGTGATAATTACCACATCTCGATATTTCCTGCACTACCGTGACTTAATGAACGCGTGTTTTTTTGGCTATCGTATCTCATCAGCCAAAAGCCATTTTAAAATTATTCAAACAAAGGAAAAATATTATTTGATAAAGGTGGTGTGGTAAATTAAATGTGATGTTCTAAATAGATAGTAGGCAATAAAAAAAGGAGAATATTTGTATGACAAGCACAAAAAATTATCCCTTTAAATTCTGCTAATAAAATGTACCTTAAAAATATTACCTAAACCACGGTAGTGCGGAGACCAACTCGTCGTATTCATGACGTCAACTATTTACATGAACAATTTTTATCTGTCTTAAACCATTGTGTATCTATGTAGTACGAAAAATCCAGAATTAATATTTTTCTGGTGTATAAAGATATACGTCAGAATAGGGAACTCGAAATAATTCTTATTCGGTTTCGAGGTATGGACTTAAAAAATTATTTTATTTTACCTTTCACTAATAAACCATCAAAACCTGTTAAACGCTTCCAAAACGCTAATCTACATGTCCTAAAATTTGGAACATAAGTATTGTTTATAATTTTTTATAATTCTTATACTTAGTAGTAATTAAATAATGTCAATAGTTGTTTTAATAATTTTAATTTGTCCTATCACAATTGTTATTTACAAATTTCAGGCAGAACCATAATTTGGAAAAATTTTGGGGTGAACAGTCTGAATACATTTTTCTTGATGAGCGATTTTCAAATTTAAGGTTTAATACTAACAATTCGGTATTTTATGAGTTAAAAAAATGTTAGTGAAACCTTATTTAACAAAGACTTTATCCTTTACAAGACATTTACCAGTAATTTTTATTCAAAATTAATGAACATTATAGACATGATTTCATTTTGAATACATTATAAGTATATACTCGTAATAACACTCAAAAAGTTATTTGTTTATAAGTAATTTTCAAATATGGTTTGTACTTTTTCATGAAACGTTTCCAAACTTCCTACATGTTGCATTTCGAAAATTATGATCTCAGTACCTTATTGCAAGTAATATTTAAAAAAAACTTTTGGTTTCTTTGAAAATTCTGCGTTTATTAAAACTTAACAATAAACGGCGATCACTCGTTTTAATTGCCCTTGTATTTTAATGTTATATACAACTGTACGATGTATCTAGTATGCTACTTAAAAAAAATTTTACTCATCTCGATTTTTCTTTTGTTTCGACAGAGTAAAATAAAAGGAAAACCGTCATCTAACAGCAGTACTTAAATAAAGACAAATATTACACCTTGAGTGGCAGATTTCAAAGTTTGAACAAACATAGTTTCTGAACGAAACACATAAGAGAGGCGCGGGGAGCGTTGTTAGAAGCACAAGCGGTGCGGATGTTTTAGTAGCCATGGAACAGTGGAGTGGAGAGCACCGCGCTTTTGCCGTCGAGGCGTACATTTCGAGTGGATTTTCGCTGTCTGTAGTACGCCGTCGATTTAATAATCGTTTCAGCATTCGTCGATTACGTGACGAACCATCGATCAACCTCATTCAGTCATGGGTAGCAAGGTTTAGAGCTACAGGATCACCATTAAATAGGCCCAGGCCAGGACCTACACTATTGGTAGCCACGGATGTAAATGTCGAGCGTGTTGTGTTTTCTGTCGTTGAAAATCCCCGTTTATCACTGCGTACACGTTCATCGATATTGGGAATTCCAAAATCAACTTTACAGGTAATAATGCAAAAAAAGCTCAAGTTCCATCCATATAAAAATCAAATTGTTCTAGATTTAAACGATTCTGACTTTGAATTAAGAAAAACTTACGCGGAGGTGATGTTGAGATTTCGTACTGCTACCCGGATGGGCAACATATTCTTTAGTGACGAAACTTTCACATTGGATAGGTTATGTGAATAAGCAGAACTTTCGTTACTGGGATGTCCACAACCCAAGACAAATGCATCAAGAGCCTTTACATAAACCTAAAGTAACAGTCTGGTGTGCCATGTCTGCATCTGCAATCATAGGGCTTTATTTCTTCGAAAATCAACGTGGCCAAACTGTAACTGTGAATTTGGAGAGATATGCCCAGATGTTAAATGACTTTTTCAGAGTAGAACTACAGAATAGTCCATGCTTCAATCAAAACACATGGTTTCAGCAGGATGGGGCCACAGCTCACACTGCTAATATGTCCATGAATGCAGTGCGGCAGTTATTTCCAGAAAAAAATATATCCCGAAACGGTACCGTACCGTGGCCACCTAGTTCAACCGATTTAAGCCCATGTAACTTTTTCTTATGGGGCTTCTTAAAATCCGTTGTTTACAAAACAAATCCGAGCACTGTGACACAACTTAAAGAAAATATTCGAGCCGAAGTCAGTAGGATACCCCAGTCGCTCTGCAAACGCGTTTTTGAAAACATGTGTGCTAGACTCGAAGAGTGTGTCAGACTCGATGACCGCCATTTGGAAAACGTGGTTTTTAAAAAATGAAATCAGCATTTGTTGTTATAAACCTAAAATAAACCTACTTTGTATTAGAGGTGTAGTTTTTTTTACTATTTTTCAAACATAGAAACCTGCCACTGGACAACCTGTATATATAGGTATGTGTTTATTGATATGGAAAGACTATTTCGCATGAACCGAGTGGTAAAATTAGTCTTACATCAAAAGGATTATTTGTCCATTCTAATTAAAACTAATTATCACAATAAGTTACAAATAATTTCGCCACATTTGCACGATGGATTGATCTATGAATAATAAAGTCAGCCGATAAACGTTTAAAAGTAAGGTGAAATTAGAATACTTTATTTACAATAATCAACACGTCCTGACATTAGTGACCTTATACCTTTGCGAATTTTTACGTTGATGGTCATCATCCTTTTCGCGTTGTCATTAAAGTATTATATTCCAAAAATGTATCCTGAGGTCGATATCCAGCTTCCGACTTTAATACTATTACTACTTTCGTCTTCTCTATGAATTAAGTAGCGTCAAGAAAGCGTCATAAAGAATTAACATCTTAGTTGACTACCTCGAGTAAATTATTTTAGCCGTTGTGTATATACTAAAATATACCAGCTTAGGAGTTAACAAAATTTTGTACCGATTAAAATAAAAGCTCGCTTCGCTAAACACTAAAACAACTGTTTGCCATATGTACCAACTTGAATTCAATACAAATTGTCTTTACAATTTTGACTTTGGAAAATCTGATAAAATTTTCACTCCGCAAATAATGTTTTTCACTCTACTTTGGCGGTGGACAGGAATTAACCTTAAATCAGGAGTAAGAAGTCATTTATAATATATATGTATATATATATATATATATATATATATATATATATATATATATATATATATATATATACATATATACATATAGATATAACTGATTTTAGTTATACCTACAATGATTCATGCATTGACATATGTTCATGTTCAGCAATGATAGAAGACTAACTGCTGAAGATGAATTTTAAGTATCGGCTTTTTCACTGATGATACGCAAACAAAAATGAACTTTAAGCGATGCGACTGTACTAATAGACTGACGCATACGTATAGACAAGCGTACGCATTTAATATTCCGATCTTATTTTACCGTTTCTCCTTTGTTTGTCCTGTAAATAAAACGTAAATATTTATGTTACTCTCCTATTTATTATCATTATATTTCTGCACCCGTACCTAATTATGAATAAGTTGACTTAGCAGCGTTTGCTATTTGTGTGTTTGCTTTATTTATTTCCAACGCTATTGCTAAATAAGGTAGCGAATTAGTTTTACGGACTCATCTAGATCTCATTTCGATTGTTGGTGACCTGTAGGCTAACTAATGGGAGATTATATTTACTTTGTTTCGAAAACATTTTATACATTAGAGAGTGCAATGCCAATGTAGTCAAAGAGAAAGTCGCTTGTCTCGATGCTTTCATGACGAATCCTGTGCAACTATTAAAGTGAAAAAAGTGGCAGTGCTTGGATCAATTTAAAAGGTAAACATTTATTCTTAACACCTTTCATTTTGATAAGTAATTTAACAGAAATAATACAATTTTTAAAGTAAATTGAAGTAAAAATTTGAATTTTTATTTATTTTACGTAGCTGAGGCGGTTCCTTAGTATAAATATCAAATATTCTTAACATAAAATATAATATATTATAAATTTGGAAACTAAGTTACTAAGCATTGTATAATAAAATTTGCACATTTACAAAATTTTGTTTGGAAATAAATTCATCCCATGGGAGATAACAGCGTGAACATAATTCATAATAAGATAATATGTAATAAAACTTGAAATAAATATATCAGTTTACAGCTACCTATTACAGTGCACAGTTTTATTTTATGTTTCCTCCGATTCTCAAACTATTTAGCAATTTCCAATTTATTGTATCTCAAACTATTTAGCAATTTCTAATTTATTACATTATTTTAAATTTCGTCACCATTATTTTTCCTTATCCACACGAAATCACGAGTCAAAGCTAGTTTAGTAACATAGAGATTTTGTTTTGGATTTTTTGATTGGCGTTTTTTTTCATAATTAAGAAGAAAGTTTGTACGTATCTTCTCTTCAAAGTATTTATTTATACACTAAAACTTATCTGTAGGCAACTAACATCTTGACACTCCCAAGGAAGCACATTGTAATTCATTTTTGATGATTTAGGCTTTTTAGGCTTTTGACGAGTCCTTAAGTCAGAAGTTACAATCATGGTTTGATTATGGAATCAGAAGCTGGTGAAAGTGTCTCATAAATGATGAGGAGTAGACAAATAAGTAAATAAATATATGTATATATATATTTATATATATATATATATATATATATATATATATATATATATATATATATATATATATATATATATACATATATATGAATAGAGCATAAGGCAATTATTTCTATTTAATTATCGTATTAATATTTTTCCACAGTGTGATACGATATAATGAAGATAATTGATTCGTCATTCAGCACTTCTTAACATTTCTGTATATCAATTATATTGAGAATAAATGTCATCCCTAAGTTCGACTTCTAGAAAAACTATATTTCCTGTAAATTTCATCACGATCAAATTTAAACTGAAAAGAACTGTAATCTATGAGCGGACATAGAAATAAGGCGATTTTATAAGTATTTTATTTAATTACGAAACCTAAAATTTGCATGAAGATTTTCATCAGTTAACTACTCACATTATAACTTCCTTATTTTCATTATACTTTTTTGTTTTTTGACAACTTAATAAACTTCTACCGTTTCTCATTAAAATTATCAAGCTAAATTAATTAAATTTTTTACTTCTATTAACATCAAAGCTTAACATGTAACTTGTATTCTATCGGACTTATATATAAATTTATATAGGAATTTTGACAAAAGTAATTTTTTTAATAAATGCACCTCCACCTCCCTCCAATATTCAGTTTGAAACATACATTACTTAGTTAAATGTAACACCTAGAATATAATTTCTACTCACCTAAATTTGTAATAAAATAGGCTCCTGTCTACCCTACAGGAGACAATAAATCTCCTTCACTAATAACTGCCAGAATGACCTGGTAACACGATTGAAATTATTTTTTGAGCCAGCCAAAAGATAATAGTTTTTGCAGATACCACAAAAGCTTTCTTTTTAATTTCACGACTTTTATGATTATGAGCTTATTATTAGCGAAAAAGAATAAGGCATTGTACTGTTTCAAGGCAAAAAGGAGATAAGAAATTGTTTATTTAAAACGTTTGCTTCAAATATAATTATAAATTTTGATATCGATTCGAAAAATAAATAACAAGAAATTCAAGTTGTTTTTATTTCGTAAATTGATATTTTTACCCATTTCGCAACTCATGTTCAACAGAAGTGAATTTTGAAAGTTTTCCATCAATAAACTACTTTCTTTGACTAAATAGTTTTCATACTGGGAAATGTTTATTGATTTAAATAAATATATAGTTCAATGCAAATAACGATAACGAATTTAGTGGGTAAAGAAGGTTTAACTTTTAAAGAGCCAGAGTGTTGTTGATCCTTTTAACTTTAATACAAACGTTACCCATATTCACATATTATGCGAACAAAAACTTAACCGATTTATAGTCAATATTTATTTATTATACTTTATTTCAAATAAAAATTCCTAATACTGTGTTTCCTTACTTAGTTTTAATTTATTCGATGTAAATTGATTCAGTAAATAAAACTTATATACATTCTGATTTGTATGTTAGTGCAACTTATCAATTATATATTGTTATCTTGGTAATATTTCACAACTTCTTCTTTTAAGCGAATTGTATTAAAAATAACTTAAACAATCATTTAATTAAAAGGCTAAATACGTGATACTATCCGCAGGCAATACTTTAATTAAGTCACTGAATAGTAATGTGGAAATAACAAAGATTGCTGATGTGGTCATGCATTCTTTACCTGGGCTTCAATAAGGTAATGTGGGTAAATTTGCATAAAACCTATACAAGCTACTTCCGATTCGTTAGTTGCTAAAAAAGTTCTTATTAATAAAATAATTAACATAATGTAATATACAAATAATTTAATACAATGTAACATAATCAACTGAATTCAAACTAGAGGAGTTTACTACTCATCATTTAGGAGACACTTTCACCAGTTTCTGACTACACGATCAATCCTTGGTTATAATTTCTGACCTATGGACTCGTCAAAAAAACCTAAATCATCAAAAATTAAATACAACGTTCTTACTTAGGAGTGTTAAGCTGTTAGTCACGCTATCCCTATAGATAGGTTCCAGTGTATAAACACAAACTATAAAAGGGAGATTCGTGTAAATTCTCTTCTTAATTATGAAAAAAAAACGCGAATAAAAAAACGACAAAACTTAAAAGTAATAAAATAAATTGAAAATTGCTAAATAGTTTGAGGTACACAGAATCAGAGATAAGCGTAAAACGAAACTGTGCACTGAAGTAAGTAGCCGTAAACTGACTCATTTACCTGGAGTATTATTACATATTATTTTGTTACATTCATTCTGTTATCCCTCAGGGGATGATTTTTTTTAGTACGAAAGAAAATTATTACGTTTTTAGATAAACGCGTTACTCTATATTTATTTCCATAAAAAAATTTTGTATGTGTGCAAAATTGATTAAACAATTCAGGCGTAAAAAACAATATATATATATATATATGTATATATATATATATATATACATATATATATATATATATATATATATATACATATTTATATATGTATATATATATATATACATATATAACGATTTGAATATTGGTTTGAAATATTTACCTAATACTGATTAAATCTTCTCCCTGATTGCTATAAGTTTTTTTTACCCTGGCGTTGTGGATAAAATTATTGCACAGCATTTATCGTATTACATCGTATCATATCCAAAAAAGAATACTGTATTTATTTTTTGATGATTTTTAGTAACAATTGTATTTCATGTCATGTCCCCTACAAGACGATCGGATAACACCCCTGTTTTTAATTATGTATTATGTTTTTTAATTACTTTTGTATGACTTTAGTCAATACTTTCCATCTAAGAATCCATTAACATAAGTTAAATGAGTACAAATCAGTTATTCTATATTTCACCATGGAAGAGTTTCACCAATTTTCATCCCCATCATAAAATCCTGCTTACTGCTTGTAATGAAAGGACTCATTACTATAACTCAAACCATATCTACTTTTTATTATTGAATAGTTCCGTCGCCATCTTCCAGTTTCATCATCCAACTCTGGCAAAATCTAGGACAAAAATATACTATAGTTAATTATCTTATTAGTAAAACAGAAAGTGTTAAAGGTATAAATTGATTGTTAAGGTCTTAGAAAATTGAACAGATTTTTTATAATTTCAAAATTCTGTAAAAAGTCATTGAAATTTCTGACTATTTCTTTTGTTAGTTTAATAAAAGAAAAGAATATGTATATATATATATATATATATATACACACATATATATATATATATATATATATATATATATATATATGTATATACATATATATATATATATATATATATATATATATATATATATATATATATAACTGGTTTGCATGTATAGATTTATATATGTAAATCTATACATGCAAACCAGTTAATAACTTGTTAAAAACTTGTCTAAAAAGCCCTGCATTATAACCCTAATGAATTGAGTAAGCTGAATTCAAGGTCAAGGGTTGACGAGCTTAACGTTGTAATAATGTACTAGCGTTTTCCTACGACTAGGTTTATCTGCTTTTCGTAGTGTTATGTATGTACATATTTTTTTACAACTTGTACATACTCCGCAATAACTAAATTAGGTGATTAATTGTTTCGGTATTAAAATTAAAACATATTTTATTTCGCCCTAGTACAGTTTTGGTTAATTTTGGGAAAATTATGGAGTGAATTATCTAAATAGAATAGTCTAATGGGAAATTGGTACCTTTTTATAAATCATTATTTTCAATCGCATATTAATTTTCATATCGGGCATAAACAACTCAGTATTTTGCAGTTACGCGAAATGTTTAGTAAAATAAAAAATAACGCGCATACAAATATTTTTGTTATATGCGTTTGTTTAAAGTCCTATTTAACAAATGCTCTGCGACAAATAGTATTCGTTATATATAATATTTGTTATATATAGTATAATACATTTAGCGACAAAGATTATTAAAAAATAATGAATATTTGAAACAGGAATATAATTTGCGTACGTCATAATTATATACTCGTACTGAAACTCAAAAATTAAATCTTTAAAAATAATTTTAACATGATATTTACACTTCTTTATGTAACGTTTTAAAATTTGTTACATGAATTATATAGTTTCAAAAATTTCCTGTTATTATATACCATTTTCTAATTATGATTAATATAAAGGAAAAAAAAATTGTTCTCTTTAAAATTTCTGCGCTTATAAAAGCTGAAAAATAAACAGCCATCACTTTTTCATGACGTTTCTTTTATTAATGCTACATATAATTGTAGGATAAGCTTGTCGTATAAGCCTATGTACAAATATAAATAACCTTGGAATCGAAGACAACGTATTATTATTTATTCACCGTAAATAAAACTTTAAAATTTAAATAGTATTATACTGAAAAAAAAATAAAAGAATTTCTAATGACAGAATGCCAGTGTTTTCCTTCTCGTTTGTTTGGTTTTTTTTTTTACTTCGACAGACCCAAGAAAAACCGTCATATAGCAACAGTATTCAAATAAAGACAAATAATAGCATTGATTTGCGTTTATTCATCTAAGTGCGTACAGAGGGTGAGGCCCATATTTATTAGCTGATAGACGGACGTGTACCTCTAGCAACAGTTTAATCTTTAAAATTCGATGTTGTAGTGTTTCATTTCTTTGCATTCATATTCATTTTGTTAAAGTTATTTCAATGAAAATATAGAAAAAATCAAAATACGTTCTAATGACGAAAAAAACATAAAGGAATTAATGATAGTTTTCGAAATGGATTAAGATTTAAAATATACAGTTACCTACCTTCATTATGAGCTAAAACCATTCATTATCACGCATGGACACAAAAAGTTTTGCATATGAGTACAGAAACCTTAAAAAGGTACAAAAACGATTATTCAAACATACCAACTAGTTTATTAATTGATAATAACTGCTGACTCAATATGTAGATATATATATGTATATATGTATATATATATATATATATATATATATATATATATATATACACATGCAAACCAGTTAATAACTTGTCGTTGACTACTAAACTAGGATGTGTTTTTTTTAATTCCAATTTAATAAAAAACCCTACATTTAAAACGTGATTTTTTAATGTAAATAATTTACCGATCTTAAAAAAATAACTAGGAACTAAATTACATTATAAAGTTAAGTAAAAAGAATGACTTCGCTGTTATCATTAATAACTTTTGTCGCTATGAAAAATATATTATATCAAAAATATACTTGATTTTCAAATAATATATAATGAGTTCAAATTGTCGTCCACCTCAGACGACCTTTTTAGTCGTCTGATGTGTTTGAGGTTCATTGGTTAATGATGTTGGAGGTTTGTCGTTAAAATGAGAGGAAAAATTATTTATAAATGCGATAAATGAGATGGACGGCGCTAAATGTTACATTTTTTTAAAACTAATCATTGTGACGGCTCGGGAGCCAGTGGACTGCCAAATTTAGTCTTGCGAAAAAATTGTCTTGATAATAAAAAGAAGAGATTTCAGTGTGGAGTCAAGGAAAGGGAGACTGGTACAATCTGAGAAGGTTTCCGTTACGTGAGTATGTAGATGGTGTTACTTTTTTGAGGTAGTGGAAATTAGCGCGCAACGATTTCAAAATCTTTAATTTTTACTGCCTTTTGTCATTTAATTCTTCTTTATATAAAAAAGGGTCTAATTACAGTAGAAAAACTTAATTTCCTTTACTTTTTTATTTGATGTGGAAGAATTTATGTTCCTGTTTTATTAATTATACGGATTTCTACGGAACAAGTATGCTGAAATATAATTGAAATGTCCATTTCAATTTAATGATTGCATTCAATGAAAGGTAATCAAACTGAAATAAGTAACAGTTTTTTTGTAAATTTTTTGACATACATTTGGAGAATTTACTTTCTCTTAGGCATAGGTCATATTATAGCATAAAAGTGAATTTAAAATGGTATGAAAGGACAAAATTCTCATTTGATTTTGTTCTATAATATGTATTTCAGGATGAGAGTGATTGTACACATGCGAAACACATCAAAAGTTTTTAATGCTTTTATTTTTTTCCTTACAGATAAGGCTTCGTTTTACTTAAACATAGACAAAATTGTAAGTAATGTTATTATAAAAATGTAAATTGTAGAAACGATAAGGTGGTGACCGATATTGAAGATACAGATTATTAGAGATGTTAAAGATACAGACAGAAAATTATAGGGTTTTGCATATGAGTACAAAAATCTTAAAAAGATACAAAAACGACTATTCGTACCGACCAGTTTATCAATTGATAATAACTGCTGACTCATATAGAGGTTTAACTCTTAGCTATATATACTCTCAATATTATATTATGAACCTTTACATTTATATTCGCTCTCTTTATTGCAAGAAAATATTATTTTAAGTACATGATTTCCAAAGTAAGATATAATGAGTCCAAAATCGTGTTAACCTCGGACAACTTTTTAAGGTGTCGATGCAAGTCGGCTAACGATGTTGAAGGTATATCGTGAAAATGAAAGGAGAAAGTATTTATAAATCCGGTAAATGGGATAGGTGGCACCTAACGTTACGTCTCGTTGAAAATGATCATTGTCATGGCGCGGTCGCTACAGAGTTACTTGAACTTTACCTCGCTAAAATATTGTATCTGAAATATAAAAAAGTAACTTTCGGTGACGGGGTTTTTGACACATAAAACGATTTGCATGCGTGCGTGCGTGTTTATGGGGTTGGTACTGTTAGCGGAGCTTTCTTATTTTATTCAAAGGGCATTTTCTACTTTTCTGTAGGTAGTGACAACTAAGGTGTTAATATTATGAGGCTGAATTTTGAAATATTTGCTTGCTGCTTTCTTTTATCTCACCAAGAAATTTTGTTTCTATTTACGACTTGCTGTTATTTTTATGTCAACTTCAGGGAAAGACAAAAATCAAACCCCAATGAATACTTCTAAAAAACTATATTTAGAAATTATGTTTATACAATTCAATTATCATACGAATTTTTAACGAATCTAAATCAATAATAAGCTAGTAACTTAAAATTTATGATAAATAATAAAAGTTTATTTCAATGAATTTATTTTCACCAGTTATAGGCGAATCATATTCCTGTACTATTATAATCGTTTGAGATTAGGACAGGGTAGAAGTTTATACTACACAGTAGAGGCTTGATTCAGTTATAATCTATTTTATTGCAAAAATTTAGTTCGTGTATGAATGTGGCACTATGTTTGACACGAAGAACAATTAGTAATTTTTTAATGTTTTACCATTTCTGCCAAAGCTTAATTTTATGAACTCGATTTTTAATCAATCTTAGTTAACGTACTTTATTTTCATCGAAATAACTTTAACAAAACGATAATGAATGCAAAAAAAATGACTCGTTAAAACATTGTATTATAAAAAATAAACTGTTGCTGGGGGTACACGTCCGTCTATCAGCTAATTAATATGGGCATAACCCCCTGTATCACTGTATAAACGCAAATCAATGCTATTATTTGTCTTTATTTGAATACTGTTGCTATATGATGGTGTTTCTTTTACTTTGGTCTGTCGAAGTAAAAGATAAATCGAGATAAACGAGAAAGAAAACACTGGCATTCTGTCATCAGGAATTCCTTTTTTTCAGTATTATACTATCGAGCTTTTAAAGTTTTATTTACGGTGAATAAATAAGAAAACGTTGTCTTTTATTCAAAGGTTATTTATATTTGTACAGAGACTTACAAACCAAGCCTATCCTACAGTTATGTGTAACATTAATAAAAGAAAATCCATTAAAAAGAGTGATCGCTCTTTATTGTTCGGCTTTTATAGTCGCAGAAGTTTCAAAGAAAACATTTTTTTCCTTCTTATTAATCATATTAAGAAAATGATATATAACACGAAATTTATATAGCTATATAATTCATGTAACAAATTTTAAAACGTTTTATAAAGAAGTGTAAATCCCACGTTAAAATTATTTTTAAACGTTTGGTTTTTGAGTGTTAGTACGAGTACATAATTATTTTGTACGCAAATTATATTCCTGTCTATAATGTTCATTATTTTTTAATAATCTTTGTCGTTGCATGTATTATATGCGACAAAAAGCATTTGTTAAAGAGGACTTTAAACAAAGGCACAGAAATATTTTGTGTGTTTTTTTAAATTTTTTTAAACATTTCGCGTAACTCGCAAAAAAACGAATTGTTTGTGCAGATATGAAAATTAATATCCGATTAAAAATAATTATTTATAAAAATGTGCCCATTTCTCATTAGATTATTCTATTTAGACAATGCCCTCCAAAATGTTCCCAAAATTACCCAAAATTGTACTAAGGCAAAACAAAATAAGTTTTAATTTTAATACCGGAACAATTAATAACCTCATTTACTTATTGCGAAGTACGTAAAAGTTGTTAGAAATTATGTACATAACGCTACCAAAAGCAGATAAGCCTAGTCGTAGGCAAAAGCTAATACATTATTATAATGTTAAGCTCGTCAACCCTTAACGTTGGATTCAGCTTACTCAATTTATTACGGTTTTTGCTAACAGTAATAAATATCCTGTATTCCATACGGTTATTATTGATGTGTTTAATGAAAATGTCATTTTAAGCAAACACATACAATAAATATTTGCAGGCAATAAAACAGTTTTCTTGAAAACTTTACAGTATTGAATTTATCATTTTCTTTTGATTTTTGACCTTTTTTTTGTAATTATACATAATAATAAATATTATTATAATATTTGCACATAAGTGTGTTTGTATGTATGTTGGCGTATGTAAATATATGCGACATGTTTTAATTATTATCTATTTTATTGATAATTTAAAAAATGTCACTTAAAAACGAGCATTGGTACTAATTTTCCTAAACATTTCAGGTGGTAAACGAAAGCTTCGTGACGAGGGACATACGTTTAAAGCGCACATCTATGTACTTACCCACTCATAAATTTTCTAATATTCTAGATTTGTTCTAATTAAAGCAAATAATGTGATAAATCAGCAAATGTTAATATATTTCAACCAATCCGTTTCCGCTTTGGTTAATTTAAGAGTGATTTAATAAATAAACAGAATTGCTAAACACGTACATAACTCATTTTTAATTAGTGATATGAACAAAAATACAATAATTATAAAGAGAAAAACTATGTACATGTTTAGATTTAAAAAAAAATAAATTTTAAATGGTGAAATTCGATCCAAACTTTCAATAACTTTGTGATAAACTTGCGATGATAACAAGCTTACGTGACTGGCTTCTTGAACAGTAGCGTCCTGCGCTGATGTGGTTTATGTTGGTATAATGAATGCAATAATATTTGTTGAGGTATTTCAATAACACTTTGTAAATTATATTAAATTTTCAGAGAATTTAAAGAGGCATTAATATTTATCTGTTTATTTATTTAAAGATGTTTGTAATAACAGTCTATCAGAAAATGCAAGAGTAGATGAAACTGAGTCTTAGATATCACACAATTAGAATGAGATTTAACGAGAATGAGTTGGAAATGAGGTTAAGAGGATCACAATTTATACAATATTGTGAGTATTTATACAATATTAATTTCTCCAATATAGACTTTCTATAAATCTAAATACATATTCTAACATTTAGTTATAAACATTGCACTATTAGTGAGATGAAAGTATAATTAGTTCGCCATGTTTACGGGTACAACAGAGAAGACACGTATTATTCAAAAGGATACTGAGTATATTTGAAGCACTTATGTATAAAAGATTTAATTTTTTTCATTTGAATCTCAACATTGACAGAGAATGGTTTTAGAAATGGTAGAGAATTTTCCTTAATATTTTCCACTCAGATCGAGTTACAAAATCACCTGTGTGAATAGTAGACACATTATTTATCTTGCTTTTATGTCTATATAAGTTAAATATCCACGTGGTTTTCGTACTTATTCTCGATTTACTTACTTGACGACCTTGTAATAAAAGGGTAAACTTACCTTTCATTCAGTTTGCTAATTTTTTTTATTTTAAATTTTATGACGGTATATATAATGTGTGTCCAAAGTTACTGATAAATTTAAACTACAATGTGCATTACGAATAAACGTCTTAACTTGACATAATAAAGTATCTAGGGAATCAGTCTTATTGAGTAAGTAGTACATTCGCTCAAAGCCCGAGAAAACGATGAATTTTCTGAGCGACCGGGCAACTAGATACGAGCTTGTTTCGCTCCGCTCCCGCTAAACATCCATTTGCACCCGTCCATATAAATGTAAATCAATACTAATATTTGTCATTGTCTTAATGTGGCCAGAATGAGAGTACTTACACAAGCAAGAGGAATAATACGATAAGGATGAGAAAATGTAGCAAGGTGGCGATACTCTTCGAGATATTTTCTTTAAAGCGTTTTAACAAATAGACGCATATTGCTAATGATATTACGTTTATTGGGAAATTGAATTCCTGATTTGAAGGTATCAGACTGATAAACGTTGTATTAAAATATATTCAGATTTTATGTCCAGTTCGTAAATAATGCAATCGAAATAATAATAATTAAAGTTTAATAATTTTAATTACAGGTCTTAAAACGTATATTTATATTGAATGTGAATAGTTTTAACCAAAGTTAATGCATAATTAAATGAATGTACGCGTTGGTATGAAACCTAAAGGTTATGTATTTTTTTTTAAATTTAGTTTTATTCAGAATTAAATGAAACTATTAATGAAAAATTAAACTATTAATAATTAGCAATCTTTGCTAATATCCCACCTGAAGATGTTGTAATACAACGAAACCTAGGTCGTGGTAAAGAAATTAAAGAAAGTAGAAATAATACTACATCAGGTAGTTTCATTTAATTGTGAATAATGAATTTCTACAAAATTAACGCCAAATATATTTAATATTTATTTTTATTTTATTTTAAATAATGCATAAATTTTAAAAACTCGGTTTACGATAAAAGAATATTGTTTCTTATTGCTGCGTAAGTATGAAACATGGTCGCCCTTTCTTGATTTAAAAAGCTTTAATATATTGCTTATGAATTACCGATAGTACGGAAAAATATTAGTTATAAATATTTAATTTTTGTCAAACTCATCGTTTTCCACATAAAATTCACTTAAAGTTTCATAAACTCGGCAGTAACAGGCTATTCTGCATTTGGCTTTCAGTGCGCTCTGGAAAGAAATTTAAAAATTTGATATTGTAGTTAAATATAACTCCGAAGTTTAGCGTTTTGTAAATTAAAAATATAAATAATAGCGCATTTGCAATAAATCCCAAGCTTAAATTAACCATAACCACAAATTTTATGGATTGACCCATTCATATAAATGCGCATCAATACTAATTGTTTGATAACATTGATGCAATCTGACAATTTTCTTATTATACTGTTCCATCGGAACGATACACAGAAGGAAGGAATATCACGATAAAAATAAGAGTGATTTGAAGCTACTTGTACTTAGGACATGAACACGTGCGATTAATCGTGTTTGAGAGATTAAATTCATTACTAAAACGCAGAGTTTAGAATAAATTATTATCTCAATTAAAGTGTGTAAACATGTCGTATGGTTTTTAAAATATACTTTGTTATGTCTAAATAGTCAATGAAAAAGTCTCCGGCCTGGAACTTTTCGTGATGAACGCTGATAAAACTATTAACGATACACTAACAAAATGTGACCTAAGTATCATTACTATATCTCTGATAGTTAAAAAGGGAAGTAAACAGTCCAAGAGAGCGTTTACCCGTATTTAATGTATAAGTTGAAGTAACTGTTTTCAAATTAAAAACGTGGGTAGAAAAAAGTGGCGACGGTCTAATCAATTTATCAATTGTGATTATAAAAAATATTACAGCCCTTTTAAACATTTTGATGGATAAACATTAATTTTTCACACTTTTTATTTGAATTATAAAATTAACCGAGATGAAAAGGTTTCTGAAAATAAATTAAAATGCGCATTTTAATGAAATTATTCCGCAAGGCAGAGGAAAAACGGATGAAGTATCATACAGTAGATGGTAGATTGTGGTACATTATCATATTTACGGTATTTAACTAAATCGGGAATAAGTTACGGACAGAAAAAAATACTGGAAATTGTTATCAAATAAAATTAATTTTACACCTAAGAAGTCTTTTTACGGGTTGTTTTGGCACCTGGGAAAAGACACTTAGCAAGATGTGTTAAGAAATATTTTAAGCATTATCTTGTCTACCTTACAAAGTATCCGAGGCGAGTCGTTAGTACAATATATAATATTGTAATGTAAATTGTGATATTTTTGTTCGGTTTTCATGCCTTAATTAATTATATAATTTTGATGAAATGTTACAAATGTATAGAATTTATTATGGAGTATATAAGGCATTTATATAAAAATGTAACAACTTTTTTGGTACTTATAAAATTACCCTGTTAGGGACAATAGGGTGAACCTACGTATTTAATAAGATACTACTACTGATCATATGCTGTATACATGTTATATACTACTATGCCATATACTAATATACTATTATACTATATACTACGTACATATGTCAGTCTACGGCTACCTCTTCAGCGCATATATATTTCTTCGATTTTGTGAATCTCAAATCATTTAGTCAATTTAGTTTATAATAATATTATTCAATTTCGCCACCATTCTTTCCCCTTTTCCATGCAAAATTCGATTAAAAAATTGTTTAGTAATAGAAAGAATTTCGGTTTTTCTATTTGCGCTTTTTCATGATTAAAAAGAGAATCTATGGGAGTCTCTTTTTTTAAGTACTTGGTTATACACCGAAACCAAAGTGTATGGTTAGTGCAACTAACAAATTAACACCCTCGAGAAAGAATATTGCACCTGACTTTTGACGATTTTAAGAAAAAAACATGACAAAGTTTCATAACGTTACACAAAAATAACGAATTTTTCCATCGTTTTATGAGTATTGACATTATTAAAAATCGCTTACGAAAACAGAGATGGTTACCAGACGGTCTTTTAGAAGAAAACGTGGTACGAAATACAATTGCCAGTATCACCAAAAAAATAAATGCATCTTTTTTCGTCGGTGTGTCGATATAATAATACAAATCGCACGTTTACACACACACAGGGTTAAAAACTAACAGCAATCACGGAGAGGCTTTAATTAGTTTCATGTAAATATTTCAGAACAATTTTCATTAATAGCTATTTAAATGTCTTTTTTTATTTTCCTGAAAATATTCACTATATATTTGTTTAAATAATATTATACTTAAAGTATTCACAGTTTCGTGTCACATAGTATCCTATTTAAAAAACTTAAAAATATGAATGACTCTTTATACCGAAGGGTTTGGAAACTATTTCTTGATTGGTTTATTGTCCACAAGTTTTCAGCAGGTAAACGCTATTAGCTTTTCTTTGTGTAAGGATATTGGTGTAGTAAAAAAGGTCTAAACTGACTCTGTAAGGGCTAATAGTTCTACTGAGTCGTTAGAGTTGCTTCAAATGACAAAACATTGGTGACCTCTATATCTATATAGTAATAAATGTAGGAAAATAAAATAAAATTTACCTAATACATGATACTGCCTTTATGAAAGCAAACTCTGAAATTATTGTGATTATAAATTATAAACTGTAGAAGTCACAAATTTAGAAGCATCCCATCTAATTGTAGAAATTATTATAATTAATTCAATATTAATACGGGAAAAGTTAAGTATGTTTTAAAATATGATCATCGACACATAAATCATTCAAATGCGATATTATAATGAATAAATTATAATTGTTTTTAAATTTTAATGACAATTTAAAAATATAGTCAAAAAGAGACTTGTGGTCGAATGGTGAATGATTACACTACCTACTCATCGCTCATAATCAGGAATTGTCGTAATGCGTGTGCATTTCTTTTTCTCAAATTTTCTCCAAAACAAAAGATAAAGAACTCTACAATACTTCTTTTTTTAATAATTAAAAATAGTTTTATAATAACTCGATCCACTTATGAGTAATGCCACGATTTTATTCCCAATACTTTTTTATTCTGGCAAGAGAGTCTAAGCTGTTTTTTAAAAGTTTAACATTTCTAGAAAAAGAGCAATGGAAATAATTCGGAAACTAAATCACATAGAAAAGTTGAGTGAAGAAATACGCTTTCAGTCTTATTTTTTTTACCATTAAAAAGATACTGTTATAAAAATGTATTTGATTTTCAATCTAATATATACATAATGAGTCCAAATTGTTATCCACCTCAGACGACCTTTTTTTAGGCATTCGATGCGGTTGAGGTCCATCTATTAATGATGTTGGAGGATTATCATCATAATGAGAGGAAAAATTATTTATAAATCCGGTAAATGGAACGAAAGGCGCTAAACGTCACGTTTCGTTGAATCTAATCATTATCACAGCGCAAGCGCCCGGGGTATTTCGAACTTTACCTTGCTAAAATGCTGTATTGGAAATATACAATAGTAAGTTTCTGTGTATCCCGGATTACGGAGGTTGTTATTATTAACGAATATTTTTTATTTTGTTCAGGGGAGCTTTTCTACTTTTCTGTAGGTAGTGATAAATAGAGTAGTATTATAACGATAATCAATTTCGAAATTTTCACTCGCTTTTTCTCTTACTAGGAAATTTTTCTATTTATAACTTAAGCCGTAACAGTATTATATAGAAAATGTTAATATTAATTTTGCTATAAATTTCAATCACAAAATACCATAAGTACTTTTATAGAACAGTATTTTAATAATACGTTTATCCGATTCCTAAATAAACATATTTTCAACTGAATTACGAACTGAATATAATTCTTAAAATACCTAAATCGATAATACGTTAGTTATTTCAAATTTATAATAAATAATAAAAGCTGATTTCAATAAAATTATTTTCACCCGTCATAGCTATATTCATGAACTTGACGTTTCGTGGACACAGGACGAATGTACCATAAAATTATTTCAGAAATTTAGATTCTTTAGAAATTTAGATTAGAGTTATCAGTTAGAAATGTTAGAAATTTAGATTAGAGTTTTCTTAGAGAAATTTAGATTAGAGTTAAACTATTCAAAAGATTTTCAAGCTATGTCATCAATTCATTTGCTGTATCCTTCACTGATGCTGAACCGATTAGAATCCAGCTCCATTATTTTGGAGCCCACGTGAAGCCAAATACAGCTAGATGATTGAACGTGTCCACCAGACAATCCTTTTATGTTCTCTATATGAGACAACCCAGAAGAGACGTTGAACTTATGAAATTTATCTTTCAGATATTAAGAGTAAACTTTAATTCTTCGTGACTGACAATGACCTGCGTTGACGCAGTCATCACCAGTTTGTTGTAACACCTCTAGATCCGAACTATATCGGAACTCTCCAATTTCCCGCGGTGTTCAATTGCTCAACCATGTGGTCGTAGTCGAACCAGAGTGTGACTTATTTATGATGAGTGAAAATTAATTTGTCGAAATGTGTTATCGTTATGTTTTACAGTTCTTTGTATTCATGTTTATATATGCCATTTTTAGTTTTAATTTGTTGAACCATTAATTATCATCGTCACGAACGAATTACTTCTAGTGTACCGACAAATGTATGCAAATAAATAAATAATAAGTTCCACTTCGCCAAACATTAATACAATTGCTTGCTGCGTGTGCCAACTGAAATTAATCAAAATTATCGTTATAATTCTAACCTTTGAAAATCCGACAAAGTTTATACTAAGCAATTAATTTTTCCAAGGTTGACAGCAATAAATATTATAGCTAGAGTAAAATCATCCGTTGTAAATTTATATATCAATATATATATATATATATATATATATATATGTACATATATATATATATATATACATATATATTATTTTTGTTTTTTTTTGTTTTTTCCTTTATATTTATTAGTCTTTAAATGGGTAATAATTACATTAGATTAAGCTATAAAATAAGTTAAAAGTTTATGAGTAATAACCATGCTAAGACTTTTTTGTGGGGTTGGAGTAATATTTACAATTGCGTTGCTAAAACAGTGATCAGTAACGGACAGCAATGCCAATAGTGCGAGAAACTACGCAATGCAATATGCCCAGCCCGAACATGGCGATTATGATCATTACCTCCAATGATACACGCCTTAGGATAGGTTCATGTTCAGTAATCGACAAAAAAGGGCCACTGATGATGAATTTTAAGTATCGGCAATATAAATGATGATACTTACGCAACATGAAAATGAATTGATAGCTATGCAGTTGTACCAAGAGACTGTCTTATGCCTGTACACAAGCAAACGCGTTTAATATTCATACCTTATTTTATATTTTCTAATTTGTTTGTCTTTCGTAAATAAAACGTAAATATTTATATTGCTATTCTATTTATTACTATCATAATATTTCAGATTCCGTACCTAATCACAAAATAAGTTGACTTGCCAGCGTGTGCTTTTCGTGCATTTGCTTTATTTATTTTAAAAAATATTATTTAAGTAACTAACTAACTCATATACATTTTTATCACTTAAGATTTAACTGGTGAGAGATTTCATATACGATCATTTCTGAAGTATTTTGTATGTTACCGAGTGCAATACGCAAGCTTAGAGATCAACTTGAATAATACATTTTTTTAAATTTTCCCTTATAAATATTAAATTTCTCTCAGGTTTCTCGGGCCTGGAATTTAAAATATCTATCACTATAAAACTGTTTTACATGGAAGTGTAACTAACTGGCAAGAGCACCACGGCCGAGTGTATTGATATACCGTACTGTTTGGGGTTTCCTTTGCATCTTCGATTGTTTTTATCTCTTTCTTTTAATATATACATTCTTAATGCTCGTGCGACTTGATCTTTCTTCTTTCTTAATTTTATTATTAATCCACCAATTGAGAACAGAGTACCTTGAATAGTAACTAAGAAAACAAGATTGAAAGTGATAAATACAATAAATAAGAGAAAAAACTAAACGAAAATCTTATAAAGAGGAAGGACATGAGAAGAGTTCATTTACAGGTAAGTACTTTGTAGGGAATTAGTTTCACGACTGTCGTGCACCCTCTGAGAGACGCCCTTTTATTATAATGTGATTTGTACTTTGATGAATTTTTTTTAAAAAAGTTGTGAAATAAGCTACTTACTGATCTCTGATCTCAAAACGTATTTTTAACAAGTTTTCATTAGGTAGAAACACTCTAACTATGAGAACACTCTAACTAGACGAAAATATATTTCATGCATTTCTAATGATTATAACATCATGTAACATAAGAGTTATGTGCATTTCTGATGACAAAACAATAAAATAAATTGATTCAATAAAATAGAACCCTAATTTAGACACTTAACTTAATAACGGAACAACGTATCCTAACCGTTTTTCGGTTTCTAATGATACGCAGTGATCTATTTAAGACCGCAAATTTTGCATCTAGGCTACATAGCTATAAACAGAGTAGAATCACTTTATGAAATTCAAATCGAGGAATCGTATTGTTTCAAGTTTCAATCTGAAGTTCAAAATAAAACTTTTTACAATAAGTTTGGCAGACATGGACAAGATACACGCTCAGTTGCCCATATACACAGAATAAAGAAAGGACACCTCAACCCCATCAACTATGGTGCTCTTATAATTTGAATTATGCGGAAGTTTTTTTTAATACAGTGTTAATATTTGCAAAATAATTCTAGATGTAATATAAAGTACGTTCTAAAAATAATATTTTCTTTAATATAAAATCAAAGATATTAAAAATAAATTAATAGTTTAAGAAACTAAAAAAAAACATCCTTTCATAAATACTAGACTACAAAACAAAAGTATTTATCAAACCTCTTATCTTTTTTTATCCTCTAAGATTTTAGTGTAAAGCATATTTGTTATTGAGTAATATATTTGAGTGTGAAAATAGGACGTATTTTTTTTCGCTCAAAAATAAAAAAAATAAGATTTTACATTTTAATGATAATACCTAACATTACAGTTTGAATTCAAGTAAAGCGCACCACGCTTTTACGATCAAATATTATATTAAATAACCAACATGGATTGCTCTATAATCCAAGTTTCTTTTTAGTTTTTCAAACTATTAATTTAATTTGATTTGATTTCTGTCTGCCAGACTGCCCGTTTGTTCAAGTGTCACGCAAAAATCACTGGACCATTTTGCATTGAACGTTTACTAAAATTTCCTCAGTATTCAATTCTAAACTTGTACTATCATCTGTCCCTTCCAATATTACATACCTTACATTCCCCTTATATTAAGTTTATCTGTCTCTTTTGTTTATCAATTTACTCGTTTTTTTGAGCATGACGTAAAAAATACCAGACCGATTTCAATCAAATTCACTTAGATAATGCTTAAGGTACGGAATAAAATTTAAAGTGCTTTTTCTTCGATTATTCTCTAACGAATTGAAAATACATTTATTGGCATTAATGAAGTAAGACGCGCGGGTTAAAACCGATGGATTGAAATTGTTGAGACTATTACCATGATTCGACATAAAGCTCATTTGGGCACAAAGCTATTACAATGATTCGGCATAAAGCTCAAACTAATATGCTTTTATTTTATTCAAAGGGCTTTTAAACTGAAATATTATTATTGGAGAACAACTTCACCGAAAAAATAAAGAAATGAGCCAAGTCGTAGGCAAAGTACATTATTATAATGTTAAGCTCGTCAAAACTTGACATTGGATGCTGCTTACTAAATTAATTAGAATTTTTGCTGACAGCAATAAGTAACAATCCTTTATTTTATGCGATTATTTCTGCCAAACCCTACCTTTATTTCGATAGAACCATTTGAACTATTACTATTTAAGACTACACAAAAATGAACGAGTCAAGCAATAATCGATAACAGCCGTCCAGATACACTTTATGAAATCTAAAGTCCAAAATCTCTTTTCGGTAGGTATAGTGGAAATGTCATATTGTAATTGTTTTATATACGCATGCACACACATACACGCGCACGCATATTACATATATAAATATTTGTGTGCGTACGTGTATAAATTACTTTATACAATATTTGCTCTTGTGGGAGGATTATTAGTTTAAGCCAGATTTAAACCCCAAACTGGAAGGGAATTTCATTAAAATATAGCTTCCAATTTCGTTACCTTACAAAGAACGTATATATTGCAAAGGTTATTTCACGTAATAGTATTTCTGCATTTAAAATTCTCTTCGTCTATATTTTCGGTTTTCTCAACATGATAAAGAATTTTTTCCCACTGTTTTCGTTTCCAATTATCTTCATAATGTGGATATTATTTTAACCGAACACTATTGTATGTGCAATAATTTTTTATTGTATTCTTTTTACTTTTCAGGCATAATTTTTTTCAATTATATATTTATATATACATATATATATATATATATATATATATATATATATATATATATATACATTTATGTACAAACATATTTTAATATTTGTACATATATGTGTGTGTATACATGTTGGTGATTGTAAATATATGCGATATATTTTATGTATTACCAATTTAATAGATGATAATGACAAAATAGCGAGCATTGATATTAATTTTCCGAAATATTACAAGTAGTAAATGAAAGCTTTGTGTCTTTGTGATCATAAATTTTCTAGATCTGTAGCCTAAGACGGGCCTCCCATTCAGCTGCCTTGATGGAAGCAAATAATTTGAAAAGTCAACCAATCAGTTCAACTCTGGCTTATTCAGGATGGACTCGGAAAGTAAATAAAATGTCTAAACACAAACGTAATTCGCTTGTAATTAGTTACATGAACAAAAGGATAATGATAATTACAAGGAAAAAAGCGATATTATATATATATATATATATATATATATATATATATATATATATATATATATATATATATATATATATATATATATACATATATTTAAGTTTTAAATACAAAAAACCAAAAAAATTTAAAAGGCGAAAAGCGATAACAATTTTAAATAAATTTGCAATAATAACTACCTTAAAAGGCTACCTTCTGGTACAGTCACGTGCTGCGCGGATGTGGTTTATGTGGTTGTAAGGTGGAGTAAGGCTTCGTAAATTATATTAAATAAACGGAGAATTTAAAGTGGAAAATAAGGATTCACATTTATGAGTTTATTTTTTTTAAAGAGGTTTGGAATAACAGTCTATCAGAAAATGGGGCGCAGCAGAAAATAAGAATGAGTTTGAAATAAAATTTAAAAAGTTAAAAATATTGATGTCATATTGATGTCTCCAATTTTTTAACGAATCTAAATATATTCTATAACATTTAGTTTTAAATATTGCACTATGACTGAGACGGACGTATAATTATTTCACCATGTTTACGGGTACAACAAAGAAGGCACGTATTATTCAAACAGATGCTGAGTATATTTGAAGCACATATCTGTAAAGAGATTTAATTTTCTTTTCATTGGAATCACGATATCGATGTTTATTTCTTTTAGAAAGAGTTGAGAGTTTTCATATCGTTCATTAAAATGTGCCACTCAGTTTGAATTACAAAATCACGTGTGCGAATAACAGACATATTATTTTTTTTTATTCTATGTGAATGTGAGTTAAATATTCTCGTGGTCTTCCTACTAATTCTTATTAGAGCTTGTAATAAAATGGTAAATTTAACGTTCATTAAATTTGTGAATGTGGTTTATATGAAGTCCTATGACGGTAGACATAATATTTAACAAAATTTGCTTGTCAATTTAAACTCGGATAAAAAATGTGAACAAATGTCTTGGTTGAACAACATAAAGAATCGAGGGAATCAGTCTTGTTGAGTCAGGCAAATGCCCGCTCAAAGACCTGCCGGCCCGCCCAAGACGACTGAACATTGAATTTTATGAGAGACCGGGTAACCAGATTTGAGCGCGGTTCGCGTGCTGTTCCCACTAAACCTCTGTTTGCACCCGCTCATATAAATGTAAATCAATATGAATATTTGTCTTTGTCTGAATGTGGCGAGAATGAGAATACTTGTACATGCGAGAGAAATAGTACGACAAGGATAAGAAGATGTAGCAAGGTGGCGATACCCTTCTGGATATTTTCTTTAATGCGTTTTAATAAATAGACGCATATTGCTTATGTTATTACGTTTATTGGGAAATATATCTACGGCCTAAGAAAATATGTTCGCTTGTGTTTTTAATGGTGGTATTTATTGACGCAAATTGTAGTCAAAAGTTCGGTCCCTACGGTACATATGAATTCCTGATTTGAAAGTGTATAACATAGACTTATAAACATTGTATAAAAATATATTCAGATTTTATATCAAGTTCGTAAATGGTGCAATCTGAATAGGAATAATTAATTAAACTTTAATAATTTCAATTCCAGATCTTAAATTTATATTTATAATCAGTATACATAGTTTTAACTAAAACTAAAATGCAGAATTTAGAATAAATTAATATTTAAATTGTAGCGATGAATGTTGTTCAAACTATTACTGATACGCTAATGTAATATGTGACGTAAGTATTATTACTATAACCTTTATAGTTAAAAATGCTAAAATAATAGATTACGACAGCGTTTACCTGCATTTCATAGAAAAGTTGATATAACTGTTTTTTGTTCAACATATCAATTGTCATTAAAATAAATATTACTTATTTTAATTATATTTATGGAATTCATGGATAAACATTTATTCTTTAAACTTTTTATTTGGATTAGTAGCTTAACAGAAGTGAAAAGGTTTTTGAAAGAAATTTAAGTAGAAATGGACATTTTGATTATTGCATTTGACCATACAGAAAAAAAACTTATACGGGTGGGACGCACACGGGTGTATGTTACTGTAAATTATTATATTCCTGTGAATTAACTAATTCAGGACCAGGTAAGACTAATATATATATATATATATATATATATATATATATATATTACAAATTTTAATAAAATAAAAGTAATAGTACCCCTAAGAGAGAGGCCTGGATACGGATCGTTTTGCACTTACGAGAAAAATATTTAACGCGGTGCTTAAAGAAATATTTTAAACACTATCTTGTATACGTTACAAAGTATCCATACGTAGTCAGCGGGTGGTTAGTATAATATATGAAAATATTATAAATTTTGAAAGTGAATTTGTTTGCGTGATTTTCACTACTGAAATATTTAATAAATTTGAAAGAAATTTGACACAACTAGAAAATATCTTATGAAAATAAATTCAAACGTTGAATACGTTTGAAAAAACGTAACAGCTTTCTAAAAATGTAACAGTTTTTCTAGTACTTAAAAAAATCGTCCCGTAAGTGATCACAGCGTAAACGCAATACGTAATAACATATAATGTTATAATATGATTTAGTTTATTCGCATTTTTTCATGATTGGGAAGAAAATATAGGCGAATCTCTTTTTCAAGTACTTATTTATATACAGGAACCTATGTGCAAGGTTAGTGCAACTAACACATTAAACCTCCAAGACGATTGTAATTTACTTTTGATGATTTTAACGAAGAGCATCGAAAGTTTCAAAAATTCATACCAAAATACTGGATTTTCACCTCACTTTATGTGTATTTACGTTATCAAAAATCACTTATGAAAACCAGGGTGGGTATCAGACCATCTCATGAAAAATAAATATAATATTCTAACTTGGACGTGTCGATATGATATTTTAATTTGATATGAGTAACAATTTTATTCACAACAGGATAAACAATTGAGAGCAATCACGGAGAGGATTTACTCAGTATTATGTAAATATTTTAATTAAATGTTCATTAAAAGCTATTTAAATCGTTTTATATTTTCATGAAAGTAGACTATATATAAGACTATATATTTTCTTAAATAATATTTGAGTATCGGTATTAACACTGACGTGTCACATATATATTATAATATTTGGAAATATGATTGACTCTTTAGAGGGAGGGATTAGCATCTATTTTTAAATTGGTTTGTGTCCGCAAGTTCACAGTAGATAAACGCTATCAACTTCTTTTCGTAAGGATATAGGTGTGGCAAAGAAAGAGAGAAAGCACTTTAATAACGGCTGAAAATTACCGAGTCTGTTTAAATAATGAACATTGTTGACATTTTTTCTAAAGACTAATCAATTTAAGAAAATAAAATAAAATTTACGTAATACATGATAGTACATTTACGAAAGCGACCTCTGGATATATTGGCATCATGAGTCATAAATCGCAGAAGTTACAAATTTAGAAATATTCCTATGAAATTACAGAAATTATCACAATTAATTTAATATGAATTGTGATAATTTCTAAAATTCCATAACACGTTGAAAGCTATGATGGTTTCAATATATTATCATCAATACGAATATCATTCAAGCAACAATTATGATGAATATGACAGAAGTTATAAGTTTTAAGTAATGTTTTTATACTTTATTTTTGATGATCATTAAGTTAAATTTTAAACGCCAATTTCATAATGTAATCAAACAGAAATTTGTGGTCTCATGCTCAGTAGTTACACTTTCTAATCTTTGTTCATAGTGAGGAATTATTCTATTGTGTGTATGTTTTTTCTCAAATTTCCTCCAAAACAAAAGACAAAGAACTCTACAACATTTCTTTTTTCATTATTTAAAAAATGGTTTTATCATAACTCTACTAATGAAAGGTGTGATTTTTTTCCTTATACTTTGTTCTTCTAGCAGTAAAATCTCATTTTTTTTGGAAAAATTAACTTAAACATTCATTTTTTTAAAATTCTTTTTTAATTATTAAAAACAAAAAAATTCTAACATAACTCAGCAAGATTCAAAACACCGTCTTCATGTTTACCTGGTGTTATATATAGATATGCTAACATATCAACCAGTTTATAAGTTGTTATTACTTTACGAGTATTTTTTTAAAATATTTATAATATCATAAGCACGCCATAATTTTATGTTTTAATGTAAATTATTTACAGTTCTTAAAAAAGTGAAATGGAAATAAATCAGAAAGTAAATTAAATTAAAATGCTAAGTGAAAAAATTACTTTATACTGTTAGCATTAATACTTTTTGTCGCCAGGAAAAATATATTACATTAAAGTGTACTTGATTTTCAACGTAATGTATAATGAGTCCAAATTATCGTCCCCATCAGACGAACTTTTTTAGCCATCTGATGCGTTTGAAGTACATCTGTTAATGATTTTGGAGATATTTCATTCAAATGAGAGGAACAAATATTTATAAATCCGATAAATGAAAACGGCGGCGTTAAACGTGCATTTTTTTTATAACTGATCTTTTTCAAGGCTTGGAAGCTCGAATTTCTTCTTGAAAAGGAGGTTGGCATCATCTGCGTAACTTTTTTATTGTGTAAGTATGCCGATAAATATTCTTTTGTTTCCAGGTAGTAAATATTAGCGTGCGACGATTGTGTGAAAGGATTTGTATCATTGTAACTTTTAATGAGTCTAAATAAAAACTACCATTCTTAGTTACTTCATTGTGCATATCATTCTTCTTTTTCAAAAAGAGAGTTTTATTATGGTAGAAAGACTTAATTTTATTTATTTGTCTTATTATATTAGTTATTGTCAAAGAATCAGTATTAGTGTTTAAAGACTTATGCGGATTTCCAAAAAAAGAGTATTATGTCAAAACATTGCTTTTATCAATTAAGGATAATCAACCTGAAATAATTATTACTCTGTCTTTTGTAAATTTCTTAAAGTACTGCAACAAAGATTAAATTTTAAAATAATTTTTATTTTCTGAATAATATTCATTATAAACTAAAAATACTCATATACACAAATCACATTCTGACACAAGAGCGAATATAAAATTTTGTGAAAGTGCAAATTTCTGGTTTGATTTTGTCCTATAATATATAATAGAAAATGACGGTAGTTGCGCTATATTAGAAAATAATGTTGGTTGCACTTATGCTATCTGATTTGCAAAATTAATGAAAAGCTTTTTTGTTCTTACTTTTTTTCTTAAACATAAGACTTCATTTTACTTAAACATAGGCAAAACCGCAAATAATAATTTATCATATTGCTAACCAGATTATTCCACTAAATACTCTGTTTCTACTGACTTTATCTTTGTACTTTCCTATATGAATGTAAATTGATACTCGTCTCTGTCTTTATTTGAATCTTCCCCAGCGTGAAAATTTTTATCTTTTTCCGCTCCGTTTAAAAGAAGGAAAAACTGAGACGAATAACAGAAAGAAACACCAATATGCGTTCCGCCTTAAATTTTTACTATAAAACATGTAGTTACGTTATTCGAAATATTATTTTTAAGGAAATATCTATACTTATAATATAATGGCTTTCGGATAAAAGATAATATCAAAAATACATTAAGTTCTGTGAAGAGTATTGAAATAATTTTAGATATTTTTCAGCTAGTTCACGCACAAAGAGGAGAAACGATGTTGTTTGATTTAGTTCATTGACTGATGGCACAATTAAAGATATTATGTACTAGGGAAATATAAGATAAAAAAACTTTATTTAGGAATGAAAGTTTGATATAGGCATATCAAACTTTTATTCCGGGCACGTCTCGCTGAAAAGCACGTTTGTAACATTTACACATTTAAGCAGTTTACCATCTTTAAAAAAACAATACAACTGATACATTATATGCAAGAATTCTATGAGAAAGGATTAAAAAAAATTTTAAAAAAAGCAAAATGACTCCGTAGTGTAACGGTACTGGCCAACGGAACAGTTACTGGGCTATTCGATTCTCCCGATGGACTAATTATTTTATTCAGGTAAATAATTTTATTTCATGACAGTAATTTACCAATTCATCTTAATTAACATATATCAAAATATTTTGTACCATACCCAAACAGCCACGAAGGTATAAAGGATTTAAATTATGCACTCAGCAATAAAACTATTGCAAATCATACAGTACATTTGGTAAAAAATAAATGATAAACGTAGTGCACAATTAATATTTAGAGGACATTGTTAAAATTATACGTACTTATTCTCTATACATGAACATATGTTTTTAAATTCCCTGAAATATGCAACTAAATGGTTCTTTCATCAGTCCCGAACATTGCATGCAGACGTGGAAAAATTGGAAAAGCATGTTTTTTAAACTTGAATTCAGATTCAATATTACACGCCTCTAATATATAAATAAGAATATCAATAAATAATGTGATATACACATTTCAATAGTACTGTCAAAATATTACTGAATTTTATTGTATCTTTAAGCATAATTACATTTTCTATACTTTTGAAAGATATTATGAAAGCTTCAAAATATGCACTCAACAGCGAAAAAAATTCACTAGAATTTTCTACAAGAAAAACTTAAAGAATGCTATCAATAAATATTTCACAAAGTATCAAATTATATATATTTTGTAAATTCTTATGTCGTGTTCATATTATTCTTATCTCGTGGTATATAAATTCTTATGTCGTGTTCATATTATATGTTATTTTGTGTGGAACAATCCTTGACATGTGTTGATATCGATATGTTAGCGAGCGACTCGCATACCTTTGTCAGTGAAGCACACGGGTGCCGCCGGTGGCTCGATCACTGTGTGGTCACAGGCGCGGCGCGTGAGACTTGATCGCGTGACTATATTATATGACACTTATTGGTCTGATCATTATCCGATGCAGGTAACATGTAATTTAAATTTAGTAAAGCCCAAGATTGTATCTAATTGTAATAATTTTTATAAAAATGAAATAATATGGGGGGAGAGGCAGACTGATCAAATTGAATTGTATTATAACTTTTGTCATGACAGGTTAAGGGATATAGACCTCCCAGCCGACCTTGCAACTTGTACGCATACTAATAAAATGTGTAATTGTGAAATTCATAAGTTATTAATCAATGATTTTTATAACAACCTAGTGTATATTTTAAGTGAGGGAGCAAAGCAGTCTTATACTGTGAAGGCGATACCCGGTAGGGGTAAACGCATAATAGGGTGGAACAAGTATGTGAGGGAGGCTAACGGGAAGGCTCGGCAATGTTATCAAAATTGGTTATTGTATGGGAAACCAGGCAATGGCTGGGTATATAGTGAGATGGTTGAGTCTAGACGATTATTTAAGGCAAAATTAAAATGGTGTCAAAATAACCAACAACAAATTAAGATGGATATAATAGCACAACATCACGACAAAAATTACTTCTCTAAATTTTGGAAAACAACAAACAAGTAACCTTAAGCCCAGCCGGCCCGTGAATGTTGACGGTGTGCAGGACCCCTCTGCAATAGCGGAATTGTTTCGTCAGCGATTTTGTGTGAAAGCCTCTAGTGAGTCTGCTCAACCGGGGCCACCGAGCGTGTGTGATGGGGGGACTGTGCCTGGGGATATTAACGTAAGCTTCGCAGAGCAAGATATAGCCTCAGTGATTAAATCAATGAAAAGAGGTAAGTCACCAGGTTATGAAAGCCTTAGCATCGAGCACCTTCGGAATGCTGGAGAGCACTTGCCTAGAATCCTAGCATTATTTTATAATATGTGTGTTAGCCACGCCTACCTACCCGAAAAGCTAATGTATGCAATTGTTGTACCCATTGTAAAAAACAGGACAGGGGATGTCTCGGACGGTTCAAACTACAGGCCTATCTCATTAGCTACGGTTATTGCGAAGGTGCTGGATGATCTGCTTGATGGTCACTTAACTAGGAGTATACAACTGCACGATGGTCAGTTCGGCTTTCGGGCGGGCCTATCCACTGAAAGTGCCATTCTGTGTCTCAAGCAGACTGTGCAGTACTACACCAAGCGTAAAACACCAGTGTATGCCAGCTTCCTGGACCTGTCCCGGGCATTCGATATGGTTTCGTACGACTTGCTATGGGCCAAGTTGCGAAATGACACTAGTTTGCCTCCTGAAATTATATCTATGTTTAAGTACTGGTACAATAATCAAAAAAACATAGTGAGGTGGGCGGATAGTGAGTCAGGCGAATATGGTCTTGAGTGCGGGGTGCGTCAGGGTGAGGTCAACCCCCACCCAAACTGTTTAATATATATGTAAACGGGTTGATTGGAGGGCTGAGCAGTACCGGAATCGGATGTCATATATACGGAGTGTGCGTTAATAACATCAGCTACGCGGACGACATGGTGCTGCTCAGCCCTTCTATCGGCGCGTTACGCAAGCTGCTACGTATATGTGAACTGTACGCGGAGAATCACGGACTCCGATACAATGTAAAAAAAAGTGTGTTTATGATTTTTAGAGTACCCAAAAAACTATATCCAGGTTACTCGGTAGCCCTCTATGACACATCTTTTAATAGAGTCACTCATTTTAAATATCTGGGTCATTGGGTCAATGAAGACCTCAAGGATGACATGGATATGGACATGGAACGCAGTGCGTTGACTGTGCTCTGCAATATGTTGGCTCGAAGATTTGCACGATGCACGGGACCAGTAAAGATTACACTGTTTAGGGCATTCTGCCAGACTTTCTACTCGTGCAGTTTGTGGGTTGATGGGCATTTGATGCCCTGCGGGTACAATATAATAACGCGTTCAGGGTCTTGATGGGGCTTCCGCGCCACTGCAGCGCCAGTGGTATGTTTGCGCAGGCGCGCGTAGACGACTTTCATGCTATAATGCGCAAGCGCAGTGCGTCCATGATGGCGAGGGTGCCGGGAAGCTCCAGCAATATACTGGTCACTTGCGCGGGCCGACTGGACCTACCTCTTTTGACACACTGGATAGGCCTGCATGCGCCATTATGATTTAAGTTAAATGAATTTGTGATTGAGTTAATTAAATTAAGTGATTTTATTACTATTTTACTTTGAATTTGATTTGAGTAGTTTTTGACTTGATTCATTTAATTTTATTTAATTTGATCTGACTTAAGTAATTTAATTTGGTGTAGTTTGATACAGTTTAATTTTATCTGATTTAATTGACTTAATTTATTATGATTTAATTTGTATTGATTTTAATTTTTTTACTGCAATTGGGTTTGATTCCATTTAGTATTGATTTTATTTTATTGCATATTTTATGATTTATTAATGATGTAATTATTCACTATTTATAATAACATTAGATTAAGAATATTGTTACCTATTAACACAATTGTATGGACTATGTCTGAAATAAAATCTTATTATTATTATTATTAATATTCTTATGTCGTGGTATATAAATTCTTATGTCGTGTTCATATTATTCTTATGTCGTGTTATATAAATTCTTATGTCGTGCCCGCAAAGATCTATGTGAGCTGTCTAAGTATTCTAATATGTCGACAATTTGACCTGGAGTTATAATTTATATTTTATATTTGTTTTGACTAAATATTGCGAAATAATATATTTTAATAATCCATATAAATTTGTCTAAATTATACCAGCATACTCAATCGTCCACTAATTGTCAGAAGCTTTAATTCCGAGTACTAAGTAGTTTCTTTATAGTTTCAAAAGTAATGGATTGGGATTCCTTGAAATAATGTCATGGCATAGTCTAAATAATTTAACGTGGAAATGGGAGAGGTGGACGGTGTTAATGATAGACCCATATTAGCATGCTAAAAATATTTGTTCCAAAATATTGATTCCGAAATAGGGAAACACATGTATACATAAATTAAATATAAATATACATATATATATATATATGTATATATATATATATGTATATATGTATATATATATGTATATATATATATATATATATATATATATATACATATATATATATATATATATATATATATATATATATATATATATACGCATATAACGAACACTATTTGAGAATATTCTTTTCATGTTTACTTGCTGCAGCCATAGTATATTATACAAATTTGCTAACCCGTTTATCAATTGATATCTGCTGAATCAAGTAGTTTCACCCTCAATACTACATACTCTCAATATTATATCATATACCTTTACTTTTAACATTGATATTAGCTCTCGTTACTGCAAGAAGATATTATTTTAAGTACATGACTTCCAAAATAAGATATAATGAGTCCAAACTCGTGTTCACTTTGGATGACATTTTTAAGGCGTCCGATGTCTTCGATGTCCATCGGCTAATGATGTTGGAGGTTTGTAATTAAAATAAGAGAAAAAGTATTTGTATATCCGGTAAAAGAAATGGGCGGCGACTGACGTTACATCTCGTTGAAACTGGTCATCGCAGAGCGCGGGCGATTTTATTATTTTAGCGAGGTTTGTTGAACATTACTTTGCTAAAATATTGTATTGGAAATATAAAAAAGTAACTTTCTGTGACGGGGGTTGGTTTTGTTAGCGGAGCTTTTTTATTTTGTTCAAAGAGCTTTCCTACTTTTCTGTAAGTAGTGATAACTAACGTGATTTTATAACAGGACTGAATTTTGAAATATTCGCTCGCTATTTAGCCTACTAGGAAGTTTTATTTCCATTTCCGACTGAAGCTGTACAATATTATATTGAAAATGATGCATTTAGTCTTATTATCAGTTTTAAGGAAACATAAAGATCAAACTAAAAATTACTTCTAAAAATAGTATTTTAACAATATATTCGAATTCTGAAGAAATATAAATCGATAAATAAGCATGTAACTTAAAGTTTATAATAAATAATAGAATCATGTTTCAATGACCTTATTTTCACTCGTCATAGACAAATCATATTCTGGTACTTGAAACGTTGGAGATTACTACGGAATAGATACATAAAATGCGCAGCAGAGGTTTGATACGGTTCTAAAAATTGTATTGCAAAAATTTATTGGTTTTATGAACGTATCACTATATTTGAAACGATGGACAATTGGTGATTTTTTAATATTTTAATATTTCTGCCAATTAATTTTTGTGTACTTAATTTTGTGTCAATATAAACAATAATTTGCACGTCTACCAACTAACAAATAAGAGGGTCAGCCTCTGTTCGCACTTTATTATATGAACATAAATCAAAACTGATAACTGTTATTTGAATACTGCTGCTATATATTGGAAGCTCTATTAAAGATGTTGATCGCCATTTATGGTTTAACTTTTATATTCTTTAGATTGTTTTTTATAGTTTTTATTTTCAAATAAACCAATTTTTCTCTTAATATTATTTATAATAAGATAATTAAATTCCAATTTTCCAATTGTAACTGGTAACAAGTTTTAAAAAGTCACATAAAGAAGTGTAAATTTTATGTTAAAATTATTTTGAAACATTTTGCTTTTTGAGTGTTAGTACGAGTATATAATTATGATGTTTGCAAATTATAATCCTGCGGATAATGTTCATTAGTTTCGAATAATCTTTGTCGCTATATGTCTCGTATACGATAAAGAATATTTGTTAAAGAGGACTTTAAACTCTTCTAATTACACGCCGTTTTATAATTTTTTTAAACATTTCTTTTAACTTGGAAAAAACCGAATTGTTAGTGTCTAACATGAAAATTAATATCGGATTAAAAAAAGTCATATAGAACACCGTGTCGTTTCTTATAAGACTATTTTGTTCATATTGTTCTATCTAAAATAAATTATGTGTCAAATTTGATACTTAAACCAATATCAACCTCATTTAATTACGGCTAAGTATAATAAAGTTCCAAAAAATCATGTGTATACATGACACTACCTTTTAAGACAACAATTTTACCAATTTTAAAACATGTAGATTGGCATATTGGATGTGGTTGATAAGTTTTGATGATACATAAGTGAAAGCCAAAATAGAGGAGATTTATGGGTCCATATTTCGAAACCGAATAAGAATTATTTAGTATCCCCTATGCTGACTCTTTTCTGGTAAACTAGATAAATATTAGTTTTAGATTTCTGTTATTAGTTAGATATACAGAGGGGTAAAACTGATCCAAATGGTTCGTATAAATAGTATGCATATCACGCGTGCGGCATCTTGGTAACCCCCCACCATACTGTGGTATAGATAAGGTTTTTATAGCACAATTTATTAGCAGAATTTAAAGCGATAGCTTCTGTACCTGCCATAAAAGTGTTCTTTTTTTCACCTTTTAGCTATTTTGAAATGTAACATTTAATTTAGTACACCAACGATTTTACACCCTATTTGTCCTTTGTTTAAATAATTTTTACATGATTTGGCTGATGACAAGCTCTGTTGAGATGTAGTAATTATCACAGTAATTAGTTTATTGGTAAGAAAAACATATTTTGCTATTTTAAAACTGAAGTTGGGCTGCTTGAACAGGATGGTAAAATGATTCTTAGGTCAGAAGGATTATTTGTCCACCTCCACGACTACCAAAACATAATAGAACAAAGTTCATAATTAAAAATGTGCAAATCATTTCATCACAGTGATATCGTAGGTCGATATCCGAATAATAAGATCGGTTGATGAATGTATAAAAGTAAGGCCAAAGTGAAATACTTCGTTTACTCTAATCATCATAACCTGAACGCTGCGACCTTACTGTTCTGCAAATTGTTGTATGAATGATCGTCACTAATTTCTACTTGTCATCATATTTTTATATTATATTCCAAAAACCTATTCTGCGGTCGATTTCCGGCTTCCGGTTTTAACTCACTTCACTTTAATGTTGTTTTTGAATTAAGTGGCACAAATAAGGCGTTTTAAAAAGCTCTCTTTTTTGTTATTTCAAGAATCAATTTGACCGATTAGCTGACCGCTTCAAGTATATAATTTTAGTCATCGCGTATGTACTAAAATACACTACTGTTAGGAGTCTAAAAAGTTTCATCCATTATTTGCTGAGTGGAGTGCGGCAAGCGGCTTACGGCTTAACGCAAACAAATGTTCAATAGTGAGTTATGGCCGAACACACGGTCCTATTAAATACAAATATACGGTCAGCGGAACCTCGCTGCATCGTTTGCATGGGAGTAAAATTTAATTCGCGATTTACGTTTCGTGGGCACATGGCGAATAAAGCAAAAAACCATTTCGGAAACTTGGATTCGTTTTAAATGATTCAAAAGGTTTTCAATCCATGTCATCAATTAATCTGCGGTACACTTCATTTGACTAATGAATCCCTTGTTTACCAACAAGAGATGCATTTTAGAGATCGTCGTTGCTCATTGGCAATTCAGGTGGTCTTCCCCTGATTCCATGAGAGAAACAACCAGGTTGTGCCTTCCCGATGTGTCAGAGTAGTTGAGTAAAAATTGGCTCGTCTCCGATTATTATATTACTCAATTGCTTACGTTACATGGCGCGTTTTGTGCCAGTTTGTTTATATTTGCTCTTCGAGACAGCCCGGTGTGTACCTGGGAATTTGAGGTGCAGAACATGAATCATGTTTTGTTCCACTGCTATAAGCACGACGATGTGCGTAGAGTTTTGTTAGAGAGCATGCGTCTATAGCGACATTAACGTAAAATCACGTCGAACCTTAGAACGTGGTACCTTTAGTCACTTGAGACTTGGTGAATGGACCTACCAATGAGTAATTTAGAATGTTCGCAATATGCGTTCTCGAAAAGATGGAGACACTAAATAATTCATTGAGAAGGGACAGAAAACCCTGTCGGGTGGAAGCGCTGTGATTGTAGATACGGAACACTATTAGGGGACCTTCGACGGTCCACTCTTTTGCATGAGGTGAGTCGTTACAGGTCCCAGGAGGGGCCCTGAGACAACCTGAGTAGAAATGGCGGGCGTAATGTATACTTCATTAGTGTAGAGCCGATTAGAATATGGCTCCATTATTTAGAACCCACACGAAGCCAAATACAGCTAGATGATTGAACGTGATTGAACATATCTGTGTATGACACAACGGAGAAGTGACGTTGCACTTATGAAATTAGTCTTTCAGCTATTAAAAAGAAATATTTTATGCTTTGTATTATTATGTTAACTTTAATTCTTCGTATCTGAAATTGTCCTACCTTCACGCAGTTATCGCCTGTTTGTTATACCACCCTCTATATCCGAACTATATCGAAACTCTCCAGTGTCCCGCGTTGTTCAACTGCGCAACCACATGATCGTAGTCATACCAGAGTGTGATTTTTTCATGATGAATGAAAGTTAATTGGTCAAATGTGTCAACGTTATGTTTTAGAGTTCTTTGTATTCATGTTTAATACATGCCTTATATGGTTTTAATTTGTTAATTTGTTTTTTTTTTATGTTTATTCGTCTTTAAAGGGGTAATATTTACATTAGATGAATCTAAAAAAATCATTAAAAAAAATAAAGAAATTTATGAATAATGACCATGCTATATCTTTTTATGGAGTTGAAGTAATATTTTAAATTGGGTAGCAACAAGACCACAGTCTAGTGACGGGTAGCAGCGCCACTGGTGTGAGAAATTAGGCATGCGTCTGCCGAGCTTGGTGATTATGGGTATTATCTCCAACGATAAAATGGGAAAAGCTCATATTCAGCAATGGACGAAAACGTACTGCTGATGATGAATTCTAAGTGTCAGCTATTTAACTGATGATATTTACGCAAAATAAAAATAACTAAATGCGACTGTACCAATAGACTGATATATGTGCGTATACAGAAGCGTACGCGTTTAATATTTAGATCGTTTTTCACCTCTTCTAATTTGTTTGATCTTGGTTAATAAAAGCAATTTTTATTATCGTTGTATTTCAGTGCCCGTACCTAAAAACGACGACGTAGCAGCGTTAGTTGTTTGCGCGTCTGCTTTAATTATTTTAATTTTCTTTCATTTAGTGAATTAGATTTGTTGGCGAATATCTCAAGATTTTTAGTCACCTATGAGCTGACTAGTGAGAGGTTTCACTTACCTTTATTTCGAAAGTATTTTATACATCAGCGAATGCAATATTCAAGATTGTAAGTCCGCTTGATAAATATATATTCTTCATAAATATTATATTTCCGTTATGTTTTGGAACCTGTAATTTCCAATCTGTATTACTATAAAACTGTATTATACGGAAATAAACTGACAAAAACGACAGGACCGAGTGTCCCGACATAAATATATCCTTCTTTTTGGATTTTTTGTTTGAAAATTTTAAATTAAATCACTTAATAATAAACCAATTGAATAGATTACCAGGAATAGTAAATGAAAGAAGTGATTGAAAATGATAAATATAATAATTAGGAGGAAAAAGCTAAATTAAAATGAAAAGTAGGGACGAGAGAAGAGTATATTAATAGCAAACCTCTTGTTGGTATTAAGTTTCACTTATTTCGTGCATCCTCTGACAAATTCCTTTTTTTGTTATTCATATATTAAAGATATTTTTTTAAGAAATAAGTGAGATAAACTATATCTCTGAACCGAAAACGTATTTTTAAAACGCTTTCATTACGTCGACCTGTAATTAACTTTGTAATGGAATTAACGAAACTAAACTTCATGCAGTTCTAATTGTTGTGTCATCATGAAACTTAACGGTTGTGTGTAATTCTGATGACAACACAAACAGATGACAGTACTGGACCGATTCATTGAAATACAATTGAAGTTAGACACTTAACCCGATAAAGGAACAGCATATTCTAATTGTTTTTGAGCGTATTGTTGTATAAACATATATATTAAACTTAGATATTATATCCAATAATAAAGTAAGATAAAGAAACAATAACAAAGTAAGATATAGGTAAGGAGGTAGTGTATATAAAGGAAACAGGTTCGATAGTTATTCTTTCGCTTTTTAGTGTAATATTTACGAAAGCAGGTTTTTCAGTTTTTTAAACTATTGGATTATTTTGAATTTCTTTGTACTAGTCTGTTTGGTTGTTCCAGTGCAATGCAAAAATTACTTGACTATTTTACATTATACGTTTACCAAAAACTCTTCTGCATTGAATTAAAAAAAAATTATTACCAAGTGTATATTCCCAATATTCCTATATAAGGTAAATTAAGACAATCAGTCCCGCTTTTGTTTATCAGTATGCCATTTTTTTGAGTATGGCGTAAAAATACCAGATACTTTTATTTCATTCAAGAATACCTTTAAAATAAAAACTTATCATTCTATAATAACTTTATCGCAAAAATTCAAAAAAACTAATTAAGCCAAGTCAAAGACAAAAGCTAGTATATTACTATAATACTAAACTCGTCAAACTGTAACATTGGACAATGTCTACTCAATTTATTAAGTTTTTGCTTATTAATATTTTTTATGCTTACTTTATACGCAGAAAACACCAAGTTAGGTTTTAAAAACAGGGATTGTTTCAACAATAAACTTTATCGAGAAAAGTTTTGCCTATTATGTCTCTAATATGGAACCCATTTGATAGAGCAACATATATTTAAGGCGCCTATCAATGTGCCTATCTACTTGCCTCCCATTCAGCCTCCCATTCAACTGTTCTGACGGAAACAAATAAGTTGACAAATCAACATATAGCCTTTTAAATTAAATTGAAATTAATTTAATCCATTTAATTTAAAGCATATTTATTATTTTAAATTTTCACCCTTTTTGGAATATACGATAGATGTCAGTATTTTCCAACCAATCTGTTTCCACTCGAATTTATTTAGAATTGACTTGAAAACTAAATAAAATTTCTAAACAAGAACATGACTCATTTGTAATTAGTGACATGAACAAAAATACAATGGTAATTATAAGTAGGAAAACGATGTAAAAATTTAGGTTCCAATTACGACAAACAAATAAATTTACGATAATTACAAACTTACATGACTGGCTTCTTGTACAGTCGCGTACTACGCGGATGCGGTTTATGTGAGTGTAGTCAATCAAATAAGGATGTTTTATTAAGGCTTCGTAAATTATTCCGAATTTAGAGAATTTAAAAAGAGCAATAAAATATTTAATATATTTGGTGCTAATTTTATAGAAATTCATTATCAATTAATTTTTATTCACAACATCTTCAGGTGAAGATGTTGTCATCAACGAAACCTAGGTCGTGGTTAAGAATTTAAATAGAGTAGAAATAATACTACATATAGTTTCATTTAGTTGTGAATAATAATTAAGTGAAAAAAAATATTAATATTTAGGAGTTTATTTTTTTAAAGACATTTGAGATAAGTTTATCAGAAAATGTGAGATTAGCCGAAAACAAGTCCTAGATAATTTACGATCAGAATTGGATTAAATGAGAGTGAGTTTGAAATAAAGCTATTACATTTATTGAGAAATATATCAGTGGCTCACAAAATAATTCCGTCGTATTTTTTGACGCGAATGGTATGGTCTATTCTTTATTACTTAAACGACATTGCACATAATTTGATCCTGAATATACATATGAATTTCTGATTTGAATGTATATCTGTACATAAATTGATAAGCGTTGTATTAAAATGTATTCAGATTTTATGTCATGTTCGTAAATGATGCAATCGGAATAATAGTAATTAATTAAACCTTGATAATTTCAATTACAAGTCTTAAGACGTATATTTATGATGAATATGACCAAAGGTTAATGAATAACTAAATGACTATGCATCGGTATGGAGCTTAAAGTTTATTCATATACAAATTGTTTTTTGTGAAATAATCATACATATATAAATTGTTTTTTATTAAATAAGATATTAATTTTTTAATGAATCCAGGAAACCAGTTTTCGTTAATATAATATTGTTGGTCATTGCTGCGTAAGTATGAAACGTGATCTACCTTTCTTGACGTAAAAGAGAATTTAATACTTGTATTGCTTATGATTTACCGATAATGTGGAAAAATATTAATTATAAATATTTAATTTTTATAAAACACGCCGCCTTTTATATAAAATCTACTTAAAATTTCATAAACTCAGCAGTAAGGAGTAGTTCTGGCATCAGGGTTATACTGCGTTCCGCAAAAAATTTTAAATTTCGTATTGTAGAAAAATATAATTCAAAATTGTAACATTTTGTAAAATAAAAATGTAAATAATACAGTAATTACAATACGGCCAAATTTAAAGGTAACCCTAGATTTTATGAATGACTAAGCGTCCATACGCTGTTAAAGTTTTGTTCACATCCATTGATATAAGTGCGAGTCAATACTCGTTTTTTAATATTTATGTAGTGTGGCAAATTCTTAATTATACTACACCCTTAGAACGATATGGAAAAGGGAGGAATATCACGAAAAACGTAATAGTGGTCTGGAGCTACGATAAAATAAATATTTCAAAAGATGTGGAGTTAGCATGAATACTTGCGATTTGTTTGCGTCAGAGAGATTTATTTCATTACTGAAATGCAGAATTTAGAGTAAATGATTATCTCAATTAAAGTGTGTAAACATGTCGTATAATTTTTATAACATAGTTTATTATATCAAAGTAGTCAAAGAAAAAATGTTTGGTCTGGTCTGGACGCTTTCGTGATGAATGACGGTCATACTATTAAAGATACACTAATATGTGACCTACGTATAATTAATGTATGTCTAATAGTTATAAAAGAGAAGTAAACCGTCCATGACAGCGTTTACACATTTCACAGATAGGCTATAAATATAGATAAGTATTTTTAAGTTAAAAACGTACGTAGAAAAAAGGGGCGATGTTTGGATCAATTTATCAATTACAATTATAATAAATTTTACAGTTATAACAAATTTTAAATTTTTTACACTTTTTATTTTGATACTAATCAAAATAACATATATTGAAACGAGTTTAACATATATTGAAAGCTTTTTGAAAATAAAAACTAAAAATGTATGTATGTATGTATGGATCGTTTTGACACTTTTGGGAAAGACACTAAGCATGGTGTGGAAAGATATATTTAAGCATTGTCTGGTCTACCACACAAAGTATCCATGCAAAGCGAAGAAGGGTCGTTAGTGCAATATATAATATTGCAATATACATTTTGAAAGTTATTTTCTTTTGTATAGTTTTCTTGCCTCCATTATTTAATTAATTTTTATGAAATTTTGCATATATGTAGAATTTGTTACGCAGATGAGGCATTACATAAAATATAATAATTTTTTTAATACTTAAGAATTTACCCTGTTAGAAATAATAGCGTGAACGTAAGTGTATAGCAACGCACCACGTAAATATGTCAGTCTACGGCTACCTACTACAGCGCATATTTCATATTATTTCTCCAGTTTTGTGCATCTCAAAGTACTCAGCCATTTTAGAATGTTATATTATTTTTAAATTTCACTATCATTATTTTCCTTTATCTGCACATAATCGCGAGTCAGAGCTAGTTTAGTAACATAAAGATAGTGTCAATTTTATTTTAGATACTTTTATTCGCGTTTTTTATTATTGAGAATCTATGTGAATCTTCTTTTTAAAGTACTTGTTTATACACTGTAATCTATCTGTAGGTTTATTGCAACTAACGCATTTACACCTCCAGGGAAGAACATTGTAACTCACTTTTGATTATTTTAGAGAAAAACGTGGTAAAGTTTCATAACGTAATAAAATATTACTAGATTTTCGTATCACTTTATGTGTATTCATATTATTAAAGATCCCTTACGGAAGAAGGAATGGTTATCAGACCGTCTTGTAATGGAAAACATGACATAAAATATAATTGTTATTCTAACACACCAAAAAATAAATGTAATATTCTTTATTGGGTGTGTCGATATGATACTATAATTGCACGTGTGTAAAAATGTTATTCTCGACGACAAAGTGAAAAAACTGACAGCAATCACGAAGAGGATTTATTTAGTATTATGTAAATATTTCAAAAAAATTTCATTAAAAGATTTTCAAATCGTTTTTTATTTTCTTAAAAATCTTTCACTATATGTTTTATTAAATAATATTTATAGCATCTGTATTCATAGTTTGTGTCACATTGTACTCTCTGTAGAATATTTGTAAATATGATTTGCTTTATAGTGAGAATGGGGCGTAATTGTACGTATTTTTAAATTGCGTTTGTTGTCCATGAATTCACTGCAGATGAACATTTTGAGCCGTTTTTCTTTAGGAATGTAAATATGGCACAGAAAGGCACTTTAGTAATGAATGATAATTTAGAGAGCGTTACCGAGTCGGTTGAATAATAAATTATTGGCGTCATCTAACTCTATGGAGTAATAAATTTAAGAAAATAAAGTAAAATTTCACTAATACATGATACTATTTTTTTGAAAGAAATCTCTTGAGATATTGCCATCGCGAGTCATAAACTGCAAAATATTAATTTTAGATGTATTTATATAATATTTTAAAAACCATCACATTTGATTCAATATTAATTCTGAACAAACTGAGATGGTTTTAAAATATCTTAATAGAAATAAAAATAATTCAGAACCAAGAATTATGATAAATACGATAAAACTTATAATTGTTTTTAAATTGCATTATTGATAATCGAGTAAAATTTTAAATGCAAGTTTAAAAACGTGATCAAATAGAAACTTGTGTTCTCATAGTGATTGATATCACTATTCACTCTCCGCTCATAGTGAAGAATGATAGCATCGCGTGTGCGTTTCTTCTCAAATTTTCTCTAAAATAAGAGATCAGGGACTCTACATATTTTTTTAATTATTAAAAAAAAATTTATGCTTTGCTTTTCGAGAAAGGAAGCCTCATTTTTTGGAAAAGTTAACTTAAGTAGCGGCAATCATAAAAATATTTTCTTGGACTTATGAAAAACAAAAAACACGTAAGCTCAGTAAGGTTTGAATCATCGTTTTCATGTATATCTTGAGCATGTTACTATAGCTTTATATCGGTGATCTAACATGCCAACCACTTTATAACTAAATTAAATTAAAAACTTAAGTGAAGAAATGACTGTACGCTGTTATAATTAGTTTTTGATACCCTGAAAAAGATATTATTTTAAAAATGTACTTGATTTTTAATGTAATATATTACAAATTATATTCCGCTTCAGACGATCTTTTTTAGTCATCTGACGAGTTTGAGGTTCCTCGGATAATGATGGGGTAGTTTTTTCATTAAAATGACGGAAAAAATTATTTACAAATCCTGTAAATGGGATGGTCGGCACTAAACATTGATTTTTCTTAACTGATCATTGTCACGGCTCAGGAACCCGCGGATCGTCTAATTTTGTCTTAAAAAAATGTTGTCTCGATAATGAAAAGAATGCTTTCCAGTGTGAATAAAATGGAGATAGTCATCATATGTGAAAGTTTTTAACCACGTAAGTATGGCGACGGGTATTATTTAGTTTGTGGTGGTAAAAACTTGCCCTTGATGATAACGCGAATTCTGAATAATTATAACTTTAATGGATTTAAAAGAAAAATTACTATTCTTTGTTACACAATGTTTCAAATAATTTTTCTTCTCTAAAAAGAGAGTTTTTGTCATGCTAATAAGACTAGACTTAATTTCATTTATTTTCTTTTATTATAGAAGAATTGATATTTCTATTGAAAGACTTGTGGGAACTTCTAAAGAAAGGGTATTATGCCAAAATATTGTTTTCAGTTTAATGATTGCTTTCAATGAAGGATAATCAAACTGAAATAATGATTACTTTTTCTTTGAAAATATCTTAACATATAGCAAGAAAAATTTAATTTTTCAATAATTTATATCTTCTAATTAATAATAACAAACTAAAACATATTTGGATAAACTCAATTTTCTTCATATACAGATCACATCCTGACACAATATTGCACTTAAAATTGTGTGAAAGTGCAAAACTCCCGTTTGATGTCGTTCTATGATATGTATTGCAGAATGGTGAGGGTTGCATGCACTTATGATTTACCTTATAAATTATTACCAATTCAGAATATTATTTTTAATTAAATATGTATACTTATATGAACAATAGTCTTCGGATGAAAAAGCCACACGAACAAAGGTCTTCGGATAAAAATACATAAAGCACTGTAAAGGAGAGTGAGTACTGAACATTTCAGCTAGCTCAAGCAAAAAAAATAAAAATATGTATATATATATATATATATATGTATACATATATATATATAAATATATATATATATATATGTATACATATATATATATAAATATATATATATATATATATATATATATATATAAATATATATTTATATATGTATATATATATTAAGTAGGGAAGTATATGGTAAAAATATTATTTTGTATATATGTTAGCTTCTTAATACAACCCTATACTTTATATGGTGTTTAGTATAGAGTAAACGCAAACGCTAATGTTTATCTTCTAGATTTTAGTTTAATAAATATTAAAAACTCTACTTTGACCTTCTTCGACTAAATACCGGGATTATTTAAGCCTTCAATATATTGGGTAATGGGCAGATTATACGCAGATAGTGGCTGAAAAATAATGGAACCGCAAGATCACCAACAGAAATGAATGGAAAGATTTAGAGTAGACCTTTGTCCAATACTAGCCTCAATCAGTTGATGGAGGTGGGATATCAATTTTTAAGACGTTATTTTATATAAAAATCGATAAAATAAAACTGACGTATTTTAAGAAAGAATAGAATTTTATAAATTACTTTTACAAAAAAACGAATGTGCTTTGGACCACACGACTGTGGTCTAAAGCACATTCGCACCACACGATATATATATATATATATATATATATATATATATATATATATATATATATTTCATGCACCGGGTATGGGAGGAAGACAGAAAGAAAGTGTGCGTGCGCACTGGTCTCTCTTGCTCCTACAGTGTGATACAGACAATAAGCTTGCACTGTGTTTTAGATAGACGAAACATAACTGGCTATGAGAGAAAGAGAGAAAGAAAATGTGCGCTCGCACCTCTCTCTCTTGTCCCTACAGTAATATTCGAAACGTAACTCTTTCTCTTTCTGTCTTCACTAACTTATATCTCCCTCTCAACTTCTATTCGCCACTTTTCGTAACGCTCTCGTCACGCATTCACCAGCTTACTCCCCAAGTCGAGCTGGCTTAAAGAAGTTTTGAAGTAAAAATATGAGCAGGAATTGTTAACAATTTTTTAAATTGGTTAAGTTTGTGATGGTGGGACATAAGCTTACACTTCGATAAAAAATTTATTTACGTTGAAAAGAAAAACCAACATAAAAAATTAAAAAGCATACTTCAAAATAATAAATTTTCTTATTGCGTTAAAGAATACACTAGATTTGTTCCAGAGATGATTTTAATTAAGAAATAAAAAATACTTCTTTTTAAATCGTTACGAAATTATCTCATTTTCTCATGGTTCTTTCCTTTATTTCGAGAAAACAGAATAAAACAAAACCTATTACATTCCAGTGACATTCAAACAGGGCACACGTCAGTATTGATTTATATTAATATTGGAAGGTATGAAGAAAGGTTTTGTTACGGGTGACTTATGTATAATGATCACAGTGTATTTTAGGGTCCGCTCAGGAAGTTCATGAGATCCTGGACAAGGGTGCTACGGGTGTGTTGTATATTTTCATGATGCGATGTCTATTGTACATAGCCATATCATTTTCTTTACTACTGAAGATTTTTTTTCGCATATAGGCCGTACACTCATATACACACGAAGGACTGTAAGACAGTGCATCCATTGTCTCTGTAATTATTTGTGTTGTTAAAGTATTATAAATTAATAATGAGGAGGTCCAATTTAAACCTTTTATGTTGACAATGAAGCATAAAAATTTTTCGTAAATATGTAATGATGTCCATGAGTCGATTCAACTCAATCTCTTAATTTTTTTATGTTATGTCTACAATACCTCACCATCAATAATTATATATTGCCTGACTTAGTGGAAGCAAAATGGGCTACCTTGCCATCCTAAGAAACGATATTATATTAGCAATTGTACGTGTAAATATTTGATGATTATAATTTACTTTTAAATACTAATTTTTCATGATGATAACCCACTTTTACGTTAAAATATTTGATAACTCCAAATAAATAAAAAAAAGTTAAATTATTTGATGATTATGAAGTACTTGCACGAAAAAGTATTTTATGATCAATGAATGCACTATATGTACTAATATTTTATAATCATGTTGCATTTGCACTTAAAATTATTTGATATTTATAATGCAATAGTGCGTACAAATATTTTATGATTCGTCCGTTCCCTTTTAATCAATTTTTTTAAACTTGCCTACATTGTGAAAAATTTGTTTATTTATTTATTTATATGCTTTAATGTACCTAATTGATAAATATGGAAAAATTAATTCTACGAGAGCTTTCTCTTAGAGCAATTGTATTTGTAAATATGCATACTCGTACATAACCTAAACACTAGTCGAGGTCTTTTAATGAGCGGCTGGGAATCGAACCCGGGTCGACGCATTGCGCCGCGCAATCAAAGGCCGTGTGCCTTGTGATGAATGCAATACATCACAATCGTCAGTATGGCAGCGTTAAATAAAAAGTTAGCAATTTAAAAAAAAATATAATATATACTATACCGAGCATCGAAGTGAGGTATACGACATAAAATATTAATTTCTTTGTTATGATGACAAGTTGCTTGATTGTGTAAATACATTTTCAATCGCTGATTTGTGTCTAACGGACATATACAAAGTTAGTACGCGAAATAAAGGCTTCATTAATCATTAAAAATGCGAACAAAAAATATAATCGTAACAATAAATAGCAGTGCTCGCTAAAAATTTAGTTTTTATTTACAGCGAAAAAATTAGAGGATGCGGCCTGCGGTTCAAAATCTAATTATATTAGTACACGAAATTATATCTACGTCAAGCTTGGTAGAGTTACATTTAAGCAATTGTGGTTTATGTGTGTATAATTTTTCAAAATTGCCATTGGAAAGACCGATCACTGTCAACAATTAAGTATTGAAAAATAAACATGATTAAAAATTTTAATTTATATTATTTGAACTCTCAAAGGAAATGAGTTTCATATTTTCAAATGTTACTGTTTAGCAAGTTTAAAGGTTTAAAACGACAAAGATTAGCTAAATATTAAAATAATGTTAAAAAATTTTAATGGCTAATTAGTTAAGAACAATGGTCTTCTCAATAACTGTTTCCAATTTGAGTAATATTTTAGGTCCATTGAACTTATACGAAGATATCATTTCGCTTCCTTTACTTCTTTGATATTTTGGAATACCAGAAATTACACAGCGCACTTCCTGCTTTGTGCAATATTATTGCTTTGATTTGGTAAATCTTTACACTTGTATTTAGAGAAACATTTGTTTACACATTTATGACAGAACGGACTATGTCGAAAAGTGATAACTGTCAGTGATGACAATACGTTTGTAATGAATCTATTTATATTAGAACTATGTAGGCTACTTGATGATAGAAAAACAATTTGTAAGCAGTGCAATGATTACATATTTGTATAAAAAGATTTTTTTCCCCCTCTACAATCACTGTAAAAGATAAGACCTGTGAATAAACAAGTTTAAAAATTCTACGTTCCATTTATACAACTAATGATATGTACCTAATATAAATTATTAGGGTTGCGACTGTACCAACAGGCGGCCATATACACATGTGCACAAGGGTACGCGTTTAATATCCAGATTCATATTTTACCTTTTCTAATTTGTTAGTTCTTTGTAAATAAAACATAAACATTTATGTCGCTCTCCTACTTATTATTAGCATTATATTTCAGCTCCCGTACTTAATTAGGAAAATGTTGATCTAAATTTTCTGTTTGTGCTTGTGCTTTGTTTTGGAAAAGCCCCGGTGCTGAAAATATCATTATTTTCTCACTTGGATGAAAATATCATTATTCTATTTATTTAGACGTTACCTGTGCCAAATTTTACATTTTGATAAAATAAAAAAATTAATGACGTTTGTCATTAATATCTAGATGCACTAATATTTATGAAACTTTATTCTGTTTAAAAAATTTATTCTGCCTACGGCTTTTGTATTGCCTACTGATATACCAATTTATTATTAATAAGAAGTGTCTGAGGAGAGCTCTTTATTTATTTACGAATGTCGATCGAATTGCACTAAGTTACTTTTTGTTACATTTTGTCAGATGGGAAAAATTCAGGAGCAGGAACTTTTATGACAATTTTTATTTGACCACAAATTATCTGGAATTAAAAATGAATAACGATGGATCAAAGAGAAACAGATTTTACTGGAGAAGTTAGTTTCGAACAACGCGTTACGGTTTTTAATTAAGATAGATACTAATATCACTAAAATTTTGGAAAATATTTCCCTCAAGTTTAGTTGGGCTTGGTTCCCAGCTGGCGGTCAAAATGAAATTTTTGCCCCAAAATGTTTCGTTAAATGAGGACCTTATCTACGAAGAAGGCTAATCCGTAATTAGGGATGTGAACGAAAACAAGTAGGCGAGCGATAAATATATTTATATTTATTTTACGGTCAATAAATCATTTCGAAAAGGCAAAATAAGATCCGAATATTAAATATGTTTGCGTACAAGCTAACATATTAGGTTTCCGCTATATTTGCGACTTTTGCGTTTCGGAAGTGATTTACATAGCTGTATTTGATCAAATGAAAATTATTGAGAAGTTGTTTTATCGCTTCTCATTAAACTTTGATTATATTATATATAAAAAGACTTAAAATAAATGTAAACATGAGACGATAAATTAATTCTGTTTTATTTCATTTCATTTTATAGAGACGCGAGTTTCAAGTTTTTCAATTTATAATATTCATTTGTATTTCGTGAGCTTATTTAAACAAGTAATTAAAAAAAAGGTTACAGAAGAAATATGACCAGTAATCGCGCATGTATTGTTCATAGTCATTATCAGGAGCCAGGAATATAAATATAACTGAAATGGGATTATTTAGAAATATCTATAAAAAATTAAATTATAAAGAATGCGGTTAGTCGAAAAATTTATTTCAATATATTTTGATAGAAATATGAACCTTGAATTACTGATCACAAGATATATATATATATGTATATATATATATATATATATATATATATATATATATATGTATATATATATATGTTTAATAAAAGAATGGGAAAACGTGGTGAAATTTTGCCTATAACATCGACTGACTCAATAAAGAGTGAAAATTACGATGCAGAATAAAATAGACTTATAATAAATATATGAAAAGTAGTAAATATGTGAGAATGAATAAATAATATATAATATTATGGATAATGTAGGCGTAGATAAACCTAGTCTATAAAACTTGCATTATGAGAAAATGCATCGATCATTGCTAAATGGTTCATGGCTGTTGATCCTCGCTTTACATCACTCTAAGCTTAGATCTAAACTTAGATTATGCGTATCCCGGTTCGCATAAAAGATTAAATATACAAAATAACAAAGTGTAATTAGATAAAATGAGCTCCTGTATTCAACATGACGTTTGAAATGGAAAATTGTAGAAATAGGAAAACTTAGTATTTGAGAAACCATTGACCGGTTTTAGAAAGCAACAAAATTTCTTAAAAAATTATTCTTTAGAAAAATGGCTTACGAGACAACAGATTCAACAACATTTATATCATATGTAGTTAGTAGAATTGAATAATGTATTATATATTAGGTAATCTGTTATAATTTTCTACGATGTACTGTATGTGAAGCAAGACTAAATGTGTGAAAGAAACTTAATTTTAATATGATAAATTTAGCAAAAAATTATTTTGAATATATTTGGCGTTAATTTTGTAGAAATTTATTATTCACAATGAAATAAAACTACGTGATGTAGTACTATTTCTACTTTCTTTAAGTTCCTTACCACGACCTAGGTTTCGTTTTATTACAACATCTTCAGGTGGGCTATTAGCAAAGATTGCTTTCTGCTGATATCGTTGCTAATATATGCCCTATTCCAGAAATTTTCATAAAAATATGTAGAAACTCTTAGTGTCTCTGTTTACATTTTTCGAAACGTAAATTATTATAATTTCTACTGAATGTTAAATACCAATTTTCTTACTAAAGTATGTCCATTAAAATTATAAAAAAAATGATTGAACCATTTATTTTAATATGTAGCACTAATGGTGGCCGAATCTAGGTTTCGCTAAGGTAGATCGTTATGATAGCTCGGATTGCCCGAGTATAGCACGCCCCTGGTGCGGCATGCCACAGATATGCTACAGATCCTTTCTCAAACTGAACTAATTTGAATAATGTTAATTGTGTGTGTTTTTTTAATAACTATAAAAAGTGCGTTACTCTTCCAAGCATCTATTTTCTCAGAACCGTTGTCTCAAATTGCCCAACTAACGTGCTTGAAACCCAAAATCTTAATTTAGGAAACGGCAGGTGTTCGAGTCTCGTGACTTAAGCAAATTCTACCTACGCAGTATAAAGACTAATCAGTAGGAAAGCAGAATTGTATAACAGTCTTAGCTTAAGAAACAAAATTCAAATTTATAACTGTAGATTATAAATTAGTATTTTGTTAATACTACCCTCACATATTGTGGGGGTAATATTAAGATTGAGAAGTTGGCATTCAAAGGTTACGATGGAGACTGTCCTGGAGACTCAAAGTACTAATTAAAAAACAGCAGATCCTCAAGTCTAACGGTTTAAGTGCTCAGTACGACTACAATATGAGAACTAAGGAGTTGCAATCAAAAGTTCTGTATCAGAGTTTCTGCTTGAGACCAACAATACTAATTTAAAAGAACAGATCCTCAACTCTCACGATTTAAGCAAGTAGTAACCCCAGAGTATCGAGGAATCCAAGTTGGAATCCAAGACCGAGTTAGAATAAAAGTCTTCAGCAGCTTAGTTTCTTCTTGGGATTCATGGCATTATTTAAAAAATAGGAGATCACTTGGGGATCACAATTTAGGTAAGCAGTATCCTTGAATCAATAGGACTGAGGAGTTGAAACCCAAAAACATCTAAACACATTTTCCGATAACAATAATGAATTATGCAACAAAGTATTGTCAATTCGGTAGCTGTAAAACTAGTTTAACTTGTAATTTTCTATACAATCGGACCGTATTTTTGTTCCTCCCACGTGTTGGTTTTTCTCAAACTTAAGTTTAATATTTATATCGTGTTCCAGTTTATTACATACAAAATACATATCAAAAATTACTTTAAACTTTAAAAACTATTAGATAAATGCTTTCATTAGTTCAGTTGTAAAACATAAAAAAACTAGTAAATCGGCCGAGCTGAATAAGTAAAATTATCACATAAAGCCCGATTGAGCGATGAATTTTACGAGCGGCCGGGCAAATAGATTTGAGCATGGTTCACGCGCCGTTCCGCTAAACCTCTCTTTGCACTCGCCCATATAAATGCAAATCAATACGAATATTTGTCTTTTTCTGAATGTGGCCAGAATGAGAATACTTGTGCAAGTGAGAGGAATTTTACGATAAGGAAGAGAAAATGAATTAAAGCCCTATTCCTTTTTAAGAATAGTTTTTTCTTTCAGTGTATTCAATAGACTATATATATATATCACTTATGGTATTTTGTTTAGAGGGTGATAGTTTTATGTGTTATGAAAGAATTTTCTTAGATTTATCCACAATTTGCGAAGAAGCGTTTTTTGCTATTCAAACGATACGTTACTATAAAACATTTCACTTTAAGGATTTTGGAAATTTCCTTTCCTATACAGCAAGGTTAATAGAAAAGTATTGTGGTAATTCAGAAATTGGATGAGAAAGCTTTGTCGTCCTGAAGCTACATATAAATTATTGATGTGAAATCATATCTGTACATCAGTGGATAAAGCCGTTATGGAAAAAAATTATTCTGGTTTTTATGAAATTAAGAAAGTGGTGCGATGTGAATAGCAATCACGTTGACAATTTCAATTACAGGTGTTAATGTTTAAAACTAAAATGGATAGTTTTAAATTATGTAGTTAATAAATAATTAAATTTATTTGTTATTATGAAATTGTAGAGTTATATGTGTTTAGTTTTTCTTATTACTTCAAATTTTAAGAAGCAAGCATTCTACAGAAATTGTTTTTACCCTAAAAGCATAAAATGAATAAGTCACAATATAATTTTACCCTCGAACCCTTCATGTTTCTCGCTGATTAATTAAGTAATCGTCAAACATATTGATTACGAATAACATAAGATAGAAAAATAGTTTTTAATTAATTTTTACTTAGGTTACCGTTATTCACGCTGTCACCAGATGAGATTCCGAACACTTGAAAGTAACAGGTAATTCTGGCACCAAGGTTTTACTGCCCCCTGTAAAGCAAATTAAAATTTGGAAGTTTAGGCAAATAAAACACTGAATCTTAGTCTCTTACGTAATAAACCCTTCCAAAATACCGTAAAGATTTTATTGAATTTACCAATAATTTCAGAAATCACCAGGCAAATAGATTTAAGTGACAGCTCGTCTCCAAAGCTCTGTTCATACTTGGTATAAATAAATGCAAATCAATATTGATATTCATATATTTTTTAATATTGATGCAATATGACAACTTTTCTTATATACAATTCCGTCGGAACAAAATAGAAGTTAAAGAAATATCTCGAAAAGGAAAAAGGTGAAATAGTCTCAATTTATTGTTAGCGGTGAATACTTTTTTAACGCATTCAATAAAACAAAATTTTTAACCTACCTCAGAAAGATATAGTGTCACAGAGATTTATTTTAAAGCTAAAACATATAGTGTAAATTAAATTATTAATTGATATAATGACACTGACCAATTCATTTTTGTTTTCCTATATTCGCTATTATAAAGAGAATTTATGCGTATGCCATATTTTTTAATGTACCATATTACACTTTATATTATATATGCAATATCAGACAAGACAACAATTTTATTTAAAAAGATGATTTATTACAGCAATATTGGCCAGAATTGGCTTAGTACAGAAAGAACAAAGATAAATAACTGAAAGTATTTTATAGCACATGAATTTTACTAAATTTGAAATTTAGTATTTTTTTAATGAAAAATTTTAATCGTCCATGATAATTATTTTTTTATACAGGTTTTTTTCAGGTATAAAAACTAAGTATAATATCTGAAAAAAATATACATGGTGCAGAAATATCGAGGAGAGATGGGTTGAATATGTGGAAAGCACACAATAGGTTACACGTTCCTCTGAAAAAAATTAAAGATGAATGATACCTCATTCGATTAGCTATGCAATTTTTATCATATACCTTCCAAAACTACACGTGAAAAATATCTAACACTAAAAAAATAAAAATTTACATTATTCTTGATATTGGCTATATTGAAACAATTTTCCTAAATATTTTTTTTTTTAGTTTTAAACTGTAGGGGTTATAAATATATAAAACGTGCTTTATGTTTTATACGATACTTACGATATTCTCCATAATGCATTGTTACATTTCATCTGAGCTCTCACCTTCTTTCTTATTTAACATTTATAATATATATCATGCTTCTTCAGCGTGGACAAACATGATACCAGCAATGTTTCTAGTGGAAATGGAAAAATAGGAGACGGATGACATTAAAATAATAATACATATAAAAGCGATTAAACAATAAAAAAATAATCCGGGGATACCTATTAAACTGTGGTACGATTCAATAATATTTATGAATCGATAAAAATTGTTTATGAAGGGTTAATGGTTTATATATATATATATATATATATATACACAAATACACTATAACCTGCATCATAAGTTGTATGAAAACTAAGCTCACTCACCTAATTAAAACTACATTAAACGCCCGTAAACACTAAATGGAAGTATACAGTAAACACTCATTAGAAGTATACACAAAAATAATGACAAATATTCCAACAATACATAATGTATTATTAATACATGGACGCAGTTAAAGTTTTATTAACATAGGAGACTGAAAAAAAATCGTTACCATAATTTTAATAATTAACAACAAAATGCTAGACGAACTGAATGTGTGCAATACGACTATACATTATATACTTTATTTTTTAAACTGTTCATAAAATTCGACTAAGCTAATTTTGATTGAATTACAGCGTAATTATAAATTAAAATGGTATTATTCTTGGCTTGAGATTTAAGTTTTGGACATTAAACGAGTTTATAAGTTTTTCAATGAGTGCAGTAAAATTTAAATTGAAATTAAAGAGATTTTTAAGGAGAGGTAAAATATTGAAATAATCCACTCAAGTTTATTTAGACTTGAAAGTCAAAGGGTATCCCTCTCGCACCCGAACCAACTCAGTTAAATAAAAAGCTATCCTATATACAAATACGACTCATCCGTAATTAGTGAGGTGAGCAAAAACTTAATTACGAAAAGGAGTGAGCAAACGACCTAAATATTTACGTTTCATTTATGGTGAACAAATATATTTGAAAAGGTGATCCGAATGTTAAATACGTTTGGGTAGAAGCTTGCATGTCTACCTTCTCGTACCGTCGTGTGCAGCGTAATTCGATTCTGGTTTATATGGGTGTATCCAATGAAATAATAACTGGCAGAATTTCCGCTAAAATTTTTTTCACCAAAATATTACCTGTTTAGGTTTGAATTACACTAATAAAAATGAGACTAACATTTTAATATTAAATCAACCAATTACAAGAAAGGTAGTTGCTGACTTAGTACCAAAGTATACCTATAGGAGTTATATCCAAAAGAAAATAACCCTATAATCTGAGCTGTAAAAAACCTGACCATAGCAACTTACAATATAACTAACCCGAACGTGTCGTACAAATCGTGTACGCGTGCAGTCTCCAAGGAACTTTATAGCGTTTGGAAAAAAAAACAGTATTTTACGTTTACGTAAAGGCAGTTGGAATAAAAGTATATATGAAAAATTGTAAGTGACTATCATGTCTAAGGCCCATAATTATTAATTGGAATGTCTAGAGTAAATGTGGTTAAAATGCGAATTAATTCCATGGAAAGTTATTTTTTAAATGATTATTTTTCAAAAATTATTTTATTTTCGTTGACTTTTTCAAATACTTTTTTTAAAAAGGGGATATTATTTATCTTTGAAAAACTACATTCAAAAAATTATTATTATTTTACTTTCTTATATTTTCAGTCGGTTATTTTGGAGGAAGTGTAGTTAAAATGCAAATTAATTATTAAAGGTTATCTGTGGAAAATTTAAAGAGTTCAATATATTTTATATTGTAATGGATTTGTGGCTTTGAATATATTGATAATAAGTTGATATATATATATATATATATATATATATATATATATATATATATATATATATATATATACAGTAGAACATAAGTAGAATAAAATTGTCCTGCACATGAAATAAAATGCGTTAGAATTGCTAACGAAAGTATCATGAATTACTAACGAAAATATCGAGAAGAAATTCATCTTAAAGATGTAGATAGATATTGTTTTTAAACTGAAGAGAAAAAGTCTTGTTCGTTGACCGTTGGCCCTCGCTCTGCATCACAGTTAAATTATGTCGCTTGTGATATTATGTGTCACGAGTGAATTGGTAATTATTGTTATTTTACATCGCTAGCCCTTAAAACTAGTTCTATACGCTGGGGAAATTGTTTTGCTTTTAAGAACAAAAGAAAAAAAATATTATACTTCCTTATATTTTCAATCGGTATTATTGATTACTTAAATTTTTCTTTAAATTCAACTTAGAATCTTTGATTTAGAAGGCACATTAAAAAAAGTAGTAAATTTTAAAGACATATGGAATCTCATCACGCGACAATTGTACAATTAATTTGACTTGTCTAAATAAACATGTTCAACATTTTAATGATTGCTTTTTTTTTCTAGAGTTTTATGATAAATCATAACTTTGCATTTGGTTATATTTATGAATTTAATTTTTATGCTTTTTAGGCATTTTTAGGCATTAACAATGTGGCATTGAGAGGGACTGAAAAATGGATTTATCTCGTTTTGATCTAAACACGTGTAATGTTTGCTTGATTTAAAGTGAAATTACTTTATGCTATTTGTTAAAAATATATTTTCAGGTTATATAGAAGGCACATTAAAAAAAGTAGTAAATTTTAAAGACATATGGAATCTAATCACGCGACAATTGTACAATTAATTTGACTTGTCTAAATAAACATGTTCAACATTTTAATGATTGCTTTTTTTTCTAGAGTTTTATGATAAATCATAACTTTGCATTTGGTTATATTTATGAATTTAATTTTTATGCTTTTTTTACAGTTTGGCAGGAAAAAAATAATACATTTTCTTTAAATCGTTGTAAAAAATTAATAAAAATGTCTTTGCTAGTTGGGTTGTAAAATACAAGGAATATAGTGAATTGGGAGTACTGAAGATATGAAAAACCCGTTCGAAACCCGACAGAACAATGCATTTTATGAGAGGCCAGGCAAATAGATTTGAGCGTGATACGCGTAGCGCTCTCGCTAAACCTCTGTTTGCATCCGCCCATATAAATGCAAATCGAAACGAATATTTGTCTTTGTCTGAATGTGGCCAGAATGACAAAACTTGCACCAATGAGAATAATATTACGGTTGGAGGAAATACCGTAAGACGCAGTTCAGATTTAGGAATAGTTTTTTTTAGTCTATTCAATAAAATAAACGTCTCACTTAAACTATATCGTTTATAAGGAAACGGTACCTATGTTTCAGAGAGAGTTATCTGGAATTGTGATAGATTATTTGCTTTTTCCGATGCTACTCCTAAGGAAAAATCTTTGCGGACCAATTTCCATTTGCAAGAGTTTAGGATGAAAATCAATAATTTGTGCAGCAATACAAATGTTTCCATTTTAGAGTTTATGAAATTTTCTTTACTTCAAAGTGGCATTAACAATGTGGCATTGACAGGGACTGAAAAATGGATTTGTCTCGTCTTGATCTAAACACGTGTAAGGTTTGCTTGATTCAAAATGAAATTACTTTATGCTATTTGTTAAAAATATATTTTCACGTTATATGAAATTATAAATAGTAATCTGTCATTCGCAATTAGATATATCTAAGGCAAAAATTAATATTTTAGCCAAAATTTAATATCACAAAACAACGTGATCCTGATCAACAATCACACAACAACGATACTTGATCGGCAAAAGTGATACTTTTGTCATTTCTCTATACAAAATACAAATAATTGTAATTTCTAGTAATCCTCGTGACAGTATTTCTTTTATTTATAATCCGTAACCCCGTATTCCCTGTAATAATGTCACACATAAATTATTGATGATGGCGACTCTAGCAAGCCAGTGCACTGGTGAAACCACCTTTGTTGCACCTCTATGAGTATATCATTCAGAAGCTCATTGCTGGTAATGTACGTCTAATTTAAAAATTTTCAAATTTAATTCAATTTTAATCGAAACATAATTTTGGGTTTCCGCAGAGTTACAATACTTACATATGGACAAGCAAAACTATAAAGTGGCCTTTATAGTTTTGCTTGTCCATATGTATTGAAAATTTTTAGATTAGACGTACATTGTACATGTATTTGAAAATTTTTAGATTAGACGTACATTACCAGCAATGAGCTTCTGAATGATATACTCATAGAGGTGCAACAAAGGTGGTTTCACCAGTGCACTGGCTTGCTAGACTCGCCATCATCAATAATTTATATGTGTGACATTATTACAGGGAAAATTAAAATTTATAAAATATTATTAAAGGCCCCTTTATAGTTTTGTTTTATTCATCCCTCTGTCCGTTTATGTATCACAGAACTTTCACTTGAAGAGCTATTAGTACTATAAAGCAGAAATTTGTCATGCTTATAGCTTTTTATAACACAAAGTTATGATTTATAACACAATTTCGGTCTCTGGCCTACACGTAAAGGTAGGGTTTAGATTTTTTAAGGTTCATTTGCAAAATTGCTAAAACGGAACCCTTCTAATTTCGTCCTATCCGTATGTCACAGCCATTTTATTCCGAGGTGATTGTCACTGCAATGATGAAATTTGGGTGTCTTCTATGAACCACTATTTAAAGAAATTATAAAAAAAATATTATTAGGGGTACTACATACATGTAATTGGGATATATTAGAGGTAATCCATACGTGAAAAAATCGAGGGCAAGTAGATATGCGAGTCGAATATGGTGTGTTATTCGCTTCTACGTCTTAAAAAGTGTGTTCCTCACTCCAACTTTTCAACTATGTGTGTAAAATTCTGTAAAAATAAGGTAGTAAAACTCAAAATATACTTTGACCGAAAATTGGTTTCAATAAGATACGCTGTGTAGCTTTTTGAGATACTGGATATTTTTGGTACCGTTCGCAGCAATAACTAACGTTTATGCAGATTACCGGAACACCTCTTTATTGCAACATTGTATTTCAGGCGAGGAGGAACACACCTTCATAATGTTTTTGAAAATTTAACTTGTGTAGCTCGAATATATTACTCCTTGTTCAGCTATCACAAACCTCTACGGACATGCATACAGTTAAATATGACGATAATATAAATTTGTAAAATTATTGATTTAAGAAAGACTTATAACATGTATCTTGTATTTAAAAAATTATGTACAACCTAAAATAAAAGAGTATTAAATTGTTATTATATTTGATATAAACTTTAATTATTATTACATTTATTTAAAACAAAAGGTAAGAGATGTACTTCTAAAGTCGTCATTCCTCAATCGCTTTACCTGTCAAACTATGCCTACAAAAGTAAAAATATGCCTTATTGCATATAAGTTTAATATTATGTAGCGCTACGGACCCCTTCAAGCTCGAGTCCGTCTCGCACTTGACCGGTTTTTTATGCACATAGCGCATACCCCATTGTATATGGTATTATTTAAAATATGCGGTTACATTATGAACACTTTTCCGAATGGCATTTACGAAATGTTAAGCTTTAAAGTGGTCATTTCTATTACAGTTAGGTGTCCCTTTCCCATATCAGTTAAACTACTATTTTTAAATATCAGAAAAGTATTGAAACTATTAGCACATATAAAATATTTACAACGAAATAACTGTACCAGTTTACTAGCAATAGTCGAACAACTTATAACATGCAGTGGGATCTGTAACAAATTCGTAGAATCTTTATAAAAAATACTTCAATCAATTGTAAAATAGATAACATATATTAAATACATATGTAAAAATTAATAAAGCAATATATTTTAATACTTAGATGGATGGAATTAATATTAATATTTGTAAATGTTTTAGTGGAATTACTACCTACATACGATGTGTTCCCTTATATGTTTATTTGCGCTTAAGTATGTATGGATCCCTCGTTATGCTGGTTATACTCGTACTATATGAGTCTTCCCTTTTTAACCATTGAACCGTGTATAAGTTTCAAACACTCCAAGGTAACCAGTAAGTCTAATACCAAGATTTTATTGCGCACCCTAAATAAACACTGCTAAAATTTGAAATCGTAGTTGAACAGAATTCAGAATGTTAAGCTTTTGTATAATAAAAATATGAATAATATAGCGACTGTCATATTCCCTAATCTTTAATTAATCATTAACTATATAAATGACAATGCAAAGAGATTTACGCGTCCGCCCGTCGCCGAAGTTTTGTTCACACCCGTTTATATAAATGCAAATCGATACGAATTTTTGTCTTTATTTCAATATTGCTGCAATGTGACAACTTCTCTATTATTCTGCTCCGTCGTTGGAACGAAATAGAATTGAAAGGAATATCACGATAAGGAAAACAACAGACAACAGTATGGTGCCGCTCGTCGCTAGGAATCGTTTCTTGTTTATTTTTGCTCATTCAATAAAATAAACGTTTCAATCTCAATGTTGTGCTAGCACGAATATATATATATATATATATATATATATATATATATATATATATATATACATGAGTGTACACGTGTTCGTGCACACACACATGCATACATAAACATCGTTGGAATTTTAATCTTTTTTAGTATCGATTCCGCAGAGATTTCACAATTTTGCACATGCATAATTATACACGCAAATCTGTTTATAATGTTACTCCTCATAACTGCATATTCTCGTATTATTTCATTATTGCGGAACTGAGTATTTCAAATGAAGTTTAGAGAATTCGAATGCACAGTTTTGCGTTGCTTTTAAGAGACATGTGATATATCATCGCATACTCTTAAATTTTATTTTTTTTTGGTCAAAATTTCGTAGTAAATGTTATGCACTTCAATTTTCTTTACTAAAATTGACTATGTTAATATCAAAACATTTGGAATAAAGTTTATGTATGTATAAAACAAACATGTAGTAAATACTTTCTATATACTTTTTGACATTTTAGTTTACAACATTACAAACATTTGAGTAAGTATTTCAAATATTTAAAACAAAGGCCAATGGCAATAACAGAATTCAGGGAAGACAGGGAAAAGTGTATTCAAGGTTGATTAATAGAGCCTTGAATGCGACAGCCTATTTATCTATATTAGTGGTGTTAATAAATATAAATCTACGTATAATTGTGAAAGTAACTGTACAATTTTAAATTATATATATATATATATATATATATATATATATATATATATAAATATATATATATATATATATATATATATATGTATATATATATGTATATATATATATATATATATATATATATATATATATATTCGTGCTAGCACAACATTGAGATTGAAACGTTTATTTTATTGAATGAGCAAAAATAAAAAAGAAACGATTCCTAGCGACGAGCGGCACCATACTGTTGTCTGTTGTTTTCCTTATCGTGATATTCCTTTCAATTCTATTTCGTTCCAACGACGGAGCAGAATAATAGAGAAGTTGTCACATTGCAGCAATATTGAAATAAAGACAAAAATTCGTATCGATTTGCATTTATATAAACGGGTGTGAACAAAACTTCGGCGACGGGCGGACGCGTAAATCTCTTTGCATTGTCATTTATATAGTTAATGATTAATTAAAGATTAGGGAATATGACAGTCGCTATATTATTCATATTTTTATTATACAAAAGCTTAACATTCTGAATTCTGTTCAACTACGATTTCAAATTTTAGCAGTGTTTATTTAGGGTGCGCAATAAAATCTTGGTATTAGACTTACTGGTTACCTTGGAGTGTTTGAAACTTATACACGGTTCAATGGTTAAAAAGGGAAGACTCATATAGTACGAGTATAACCAGCATAACGAGGGATCCATACATACTTAAGCGCAAATAAACATATAAGGGAACACATCGTATGTAGGTAGTAATTCCACTAAAACATTTACAAATATTAATATTAATTCCATCCATCTAAGTATTAAAATATATTGCTTTATTAATTTTTACATATGTATTTAATATATGTTATCTATTTTACAATTGATTGAAGTAATTTTTATAAAGATTCTACGAATTTGTTACAGATCCCACTGCATGTTATAAGTTGTTCGACTATTGCTAGTAAACTGGTACAGTTATTTCGTTGTAAATATTTTATATGTGCTACTAGTTTCAATACTTTTCTGATATTTAAAAATAGTAGTTTAACTGATATGAGAAAGGGACACCTAACTGTAATGGAAATGACCACTTTAAAGCTTAACATTTCGTAAATGCATCTCGGAAAAGTGTTCATAATGTAACCGCATATTTTAAATAATACCATATACAATGGGGTATGCGATATGAGCATAAAAAACCGGTCAAGTGCGAGACGGACTCGAGCTTGAAGGGGTCCGTAGCGCTACACAATACTAAACTTATATGCAATAATAAAGTTTATGTATGTATAAAACAAACACGTAGTAAATACTTTCTACATATTTTTTGACATTTTAGTTTACAACATTACAAACATTAGAGTAAGTATTTCAAATATTTAAAACAAAGGCCAATGGCAATAAGAGAATTCAGGGAAGACAGGGAAAAGTGTATTCAAGGTTGATTAATAGAGCCTTGAATGCGACAGCCTATTTCTCTATATTAGTGGTGTTAATAAATATAAATCTACGTATAATTGTGAAAGTAACTGTACAATTTTAAATTATATATATATATATATATATATATATATATATATATATATATATATATATATTGTAAGAATTATATTAGAAATAGCCTAGGTTAGCAACAAAGGCACTCAAAAACTTTTTTTCTATTATTGTCAAATTAAGTTTTAAAACTACTTCGTTTTTATCTTGACATATTGCAGTTGCTTTCTTTTGTTTCCCCTCATCGTCTTGTTTCTAGCTCTTAAACCTAATTAACCTGCTATGTACTTGGCTTTGCTTTGCCTACCATGTACTTTTATTTCGGCAAAACTAAATGTTTGAAGAATATTCTGAAGCAATTTCCATAAAGTGTTCCAATTTGAAAGACCGTCTGGCCTTACACGATTGTATCAACTACATATAGCACTAGTATATTTATAAGTAGCTTAGAACATGTGTTACTAGTATATAAGTGAGACTTATTTAATGTTACTTATCCAACACTATTTTAATTTATAATTTATCTTTAAAATATGAATGAAAAAGAAAAACAACCGGGTGCATCGGAATAACCTAAATTTAATTACGTTCAAGAAAATTAAATTATTTTAATTTGTATTTAAAACTATTTCGAGGTACTCTAAACGATCAAAATTAATTGAATCTTCATAACGCGTATATTGTCTCTTTACTTTTTGCTTCTTGAAGTTGCGAGGTTTTGATATCAAATTACAAATGTTTGCATTTATAAAAGGAACGTGACTCTCAAGATTTAATCGCAATAAATAAATGAAAGTAAATATCATATTAAAGCCTTTATAAGGTGAATATTCTTGTACGCCCTTAGACGAAACATGTACTCCTAAACAAAATTTATAGACAATCTTCAAATCGATTCACTTAGAATTTGACTTTTCGACTTCCCCCTGATAAGTTTCCTGTTTTTCTCAGTTAATTTTATTAGAAGCTTGCCATTAAAACCTAGAGGAAAATATCAGTAAATGTGTTAATAGGGGTACTGTCAAGTGTACTTCATTCGTTAAATTATGGTCATATTTTTGAAAAACTGATGACAATTGAGTTCTTTTGCACTGCTCATTGTAAATTTAACTCCGTGCAAAAAATTAGCTTTCACTATTAATAAAGGCAACATTTTTTGCCATTGTGTTTTTGTGGTAATTGTACAAATTCTCTTTAAAATACATGTATTTTGCGTTAGAAAAATTATTAAAATATAATTACTGTTAAATTTAAAAGTTTTTATCATTATAATAATTTCTGTGCAATTCTAATAAATTAATTGTAGTGAATTCACATAACTTTAGATGGCGCAGATACATATAAATGTTTCATGTATTGATTTGCAGACGTGGGAAATAGTTCCGGCGTGGTAATATGTTTAATATAAATAGACAAAGAATTAGTTGGGTTATTAGTTGTATAGTTTCTCTGTTAATTTTAAAGGGTAGCAATGACCCGCCGAATATATAGAAACTTACTTTCCTATGTTGACGTAACCATGGGTTGAAAGACGTAATCAATTTCTTATAAGAGTGAGCTTTTTTACATGCTTAACACAGGAAATTAGATCAATTTTATTAAAATCGAGAAAAAAATTGTGAAAAACTTGTACGTGTTTTAGGTAATTCTAAAAATGGTCACAAAGTTTAGTACGATCACTGTTTAAAATTTAAAACTTATTTAAACTCTTCCCATTGGCAGTTAATCCACAATAATTTTTCATATAATATTTTTATACATATGTTACGCATATGATATTTACCACATATGTTACGTAAAATACAAAATTAACTACCAGGTTAATAACACTTGAAATTTTATTTAAAGTTTTGTCCACAATTAAATGAAACTACATGCGTGGGTTAACAGATTTAAAAGTCGTCCGCGAGCTGCTCGCATCCCAAAATTTTGTTCGCGCCTGCTATTTAAATATAAATCAATACTAACTTTTATCTCCGAATATCAATGTCATGTGACAATTTTCGCTTTTTATTTCGCTTCGATGAAGCAAAATAGAAAAGGGGGGAATGTCGCGATAAGGAAGAAGAAAAAATACTGAGGCGCTGTTCGTCGATAGGTAGTTGTTTTTGTTTTAGTGTGTTTAATAAAGTGAATGTCTCCCTTACAGTCTTACGGATATATACATGTATAAACATACCCATACATTTATGAAGTTGTCTGCGACCATTTTCAACATGTTGCCTCCTGTTTTCAATACAGTTTTGCACACATTTTTTTGGTTATTCTTAGATTATAGTATATAAAGAAATGACTTGGTTAATAGTAATTTTAAGTTTATCAAAGTTCCCACACGAAGAAGTCCAGTGGTGTGATATCTGGTAAATGTAGACTGGATGCCAAACGTTTCGTTTAGCCTGTCACGGACATCGACAACGGAGTGCGGCAACGCAACACAACTGAACACAAAGAGATTTCGCAATCAACGAAATTAATAATTGAATTTGACCACGAATGCACGCATACGGGAAGAAAATAGTAATATAGCATTTCCCTCTTCTCACTTGTCAACCCATTTTTACATCTTAAATACTTATGCGTAAGAAATAATTTATTTGTGACGTTAGCCGCTGGACCTACCGCTGGGCTTACCTAATATACCAGTAAAATTTACGATAGCTTTACCCGGCAAGAAGGTATGTGATGAAATATGGATCTGTGCAGATATTTTTTTTCATTTTTATCATGCTATAATTTCTACTGTGTAGAACAGTTAGTGACTGGAATTAGAGTTCGAGAATAGGAATGAGTCGATGTTTCTAGGGTGTTTAATGATATTGTAGCTTTCATTATACTTTTTCTACTATATTTGTTGAACATAGCAGTTAGTGTAGACCGACACGTAATTATAAAGCCAATCGTCATAAACTTACTATAAAATGAATGAATGATAAACTCTTAATGTATTATGTAAAATATTGTAATTTTTACGAACAAAAATATATTGCCTATCGTATCATTTACATGCACATTTAAAAAAAATATTTTTTTTGTGATATAACTATAAATTAACGATTTTTGGATTGTTTCCTTTATTTGTACTGTTAGATCTTGCTTCCTTCTCAATGTTATGTGCTTCCTTCTCAATGTATGACTGTATTTTTTATTGCGTCTCTTCGAGAGACCATAGACTTAAATATTTGATATTAATATCAACTCGATACCTCCACGCTTTTCTGAGAAAAAAGAGGTTTGACAGACAGACAGATGGACAAGAAAGTGATCTTATAAGGGTTACGGACAAATCCGTCGATTAAAATTCTAGACCGATTCTGAAGAAGCCTTTTTATATTAATAAAACCTTATTGATTCCCATCACAGAAACAACAGGGTGAGAAGGAAGAAGCAAGAAGATCTGCATTATCTCTGCATAACTATACGGGTCGTCTTGCCCTTCTCTGTGTTCCCTGCTGTTTTCATTTTTATTAACTTTTCCTTAGCTAAGGCAAGCTGTAAAGGTTTTTGTCTCACTTGAAAATGTAGTAAGGAAAATGGGACTAAGTATTAATGATGATGTAATTAATATATAATTAATTAATGAAAATATGATTCATTAATACCTAGTTCCATTTTCCACACTACACTTCCGAGACTGTGAAATAATTCAAGAATCTAGGCACAATCCTCTCAAGCTGCAATAATATGGAAAAAGAAATAATAAAATCGATTATTTATGACAAATAGATGTTCCTATGGCCACAGAAACTAATTTGAATCCAAACTTATCAGCACTAAAATAAAAACTATTCTATATATACATTGATAAGATCTATTGCATTTATAAGAGTGAATGCTGGGCATTAAACAAAACCTTCTACTAATCATTAAAAAAAATATTATGGAAAATCTATATTGCAGAAAACCGAAATATCATTATCATCATCATAATAAGCCATCCCCACCATTTTGGTGTAGACCTCCTTCAATCTGCACCACTCGGTTCTAATTTGAGCTGCCTGAATCCAGTTCGTTCCCGCCACTTTCATTATGTCATCCTTCCATATCATTTGTGGCCGCTGAACTTGTCTTTCGCATTCCCAGGGTCTCCACTCCATGGGAATTTTTTCCTACTTTCGAGCAATGTGACCACTCCACTGCCATTCTGTTGATAATGCCAGCAACTTTGCTTTGTCTCTGAAACCACTTATTTCTTTCCCGATTTTTAAGGAGATTTCTAGCAACCTCCAAGTACAGAGTAACAATAAGCTTTTGCAGGACGGCTTTTATTGTTACCCAAGTTTAGGCTCCGTAAGTGAGGGCTGGTAGCACACACTGATTAAATATTCGTGCCTTCAAGTGGTTCTCTTCTCTTCCTTTATTTTAAAAGCGAACTCACGTTTAGGGAAGGCTGCTCATCCCATCCGTATGCATCTGTCTACTTCGTTGATTTGGTTCTTTTTAGCCATACGCAGTTCTGGGCTCAAGTATACATACTTATCTACCCACTCGAGTATTGTACAATCTATGTTTATAGTCAAAGGGCTTTCGATTTCCGACGTCATGAGTTTTGTCTTATTTAGATTCATTTCAAGCACAACTAACAATGACAGTTTCTGATTCATAGTTTGAAGTTTTTCTGGATCATTAGCAAACGGTACTATATCGTCCGCAAATCTCAAGTTACTAAAAGTGTACCTGATATCATAAGGTCTTTATTTGTTCAATCCAGTTGTTTAAAGACGTCTTCTACGATGAGGGTCAAAAGTTGGGTGATATTATGTCTGCCTACCTAACTCCTCTTTGTATAGAAGTGCGTTTGCTCTATAAAGGTGACAAAGATGTGCTCAGAGTGGCATGCTTATAGATATTAGCAATCGGACTCTATCCTAGGTCTATACTCGTATTGCCAAGAGAACTTGGCACTGCTCATATTTCGACACTGTCGAATGCTTTTTTATAGTCGACGTATCGCAGCCATGGGGGGTCACTGGTATTTTGTAGCTTTTTCAAAGAGCACCTTTATAGTCAGGATGTGGTCTAGCGTACTGAAGCCTTGTCTAAAACCTGCTTGCTCTTTTGTTTGGTTGAAACCTACTTTGGCAGTCAATCTGTTTGTTATTACGTTGCACAATAGTTTGTTTTCTTGAAGAAGAAAATCGACACGATCTTATCGATCTATAGTTATTTAAATTGTTTTACATACTTCCTTGAATAGAAAGATTTCTAAAACTAATTCCTAGTCTTGTAGTATCTATACTAAGAGTAAATATTTATTGAACAATCTGACAAAATAATCTAACAATGCGTCACTTCCTTCTTTCAGCATTTCAGGCAGGATTTCATCTCCATTCCCAACCTTACCATTTTTGAGTTTACGCAAAGCCATTCTGATTTCATCACGTATTATATCAGGCATTTCCTCATAAGCTATATTTGTAATTTCCGAGTGATTGTAATTACTAGGCTCTTTCTTTGTAAATGTGTAGAGGTTTTGATAATATTCCTCAATCATCTGAAGCAGTTTCACTTTTCCTATAACTAAATCACTTTCCCTATTCTTCAGTTTCTTTTAATCGGTCCCCTGCATTTTTCCATAGTAGATTCGACTATTTTTCCTTTATATGCTTCTATGTCCTTTACTGTATCTTTTGCCCTTTTATATAATGATGTAAACTCAACCGTACTTTTCTTACCGCTAAAAATTATGTCACGCCTTTGTTGGAGCAAATTCTTCGTTCCTGGTTTCAATTTATTGTTCTTAATTTGATGCCATTTGGCTAGAGTCAGTGCTGATTGTACGGCTAATTTGTTAAGTTGTTTCTTAAGTTCATTAAGGGCTAGTGTTTTACAGTTCACTTTTGTAAATTGAACGTGTAATGTTTTCTGGTAATCTTGTTCAAGAGTATTAAGTTTTAGACTATGTGAAATAACAAAATAATATGTGGAGAATCGCATATAATCATGAATTAGATAGCTGCCTCGTATTAGATGACTAGGTCATATATTTTGATATGATTATACATTCCTGACAAAGAAAATTACATTTTCAAAAATAGAAAAAAAAACGAGCCGTCGACCAAGGTTAAGAGAAATTTAAAGCTCTTGGGAGTAAACCGACGGAGAGCTGTTGTGCCGAATAAGGTCAGATTTAGAAGGTGTGGAGAAACAGCCTTGGCCTGTAACAGACTGTAGTACATAAGCTAATACATGCTTTTTCATTACAATTGTTTATATAATAAAGTACAAAAACGAGGTGTATGCACTTTTGGTTTTGCTAATGTTTTTTATGATACCAGTGAGGTTCAAAAGGATTTTTAAAACGTGGGGAATAGTCTGGATTTTGACAAAGTAAATAAACGGTAACTCCTTGAGATATGATGTTAAAAGGTTGTAAAAGGAAATGTATTGCCCACGATATAATTTATTTTCTTTTGTAGACGATTATTGTTTTCCTAATATTTTGTTATATGTTATTGTTATTGTTAGTATTTGTTATTGTTATTGTTAGTATTGTTATTGTTATTGTTAGGTTGATATAATGTTATTGTTAGCTTCATTCATAAAATTATAAACATTTAAAATAAATTTTCGAAATATGTGAATAAAAACGTCAATATATATGTGGAATCTTTTAAAATAAATTTGTAAAACGTTCACACTGAAACGTTACTACATTTGTTCGAACTGTTTTCAGTATCAGAACTTACCCAACTTATTTTAAATATGCTCCATGACTAATAGTAGTTGAGATGAAATTCCGTGGCAGCAGAATTAAATTGGTACAAAAGAATTACGAAACAGAAAGTCCTTAAATCATATTTCATAGACAATTATTAAAATTCAGACGATGTCTTGTTTTCCTACTCGATTGTTGTGAATGTACATACATGTTTATTATATTCCCTCACATTCTCACATGTACATTATCACACTCGACGTGACGGGTCGGGTAGTTTCCTTCAAATATTCATAAATGATTACATTAACCCCTACCTGAACCTATGATTTATTATACAGTACATTCCTTATTGAAAACAGAATAAATCCATTTAGCATTTACTGAGAAAATGCGTATATACAGACAGACGCGACCGAGTACTTTATTCTCTGATACGTTCTAATTACAAATAATTAATTTCCGTATGTAGATGTAATATAACGTAAAGACTGGTATCTATAGATCAGAGATATGTGAACATTAATGGTAATGGAAGTACATTTTGGAAGATATGCTTGCCTGTCCGTAGTGAGACTTTCTCTTCGTATCTAGTTTAATAGACATTTTTATTCAAAAGGGATTGAACGCTGCCCGTATTTATTGCAGATATATCCTTATTTTATTACTTCTAATTTTTTTGTATTTCTTTTATTTCTTTATTTAATAACGTATTTTTTCTTAAGACAACTTTTATTATTTTACGAACGTATTATTTTTAAACACTAGTTTCTTAGTAGTTTTTACCATATTCTACGAAAGAGTTTTAATTAACATTTTTGATAGTTTCTTTCTCCCAACGTTTTTGATAGTTTAAATTTGTTTCGTGAACCATTGATTTGTAAATGTACATTTTGTTAATTTTTGAGACATAGATATGAAAGAGATATCTCCAATAGGTATAGTTATCGAAGAGAAGACTTGTAGATAAATTTTATGCTGAAATTATCAATGAACAGATGAACAGAATTATTATTTTTTGACGTGATATAAAGTATAATAGCATATACTATTTAAAGTAAATTGTATTTGCTATTTATTAAACTTTTTTATACTTTACTAAACATCAAAAAAGACGAATTCTATTTCCATTTTCGATTTTTAATTTCCTTTTTAAACATGAAAGGAAAAAGGAAAATCAGTTTTGGGTGGAAATAATAATTTTTTTGTATTATTTTATTGGAAATGTAATTATTTTTTTCACTCGATTTTGCTGATGGTTTTATAAATTGATTTTAAAACTTTTATTTAGAATTTTTTTACAAAATGCTTACCCTTAACGGTTGTTTATATTCACTTTTTAGACCTTGAAAATTATTTATTGCTGGTCATAAACACTGAAAAATAAGATTCTATACAAAAAAAACGTTATGGCCTGAAAATAGTTTTGAAATAAAAACAGCAACTATTTTCGTAAAATATTTTCTCCTTTACATCATAGCTGGCCGAGAAGAATATACGGAAAAACAGAGTACTATACTTGGATATGACAATTTTTTAAAAAAAGAAAACCAAAACTTAAAATAACGAAAAAAATACCTTCGAAGGTGTTTCCGAATTTAATTCAAGTACCATTGATAATAACAAATTACTGATCTTTAGACACCGACGAACGTAAATCTCATACATACTGATGGAAATTAAGTCTTTATCATTTTAAACGGTACTTATTATAAAACATAATCTTCTGTAGCATCTGTCTTCATGTACGCAATTTACTCAGTATTATAATTGTAATTAGATTTAGGACACAATCAATGTTTGATTCAAGTAAATGTTAAAACCATAACTTATGAATGTTTTGTAAAAATTTCCCGACCTATGGGTGCGGATGTTGGAAAAATGCTATTGCCGAAAAGGTATTTTAGTGCGCATTGCTTAAATCATTAAAGGTACTTGGAAACAAAATATCGCAACGTCGTCCTTCTCAAAAGGTTCTACGATGAAGTTCACGACAGAACAAATGGAAGAATGGCTTAAAAAAGGTAGCTAGAATTGATGGCACAAAGGCAACGAAATTAAACTTGACAATTTAGTTTTTTTAACATTGTTATTTTTTTTCTAAGCAGTTTAGTTTCGTCAGTCGTCTCAGTTTTTTAACAATTTTAAAAAACTGAGACGGATATTCCACAAAATTATATGTTGTATTTTAATGCCAGACTATTTGAAAATTTCTCGTACACCATTGCAAACTTAAAAACTATTATATTGAAATTTAAAATTATTTTATTACAACGTGACAAACATTGTTCTTTTAATAATGTAAATAAAAATATTCAAATATTATAAACAAATGATCGAGGTTTACCTAACCATGAAAATACAACCATTGATATGACTCCACGTCACAAAGCTGCCGACTAGTGAGTGTCAAAATAGAAACATTTATCAAAATTTAAAAAAGTAATACGATTAATTGTAGCCATTAAAATACACATCAAAATTTAATAAGCAAAAGGGATATTTTAAAGAAAAAAGGATCAGAGGATATCAAAGATATCATTAATCTATCCACCGATTATTATGCGGATGATTACTTTTAATTAGACAAATAAAAAATACTCAAAAGTGCATGAAGTAAAGAGCTGAAAGTACGGAAAAGTATAAAAAAAATTCTCCCTTTAGTATATAAATGGGATTAGTGTAAATAGATAAAGCAAAACACCTTTAATTATTGAATGGTTAATACACTGTTATTATTTTTTAGATAGAACGCCATATAATTATTTTTCATAAACGGTCATATTATCGAATACTTTTTATTTTCCTTAATATTTTTTAAATCACTTCGAAGGAAATATAAACTTCCATTATTGTGCCTTTTTATTGAATGTGAAAACTACCCGCAGCTCTCTGGTATTGTCGGAACGAATGCATTCAGCCATACTGCACGGAGGCAGTAACCATCACGGTTGTTACTTCAGCTATACAAGCATTGAAGAAACAGAAAATTAAATTAAACATGCCAAATGAACAACCAAGTTTATGGAAGGGAGACCACGTTTGTTACAGCTCCAATTTACATTTTCGTTTACGTTTCACCCGCTGTAAATGCACAATTTTCGACATAACAGTTTAGTTTCAACTGACTGGACATTTGTTTAAAGCTGTACTTGTGTGGTAACTGTTTTCAAAACTATGTGTACATGAGGTATGTTTTTATTTTTAAAATTCAATTTACCCAACTTAACAGTGTAGTTAACTTACATTTATTCCAACGTTGAATTATTACATTAATTGCATTAAATTGCATTACCGCTGTAATTAAGTAAATATCTGTGTCCATAGATTGATCACAATTACCATATATTGGTTCATTACTCTGTTAATAATCTCTGATGCAATAATAAATTGTAACAATAATTTCAAAATTTTGAGAAATTAAATAAGCATACCTTGGAAAATTAAAGTTTTTGATATAATTTGGTCCTACTAATGGTACCTAGTGATTTCTATGTTGTAATATATTCTAGATATCTCCGTGTGTATGGTTTTACCTTATATATTTTATAAGAAATTTCAAAGAAAAGATGAGATAATCTAAAAACGAAATGAAGTAAATCTTTTGTTTTAGATGAAATTTTTCATTTTTTAATTTAAAATGTACAATTAAGGTAATCATTTTTAATCATATAATTTACATTAATTAGTTTAAATTTCCGTTATAGTAAATATAATTAAAAGAATTTTTATAATATTGTCACAACTATTCCACTATAAATATTTTACGTAGCTATTAAATAATAAATAAAATTACCGCTCATTTTCAATGTATTCTGATCATCGAATTTTCATTAATTAAACAATTTAAGCTTATTGCATTTTTTGTTAATGTTGATGTTATTAGGGACATTAAAAAAATTAGTATTTTTGAAACTGAAATAGCTGTGTGATTCAGTGAGCAGGAAATAAAAAGAAATATATAATATTTCGATATTTTCAGTGTACCTGTTAACCTTTATTTACTCATATTTTTCGGTACATTATAGTATAACTTATTCGTAACGATAAGTTTATAGATCAATTTTAAATGGAAAAGTACACAAACTCTATACGCTAACGGTACTATAAGCTAACGGGAACACATTTAAAAAAAATTTACTTCCACTTATTATAAACAAATAATATGCAGGTGGCAGCGATCAGTTGGATGAGAAGTTAAATACCGCTGAAAATCTGTTATAATTCAGTTATAGAGGGTGGTGTAGCAATAAAGCGCTTATTGCACGAGAGCTCAGAATTTCTTCTCTCAGTGGCAGAAAAATAAACTTCATAAGCACGACGTCTCATCTGTGTTCCAAAGAAAGAGAAACTAGAATACCGAGGGGGTAATCATTAGTAAATAAGAAATAAAGGAAACCATACTCTCTTATTTACGGAAAACGTACGGACGTCTTTTGGGTACGTTCAATCATTTGGCTTCATGTATGCTTTAAATATTGGAGCTGAATTCTCATTGACACCACTAATTAAGCAGGTGGGTTGATGACGCGAACTGAGCGTCCTTTCAATTATACATACTATAGGTTAATCAGGAATAAAATCTGACTCTCAAATCAATGACCTCATCCAGATGATAAAGCGGAATCCTGCTAACCGTATATTCGGGGCGCGTGCTCGTTTGGAACATATTATTGAACACTCTTTTGCATTAAACCGTAAGCCGCTTACTGCACTCCACTCGATGACGATGCTGTTGCCACGCTGCAATCGTTCGCCATTTGCTGCAACTGATACGACTGTAAAAAGCTTCATATCACCGGGACTAACAAAGAATTTGCGGTTCATTTACCAGAAAAGTAAAATCCTGAGATTCAAACCTTGGCTCACTCCCGATCGTGTAAAGTGTCTCGGATGTACAGGTGTATCTACTTGTACGTACAGTTTTCTATCTGCTAGATTCGAAGAGTACAATAGTAAAAGCGAAAGGGAATTTGATTTTTCTATGATTTAGTAAAATATCGTAATCTACACGATCCAAAATTTTCTTGAGTGCATGTGCGTGTGTGTGCGTGCGTGCATACGTGCGTGCGGGTGCTTTTTGTTATATAATAGGCTTAAAAAAGGAAAGTCAATTTCAAACGAAATAGCACATTCAAACATATTTTGAGCTGACAACTGCATTTTTTGATTTGATGTCTACGTTTAGCGTTTCATATTTTAGCGTCAGTTTCTGTATGTTTTTTTTTCTTTTAGAACGATAAGAAAAAACTCAAAGCCTATTATGCATTATTTTATATTAATAATGATAATTTAATACAAATAAATGGTGGCCTGCGGGGCGGCCGCTGCTTGGCTCTCATTTAAAGAATTTCAGTCCATTAATTATGGAAAAGTTATCATGATTCTGCATGCAAAGAAGTTTTTGCAAGAAATTATATTTTTACGGCAGATTTTCATAAATATTCATCAATACAGCATTAATTTGTGTATTTCTTTATACAATAGAATCTAATTTATTCTTTTCGTCAGTGTAAGTTATATTATGTCTTGAGAAATGTAAGAAAATAATTTCAAAGAAATTAAATTGCTCTGAGTGTGAAATGATTCGATATCATGAGAGTGAATTCAAAAAATGTGCTTTTGAGTATTATCTGCTAAATTATATCTATTTTTTAATAAGGTGTGTAGATGCAAAAGGGTTTCTGTTCCATGCCTAGCTCAACACATTTTTATCTAATGGCAATATAGGGAAATTCCTCTACGGTTTAAATAAATAAAATACCGTAAAAGTCAACTCCATCATATACAAAATTAACATTTTAATACAGAAGCGACGCGCAAAACCGCCTCCGTAAAAATCGTGAGTAAGAAAACCTACGTTACTATCGCAACTTAACAAATCGCAGCAAAGCATTATGTACGAGATTAAATGGCATTCACTTGTTGCGTCGTGTAATCGTATGGTATTATTTACTTAATTTTAAAATAGAAACCTATCAAAAATAGAAATCAATATTAATCCAGTGCAAGGAAATATAACCAGAAAGATGATTCACATTGAATATTAGTGGAAGTGCAACATAAATAAGTGTGAAAGGTAAGTTATACATGCATTAGAAATTGGATGATTTAATGTCACACGGGATAGATTTGAAACATAAAATATTATTAAAATCTGTTAACTAAAACTTGTGAATACGATGTCATTAGTTTATCACAAGTTTTTCGAATTTATCGAATATATATAATATAGTTTATATGTAATATAGTTTATCGAATTTGGAAATATATTTGCCATTATATGAATTTTAATTTTAGGTTAGGAATTTCTTGTTACTTTTATTTATAGTTTGGACCCCTTGTACTGATTCAATCCCCTATCGGTATTTGCCCAGTAATAACTTAAAATTATTTAAACTTTATATGATTTATTTATATCATACCCACAATTTCAGGTACTCCTCCAAATGGCCTCCAAATATAGCTGATATTACAAGCTGTATAAGAAAGGCGAGAATTTTAAATGTTGTAGTTTAAATCCTAAACATATCAGAAAACGTCATCAGGCATTTTACGTAAAATCAAATAAAACGTTTCAAGACAGTTTTATATTTAAATTGATGGAAGTCCATACACCGAAACGTCAAAAATGTAAAGTGGGAAATCGAGCAGAATCAATCACGTACACGAAGTATTATGTCCGTATATACATCAAACAGTATAAATTAATAAAAGTTTGTCAAAGATCCTTTTCAAAAATCCTATATATATATATATATATATATATATATATATATATACCATTACATAGACTATAATATATATTACATATATTCAAACAAAACATTCTTACAACACGGCGATATAACATAGGAAAATCGAGGCGGTGATAAGGTACAAATTCTACAAAAAAACATATTGTGATGAGGCTCATTGAGTCCTTTAGATGTATTGAGTCGCACTATTGCAGGTTTGCAACAACAGTAATAAAATATGTCTCGTCCGATTTAAATATTCAGAAAATGTTAAAAATGTACCAAGATAAGAAGACGAAAATCTCAAAACAGGCCATTGTTTTTTTAGAAATATTTTTAACACAAACTATAAAAATTGTTTCAAAGGTCCAATAGCAGATCTTTGTTCTAAATATACGAAACTCTCAGATATAATAAGAATCACAAGATGAAGAAAAAGTCACATTGATGACCTCATTACGGATCTACAAGTTAAAAACCAAGTATTTTTATACGTTTTTGTAGGAATATGATGAACACACGTTTTTAATATCATTCGACTGCTGAAAAAACAACTTTCACCAAAAGTTGCTGAACAAGCTACGTGTTATTTCAGACAACTGTATATATGTAAAGTTATAACTTTACCATTCTGATTGAAAGAAACACGAACAGATTTCCGAAGGAAAAAGTGTCCGCATATATACGTGGACTGAAATGTCCATGCTGTCTTCTAATGAGATTGCATCCGCTGTTTTTATTTACTTTTACATACTGATTTCACTGACAAAATGGGTGCGTATGTAGGCAGGCAGGTGTGGCTCACAATATAAAAAATAGTGCAATGATTGTCATGGTTGCTTACTGGTTAACTAATTGCGCTCATAAGAATATCAAGACCGTATGACTTCATTCCAAGAGAATATGACTTCATTCTCTGTACCCGGACATTCTTTTATGCTAGCTGATCGTATCTTCGGACATATCGAAAAAGAAGCCAGGAAGAACATATCGAAAAAGAAGTAAGGAAGTGATTATAGATTCAACGGTTCAAAATAGGGTAAACCATTTCAAATCTGCTTTGCAACTTACTGATGTTGACAAACTACTGTCAAAAGATTTCGGTGATAATTGGCAATCAGAAGTAGGATGTGATCAATTTCTCTTTTACAAAAATATTTTATAAAAAAACACAAATATAGTTGAACTGTGAATTCTTGGAAGAATTTGGAATTTCTGTATAATTTTTTAATTTTAATTTATAACTCCATAAATAAAATGTTTGCACCATTTTTAGTTTTTTTTTATTGAGTAATAAGATTGAGTTTTTTTTAATTGAGTAGTTTGAATCGAAAACAATAGTAGTTTCATAACACGTAATTTAATTACTTGTTATGAAACAACTTTGCTTAAGTTAATACTGAACTTAAGCAATGTGCAATAAAATGATTGTGAGCGGATTTTGAAAAATCTAAGAAATTGAATAGAAGCACTTTCGCATCCCTTGCCCTTAAATATCATTTAATTACTCTAAACGAAATTATTATAAATAATAGAAAAATTATCATAAAGAGAAATAATAAAGAAATTGTTATAAAGAGAAATTTCACTAAATGATATAATAAACAATTTTTATGTCTTATAACAATAATCGAAGTTTTTACATGTGGAACTTTTGCATACATACTTATATATATATATATACATACATATATATATATATATATATATATATATATATATATATATATATATATATGTATATATATATATACATATATATATATATATATATATATATATATATATATATATATGTATATATATATATACATATATATATATATATATATATATATATATATATATGTATATATATATACATATATATATATATATATATATATATATATATATAGCAAGGAGACATTTATTTCTATGGAGAGAATATTTAGATTTGGATTAGACGGAAATACTAATTTCCAACTTCAATCAAGTGAATTAAGATGACACAAATTGTAATCTATAATATGTGTCGTCTCACACAACCTTTAAATATTTTCTTCAATTCTGCTACTGATCATCCAAAAAGGTATGGTAGTTTTCATTCTAACTGACCTCGAACAATCACATGTAGTAACAATAATCGTAATATTGATTTTTTTTCAGAATTACTGGTACACCATATTGAGATTGGTCAAGCAAGTTAAAATACAAGGCAAAAAAGTATTGGGAGAAGAATGATTTCTTAACTGATTTGGATGTATATAAAATGAACTTTTCAGAGCAGCTATATTCAAAATTATAGTGGTTGTAATGATATCCGTCTTACTACGAGGAGAAGCCGCATCAAGAAAACTCACATTAATAAATGGCAAATGATTACCTCTGCATGAAGACTACAGTTTCAATGTAGATTTTCATTAACAAGAGGAAATAGAAAGAACACAAGTGACGAAATTTAATATAATTTTCTATTAAATTTCGTCACTTGTCTATGGAAGACGACATATGGATGTACAATTGTCCCATAAGTCATGGTCTAACCAAAAAAGGAAAGCTAGAAAGTTTCATTGAGGTCAAGTTTTGTCAGTATCCTAGCCATAGGCCAAGCTATGGCTAGGATACTGACAAAACTCGACCTAAATGAAACTTTCTTGGTTTTCTAGATACACACACTTTTTAAAATTTGTTCAAATTTCTACTCTAAGTCGATAATTTTGGTGCCACGGCTACAAATTAAGTCTAATTATTAATTTTTTCTAGTTAAGTATAGCTGACCAATAAGCCTTTTGAATAAATGAAAACATTTCACGACAACTAATACGGTTCTCTCAAGAAAAAAACCAATAGCTTACATTCTGGGATTTTGTTATTTTTATAACCCAAATTTAACTGTTTGTGGTGAAAAAAAATTGTATCACATGGAACTGGAAAACTATTTAAAAAATTATAATATAATACAAAATTTGTAATGACAAAACTCAGTTTAAAAAAAAAACAAGGATATTTATACTTAACCATAGAAGACATCCATTATGAAATATTTACCGTCTTTCAAGTTTTATATAAATATACTTTTCTTTATATTTTTTTCGTGGAAACTTTTAAATAGTCCTTATGAACAGTATAAATAACTTAAGGTTAAAAAAATTTCGACAATTTATTAAAAAAATTAAGTTTTTCGTTCTAACAAATCTCAAACTGCCTCCAATTTTTTTTAAATCGCGTGATACATTAAAGCAATAGAAGTCATTTAAGGTTAGAACAAATTTTTGTTATATTTAAAAATATTCAAAGCAACTCAATTTCAAGGGCAACAACTTAGCCAAAGTTGCTGCCTTTTTTATCTTATTTTTTAAATGTTGCTGCGTCAGGAGTACGAAAAATACATACGTGTGATTCCTTAATGTGTAGTTTAAAATTGTTTTTCGAATTTTGTAATTTTTCGAAAAAGCTAACATGATTAATTGAATTTTCTTTTTAATTTTTAAATCGTTTTGGATCCATATTTGGTAATGCAAAGCCTGTCAAGAAATTATTTTATTGCTCTTGCTTTCATGGTTCATTAACAATATTACAGTTGGAAATTTATTATAAGGAAATATAAAAACTTAATTTTTTGGTAAAATTGCTAAAATATGTTTTACTCTTATTGTTTTTAGGGAGTATTTAATAGTATTGGCGAAATGAAATTAATGAAAACTACATTGCACATCGCTGTGAGGGCTAAGCCTGTCAGCATGTACACTGAGCAAACCACAAACCACACCATTGTGCTTTCGGTACTATAATATCTGACTCCGTTTATCATATTCAGATTTGTTCCTGGCACTAAATTGCCAAAACTTTTGTACTGAGTGCCATGAAACAGAAATAGAATCCATCCAACAAATCCATATTATTGATGTGATACAAAACTAATGATCTCAAAATTACGTAAATAAAAATAGCACATAAACATCACAGCACGGGTGCTAGAATACTCAAACCATGCATCGAAAGTTTCGAATCAGTATCTGGCCAACTGATACCATCGTCTTTCACATTGCCTGTTTCATTTAACTTGTCCGTAGACAGATTATCTTTTTGTTGAGTTCCGGAAGGTTTCAAAACGTAGCACTCTTCAGAGGAACCGTTTCTGCTTTTTTGTTCCTTCTGGATTTCCTGCTGTTGGAGTTTGAGTTTCATTTTCGTTTGAGTTCCTTTTCGGCCATTCGGCGTTCTTCATAGCAACAGTATCCGCAATTAGAGCAAAGACAGCAGCAGAGAGCACGTGTGAAGACGCTGCGAGCTAGCTTAGAGAGTAATTAGCCCACGTTTGAGAGGTAGACTCGAGTTAGAGGTATACCGAAAAGCGCGTAACCGATGGTGGCTGCTTTGCCCAGTGTTGTCTTTGGAGCAATGTTGCCATAGCCTGTTAAAGGAATATTGAATTAATGTATTGTTTTTATTTTAATGAAGTATCCTTTTGCATCGAGAAGTTAAACCATTCTGAGATTTATTAGACCTGTAACTAATTAATTTAACTATGAAATCCGTTTACACCATTCGTCTATTACTTTATCAAAGTAAAATATCTTGTCAACGCCTTTTTATTCCTATATATGTAGGGTATTTCATATATTCATAATAATTTTTAACATTATTTTAAGACTTTGTAACTCTTCGATACCGCAAATTTAAAATTTTCAGAAAGATTGTAGAGCATTACATTTTCCATAATAATATTTATACCATTCTCGCGCAATAAACCGTTTACGAGTTATAGTTTGCTAAAATTTGGAAAATAACTTTTTTCTTATTATTTCAAAAACTATAGACCAATGGTTGAAATATGATACAGGGGACTACATTTCCTATAACTTTTGTCATTAACGTCATTTTGGGAAAAGTTTAGTATACCAGAAATATTGTATCAATATATTATCAAATATCTCATTAAGTATTTACGGCAGTTGCAGTGTGAGAGAAAGATCCCAAAATTATTATAAGACTGTGATAATTTTTTTTTTCTAAAGCTCTTAATATAAAATCATTTTAACCGTTTGGAAAGAAGGAAAAATTATTTTTGGGTATCTTATTGGATTTTTTTAAATAAAATGAATTGTGGTGAAATACCAATTTTTCTTATAATGTTATTTTTAAGTTTTTGAAAGCGATTTTTACCAAAACTAGATTTTTGTCCAAAATTTAAAATAAAATCATTTGACACTTAGTTTTTTAGACAAATCGCTTGACGGGTTTTTTGAATAAAATTAAAAATATTATGAAAAAAACTATGTTTCCTGTAATGTTATTTGTAAAATTGTTAAGAGCGACTTTTACGGAAACTGAAAAGCAAATCATTTTTAAATTTCAAAATAAGTTTAATATTTATAGCATGAATAATATATCAAAAATTTAGCGAATTTCGTCGGCGCTTTAAATTTAGCCAATTTCGTCGGTGTTTTACATAACAACTACCTTATCGGATATCACATTACGGCATCGCTATTTGGTTAAGTTCCAATTGGACAACAATTTTTTATTGAATATTTATATAATATCTTCATACCATGCGATATAATTAATTTGATATAAGTAGCTTTTTTAAACGTTTAATGAACAAATAATGAGATTTTTTGATAAACTTATGAATATTTGGAAAAAGTATTCTTCGAAAACTTATTGTTTCTTATTAATTACTGAGACTATAAAATAATAATGTTTAAGTGAAAATCATATAAAATTCTGATTTCCTTAATTATATGCATCTAATAAATATACGCATTTAATGAGATATTTGGTCAAAAGATATTCCTCCCAATGTTGAACATGCTATTTCTGGTAAACTAATTATTTCAATAAATGGTGTCCAAGACAAAAATCATAGACCCTGCAATATTGCTATTCGACATTTTAACGCTTTATCAGTACGTCGCAAAATAATTCGAAGACGCTAAGTTTTATAAATTTGAACTCAATATTGCTCGTAAAGGATAGATAATAAAAATGGTTATTTGAAGGAAATCATTGAAAATTGTGTGCTCTATAAAAGTAATTTCATAATTTTTGCCGCAGCATAATTTTTTCTTAAATTATTGAACTTTAAATTTTCTGCAAAGATGGAAGATTTAATATAACCTCTTAGAACGTATTACCTTGGTAAATTACTCAGGGTTATTATTAATGTTGTCGAAAAAAATATTTAAATATAGCAGACCTGATATTTGAAAAATAAAATAGATTCAAGTGTATGGAAAGAATCCTCTAAAAATATTTTTTATTTACATATAATAATGATACTGATAACGTTCTTTGAATTATAGTTAATAAAAAATATAAAATATACAAACCTATAGTAGTAAAAACGGTTAGTGAATAGAAGAAAGCTAAAGCCAGGTTCCACTCGTGCTCCTCATGAATTACAGTGACGCCGCTCTTTCCTGCACCGCCAAGAGCCATCTCTTTATAATCTTCACCATATTGCGATACCATTTCGGCGGTGATTCTTTGTACGAGCTTATTCTGAAATTTTGTTATCTCCTGTGCTGCCAATTGAGTCCAATTCTCTCTAAGGACTATTAACACCGATTTGATTTATGGTTGGGAGAGTTTCCGGTCTGACCGTGAAATCATTACCGCCTTCTATAGCCAAGAAAATGAATGATCCTATAAAAGTGTAAGCTAATAGCAGGCAAAAGATAGCAAAGTTTTTTATAGAGCTTACTATCAGTTGTTTCCGTCGATATTTCTTAGTTTTGAAGCAAAAACAACATACAATTTTTTGGCGCGGTTTTGGTTGCGGCGTTTTGCTTATGGATGGCTGTGAATCTGTTTCCTGATATTGGTCTATAAGTATTCCTCCATTTAAAGATGGCTTGGCTAGGCTGTACTGCTCAAAGCGGTTTATAGCGTCCTTGTCCAATATGCGATGATCTATTTCCATCTTGATTTACTTTGCGATTTACGATCATTCATATTAGGTTTATTGTTGTTCTTTGAAGCGATAGATGCATTAAATATTAGCGGTGTAAGCGATGGTTGTTATCTGAAAATCAAAAGAAAAAATTTCAATTCTTTTAAATTTGTTTCGTATTAGATCGACCAAAGTTGCTCTACGAATTTTGTTATGGATAAGTTGTTGACAAAGTGTTTGCCTTTGTTGTCTTCAATCAAGTCAAAAAGATTTGACGCAGTGGCAATTTAAATTTTGGAAACAAGAAAAAGTCACACGGGTCTAAATTCAGCCACTACGGGGGATAGCCGATGGTCGGTTGATGGTCGATTAATTTAGTTTTTGGCGTCCGAGCCAATCCTTTAACACTGAAATGATGATTTTCGAGCACGAATTATTTGATTTTTATTATGTTATCAACGGTGGTAGACATTGAAGCCCGCCTGGGACGAGGCAAATTTTTGACTATTTCATGGCTCTCGTGAAATGATTTATACCACTTATACGTCTGTCTTTTCGACATAGTCGAGTCACCGCAGGTCTTTTTCAAAATGTTTAACAATTACGCCTAATAAATTTTGTTTGAAACGCGAAATTTAAGCTAAACTCTTTGTTCAACTAATTTATCCATAATGCAATTTGCAGAAAAATTTCGAGTTCGAACTATTTTGAAAGCTGCTGTAAATACAATAGTTAACAGAGAGCGCTAAAGTTTGGCTTGGTAATTAAGAAAGATTTTACCAACTAAAAAAAACTTACTGATTTCTTTTAAGCATCTTTATTTCATTTAAATTACACATGAGGGATAATTTTATTAAAGAACTAGAAAAAGAAAGTACATTTGTTATTTCAAAACATGAATAAAAATTAAAACAAATCTTAAATTAAAATCTTAAGAGAAACAATATTTAATCCCATAAAGTGTTTAAATCAAAAGTTTTATATTGTAGGAATGAAATTAACGTTTAGCCGCATAGCGGGGATAGGTCACAGCATAATAAAATGTGACTGGTCTAAATAAATGCAAATATATGGCTCGCCCAACGACTTAACTGGGTCAATGACTCATTGCCAGACTTTTCTGCAATATCACGTTGGCATCCAGGATTACAGGCCCTAATCCTCCTTAGGGTGCTGTTGACAGTGCCGGTCTTTGTCGAATGCGCATCTGATACATCATGCGGATCATAACGCACATTTCATGAACTTTACCTTAAGTAGCAACGTTTGTTTTTATGGCCTTTATATTATCTTAAAGCGCAGTCAAATGCTACATAAAACTATATAAAAATGTTTAGAATTGGATAAAATTTTAGGTATATTACACGACATAACAAAAAATTAAATATAATATTTATATTCGAAACTATCTTTAATCAACTACAATTCAGAATAAAAATTTTATTTTTATGGTTAGAAAAGGACAAAGGAATAATATTTTTAAAACTGAGTATGGACGAACTTTAGACTTGAAAACACACACCTAACAAAAGAATTAATTATTAATGAAAGTTGGCCAATTTCGGGTCAGATTAGCAATATACGGATTTCGTAGCTACATTATTCAAATATGCGTATCCTTTGATCCAATCTATATATATATATATATATATATATATATATATACATATGTATATATATATATATATATATATATATATATATATGTATACATATATTTATATATATATATATATTTTTTAAAGAGCGAGTCGTGGGTGATTAATTGAGCAAGATTATTCAATTTTTAATATATTTTAAAACGATACCATTCAACATCTGCAAGCTTATGTTTATATCACTCAATGGTTGCTATTTTAAATGAACATAATTAGTTTTTAAATGTTTCTTATTTTGTTATTTATATTGGATATTTGAAACTGAACGTGGAAATTTGAGAACCTAGAAACGGATGTTATATTTCAAAGATTTTTTTAAACACATTGCAAAGAATTTTATGTTATAAATAAAAATGAATAAAATACAGATTTTTGATTTTGTAAAAATAAAAGCGAAAAGCATATGTACAAATTAATTCCTAAAAAGGTTAAAAGCTTCAAAACTTTTATCTCATATTGGTGACAGACAAAGACATATTGGTGTTACAAAAATAGTCTTTCGCTCGTGTCTTTTGGGTTTGGAATCCTAAAACAGGAACAAAAATAATATTGTGAAATAGAAAATTCGTATTTTTCAAAGACGAGCGAACAAATTTTTCACTGGAATCAAAAAAAAATGTAATTCATATTTAATTTATTGTATTTTGGGGACTCACAATTTGAAATTTGCAGGTAGTTTAGCTGGACGCTTCGCGGTCGTCTCATCTTAAGATAAGTTTGTAGTACACCAGCATTTGTTCGCGTCTTCGATATATTATTTAATTTTTAACACAGAGTTTTCTGCAATAATAATAAATTATGTTTTCGTTTCGGCAGTACCTTTATAAACTTTAAGTCGAATCGCTGTAATGGTGTTGACAATTTTTTTTGTGAGTTTCATCTCTGAGCGCTTGGTCTTATCATGTGATACTAAAAATTTAATTTCAAGTCTGTTATGCTTAAATTATTTCCTAGTGGTTTCTAGTTTTAATTTTGGTAGTTCCTATGTGATACTGAAGAAAATCATCTAATATTGAATAGAAAATGCGTCCCTTACGAAATATATGGCAGGAATGAAATAGCTCCTTTTCAAATTGAATTCCAAGAATTATTCCAGCAAAATTCCATTTAAATTACCAGTTTTCGCGGAATGCTTAAACAAATATCCCATAAAGAGATGGATAGGTAAAAATGCATTCTTGAATTCAAAGAAAGTCAGCCAGCCAGTAAAACAACAACTCCACCCATCACAGCCTGGTTGCCGCGAATATCTTGTAAGCTGCGATTTACCGCATCTACTGCGTGCTTATGGGACATAGTGCATTCATCCCAAACGATCAACTTGCACTGCTGCAAGAGAGCGCCACGTCCGCTACTTTTGCTGATGTTACACGTTGGAGCCTGCTCAGTAATTAAGTTCAAAGGCAATTTGAACACTGAATGTGCTGTTCGTCCGCCAGTAAGCAACGTTGCAGCGATACCCGAGGATGCTCTTGCAAGAGCTATTTTACGGTCTTTGCGGAGATGGGCCAACAAAAGGTTCAAAACAAACGTCTTGCTTGGACCTCCTGGTGCACCCAAGAAAAAGAGTCTTCCTTCTTCACTGTCGATGCGGCGCAAAATCGTGTCAACTACGTGTCGCTGCTCGGGAAGTAAACTTGGATCCATATCATTTACATGGATTTTTAATGCTCTGACGTCATAATTTAATTCCCTTATCACTTTGCTGGACAACTCTCCACTTCGCTACGGTATTGGTAAACCGAAATCAGACAATCTTTTCCCCGACAATGATATTATGTTATCTTCAATCAGTTTTAGGCATTCGTTGGTAACTATGTCGGAGCCGGAACATTGCCGTTGTAGTCTGTGTGCAATATCTTCTGACAATGCGTCCTTATATTTGTTCCACAGTTGAAGTGGGTCAGACGGCCTGCAAGTGCAAATTATTATTGCAAAAAGTTCTCTGAGACTATTAGATGAACGACAAAGAACGGCTTCTTCTAGAGTTTCATCCCAATGGTTGTCGTTTTCTAATAGCCCACTTGCCTTACATGCAGCCCTAAAAGTCGCGCAGATTTATCCATCCACAATTTTAAGTACGTCAAAGCTTGTAGGACCTCGCACATGATGCAGTAACATTCGCGAGCAAAAGCAGTCAAAGTTGGAAACGTGCAGAGTGCATACCCGCCCAAGTGCGTTTCCAGCTTTCACACCTGGCCAGCCGTCTACCGGTGTTCCTCGGACTCGACGTTTCCATTCCTTTCTTGAAGCATTCCAAGTATAAAACCGAGGAACTTCAGCGTAAAGCAGAGTTTTTGCGAAATCGTCTCTTTGACAAAGAATAAAAAACGCCGTCAGAGTTGTTTTAGGAGGCGTAGTCGCTCTTTCTACAAAATTTTGCTCATTAAAATAAACGCCTTCGCCGTTTGGAAGATGTATCGCAAGATGAGTGACGGGTGTCTTTCATGCAAAGGAAAACCCAAGATTCGCCATACTGCCTCATTGCTGCTCACATACCGACCGGCCCTGAATGTTGAATCCCGTGGATCGATATTAACATCACCAGCACATTGAAAATGGCTTGATCGCTTCCCTTGTTAATGTATTTAGAGATGTATTTTATCGCCTCCACGGAACCACAGAACTCAACATTAAATGCGCATTAAAAACATTGGTCAGAACAGGACTGTAGGGTAAAACCCACTTGTTGTCCACTTCTACTTCCTCTTGACCTCCGCGAATTTTAATCTTAACCGTAGGGCCTCCATTCTCTGGTGCTCTTCGCCGGTACAGCGGGTATACCTTCTCATTAGTTTGTGTTTCGGTAAGTAACATCCGCCGGTACTTTTTGGTACATTTGCTGTCCTTCATGTTTGGCAAAGATAAATTATGTACACCGCAAGGACCGTGAATCATATGTTTAACTACTGTGTCATGTAGTTTCTTGTCAACATGAACGTCGTGAATTTCTGCGCAAATAAGGTCATCAATTTGATTCAGACGCAATTTTTCTTTTAGCCACAACAAATGGACATGGGGTAAACCGCGTTTTTTCCACTCGATGGAGTACATAAAAAATTGCACCTCACCATAAATTTTACCCTTCATCAGCAAAGCATCCAATTTTTGTACTTTGATCTTAAACACCCGAGCAATCAAATCATGTCGATCTGTCGCCTTCTGACCAGGCATCAGCTCATTAATTATTTCTGGCCATGCCGGATTGCAAGTGAAAGTGATGAAGAGGTCGGGGCGTCCATAATTATGGACATATGCAAAAGCGTCTTGAGTATATTGGTGCAGGTATCTTGGGCTATTGACGACAGAGGAAGGAAGGATGACCACTTGTCCTGCATCATTAGAATTTACTTGACCATCATTTCTAAATGCATCCTGTAAATGTATGTAGTTTTTCGCTCTCAACTTGCTTTGATTTAAAGATATGTATCTTAGACGCTCGCTTTCTATTACGACGTACATATCCACTAAAAACTGATGTAGAAGTTGCCTGCATCGTAGCAACAAATTGAAATCATTTTCACGCATCATCAAATGATAAGCGTAGAAGTCCATACAGGAAATTTTTTTGTTGGGGACTGGCTGACTAGTTTGCGGATTCACTAAAGAAATATGAAAATGGTACCCTTCCTGACCTTTCCAAAAAATAACGGGATACTCCAAGGCATCGTAAAATCTATGCGTATCGGCGACTCGGGAGAGTCGTCCGTCAAGCGCACTCAGCACTATATCACGGTGAACAGTGGAGTCGGTACCCACTACAACAACAGCTAATTCGTTGGTAACGGGTGCATTGTAGCGCCGCTCGTGTTGGCCGCGTGGCACTCGATCTGGGTGGATCACTACCTTGCAACTTTCATCAGGCATATTCTCAAGGTCAGTTTTAAAATTCATGCACTAATATGTTGTGATTATTAAGGAATATATATACACACTTTGTATTTGTTGTACGGTTTCCCTGCGTACTCCCTGAATTAATCGCGCTCGTCTTTCTACCTGCGGATCCTCATCGCCTATAAAATAGACTTGTAAAAATTGTGGGTGAATATTTGATGCTGGTAGCATGGATCCAATCCTGTAATACAATTGTCCTTAGATAGTAAAAGTTGGTGAAAATCCTGGCATGACAATAACTCTGTCTGCACCAAAAGAAGTCATATGAAAGCACATATTATATTTCCTGATATTATTTAGAAAATGTCGCGATTCGTCAAAGTCACATGAAAAAAGCTCTTTCAGTGGTTCTACTGGTTCTTCTAACAGAGGTATAGTTACCTTCAGAGGTATAGTTACAACACATTCCAGGAGTTTCTTGCTTCCATTTTAACGCTCTACAAAATCTACACTCTTTATCCATTCTCTCCATTTTTATAAGTCTATAACTACCGTAGTCTAAGACCGCGTCGTACTCAAATGCAGCGTTTTTAAATACACCCTACGTATTTCTAGTGAAAGCTTGACGCCTCTGAGCCGCTCTTTCAGCCACTGCACTTCTGCGAGCATCTGCTTCTTCCTCAGTCTCAGTTGCTCGCTGAGACGCGACATAATTCGAATTATTTAGACGCCGGTTGGCCGTCTGCTCTGGTGTCTCAGCCGCTTTCAAGTTAGATTGACGCACTGTTTGCTCATCGCGCCGAGTTTGAGTTTGTTCTGACGTCTCGGCAGCTCTTAAGTTAGCTTGTCGCACGGTTTGCCTATCGCGCCGAACTTGAGACTGTTCTGGCGTCTAAGCAGCCCTGAAGCTGTTTTGCCGTTCAGCTTGTTCCTGTAATCGAATTCGTCATTGTTCTTCATTTTCGACAGCTCGCAAACTGGCTTGTCGTTGAGCTCGTTCATCGCGTCTAACTTGCGATTGTTCCGGCGTTTCCATTGCTCTCAGCGCCGCTTGCCGGTCAGCTTGTTCCATTCTCCTTAGCTCCGCCTGAGGGGTAGTTTCTTGAGTTCTAGCCACTCTCACAGCTCGAGCTTTAGCAGAACTTTGAGATAGGTTTGATTTCCGTTTACGTGTCATACTAAAAATTAGTAAATACTTTACTGTTTAACTCACGAAATTATGAAAAAGGCGATTATTTGATTACACTAACACACATAGAAAGGACCTACCTATTCAGATACTAAGTAAACCTAATTAAAATCCTTACATCAAATTAATAATCTAAACACCCACACAAAAACCCTAAAAAAATACAAAAAACACTTCTAACAAAAGAAACAAATCCTAACACCTAGAAATTAACAAATTAAAGGAAACTAACCTCTAACAACTATACCAACCAAAAAAGCAAATAAAAATCCGTGAGAATAGCCAAAGTTACCAAAGAAATTTTCAAAACAAAACGCAACCTGACACAACGGCAATGTAAAGAAAAGTTACACATTAATTCAATGACGTCTTCATAACAATTTATAACACCATCTTAATACCGCGATTCACATTAATACTCAGCGCCATCTAATTTACTTTGTTGGAACTATACTATCACTATATTATTACTTGTACAAGCAAAAAGTAGTTGGCAGATTTAAATTAAATTTTGCAAACAGATATAAAAGGTAATCTGGATTATCCCATAACATTTTGTCTAGGTAAAAAATAAATAAATAAATCTGATAAGTAGTTTTAGCGTGAAGGAGTAACAAATACATTAAAGTCAAAAAAGCATGCAAAATATATAAAAATCATCCCATGGCATCCCACAGCAACATTTTTTCGAGATAAGAACTATTCTATATATTAATACAAGTTATCCTTTATGTGTGTGCCAAATTTCATAAAAATCGGTTGAGTAGTTTTTACGTGAAGGAGTAACAAACAAACAAACAAACATACAAACTTTCGCATTTATAATATTAGTAGGATATATATATATATATATATATATATATATATATATATATATATAGTAGAAGGTATTATTTTAGAAATTTAGTAAATATAAAATTCCTGGCAAAATTAAGTATACTGTGATATTAAAAATATGATTGTACCTTATTTCCCGGTGGATAAATGGTGTGCATGTTTCTAAATGATATTTTCTTAAATTAAACTTGTAAATGGTTTACTGCACCAATTAAAATGTCCTAAAAATATCGAACCCAGACAAAGCTTGTATTTATGTAAATTTATATTTTATTTACCATTGCACGACTAAGCCGTACATCCTTCCAAATATCAAATAAAAGAAATATCTCTAGAAAATATTAAAGAATTGTTTGAAGGACATGTCTGTTACTATAAATGTGCTTTTATGTCATCAACGCATAAAATGAGGTAATAAGATATTAACGACATGTCTCTTCATGTTGGTAATTTTAATATGATCGGTGAACAATTTATTTCCCATCTCGATAATGTTTTTAGATTCCAGGAATAAATATCACTAAAATAATAAAGCAATTTATTGTCATGTTACATTTTTAGTGTAATTCTTTTTAAGTACTTCATTAATTAATGAGATGTTTTTGGGGGAATTCATTTGGAATTCATTCTACTAACAAGTGTTCAACATTGCTAATAAAAAATAAATAAGTTTACTGTACCATAACCTCGTAAATACCAGATAAATGTTAAAATATAAATATTATACCAAAAATAGTTAGTAATCTTGAAGTTCACAATTGCAAAGAAGGTTTGACAGGAGATAGAGGCGTGGCTTTAACAAAAAAAGATTTATAGAAAAGGGTTTATCGTCTGCTTTATTTCATACTTCCATCTTTCTGAATGAAGAAGTTTCTCATTAAATTGGAAATCTTTCATTCAATTCTCCAAAGATATATTTAAGTAATTTCTATTTTAAATTAACTTCGAATAGCGACAGAAATTTTGTTGTAGTGATGAACAGTTGAATTAATATTTTTAGTGACACTAAAAGATATTTAAAATTAGTGGATATTTTTTTTCACAATTTCGATTTTAACTCAAAATTGATTGAATTTATGTGTCACCCATATTTCACTGGGATTTTTTCTAAGCAGTTAGCGTTCTCATAGCCATGAATTATTAAGTCATAAAATTTATTTCTTAAATTTTATTAACGGAGGAGGTAAATTTTAAAATCTGCACGTAATGGTCGCATTGGTAATTTTGTAATCACGACGTCATAGGAATATAATTTGTTACGACCAGTAACAATAAATATATTGTAAATCGGCAACTTTTTGGTTTCAAAAATATCATGAAATTATTATCAATACACAGCATCAAATATCACTAAATATTATATGTAGACCTGGCACACGCGACACGAATATAGTCCTAGTATGGTTCTCGGAGCGATGATGTTTACTTTAGTCGCAAAAAGAATGCGACGAACGATAGAACTCTGTCATTCACTGTTCGTGTCCACCCAAAAAGTTATTTCTGTACCATAATTACATGCAAAAACAAAAGCTAACAAAATAACGTAACCATTTGCGGAATTTTTCGTAATTAATAGTTAATTTGATAATATTTTGTTAGATTTTAAATAAAAACCTTATTGGCAATATCCATTGAATCAGAATGCGTCACTAGTGCGGAACACATTGATAAATAGAATATGTTTGGAGACTGCCATCTTAATGAGATAAAAATATTTATACAGTTCTATAACGGTACGAAAAATACTATAATTGTAAAAGAAACATACAAGTCGTTTAGACTTATATGTTTTTTTATTCACTTAATAATACAGTTTAAAAAGTAAATAAATTTCAAGTAAGCGTTGTTTGAATAATATACACGACTAATGTAAAAACGTTCCATTAAAAAAAAATTAAAGTTTTCACACATCTCTACACCTAAGATTATGAGCACCTTTTGCTTTATGACTTATATTGAATATATTTGGCGTTAATTTTGAAGAAATTCATTATTCATAATTAAATGAAACTACGGGATATATATTTTCTTTAAGTTCTTTACCACGACCTAGTTTTCGTCGTATTACAACATCTTCAGGTGGGCTATTAGCAAAGATCTATGCTAATAATGTCGTAGCAAATAACTTAAAGAAAATAGAAATAATATTACATCACGTAGTTTCATTTAATTGTGAATTTAGAACTCATGGTAATTGGAGGAAAAATTAACCTTTAAATTGTGAACGTTTAGTATTTTGATTCTCAGATCTATTTTAAACCTGAACGGAACAGGTTGCCTCGATGAAACATTCTGTTAGATACTCCATAGACTCACCACGTTACCAAATGGAAGAATTAGTTTCCCCCAAAGTCAGGCACAGTTTGTTCAACACACTTTTTAGAACATGAATTTTATATAAACTTGTCTTACAAAAGATATTTTTACCCAAAAGCCGTTTAAATTTTTAACCAAATTATTATTGGTCATGTAATAGATGAAATGGCAATTATCTTTCAGTCGATTGAAATGGAAAGATTTTCATTGCTATATAGATACTTTTTTAAGTGATAATTGTGTGGCTGAAGGTAAAGAGATACTTGTATTTCTAGTTCGGCCATTAACTCGATCTACACCTCAAACTCTTAGTCCGACAAGAAATATTATGATAAAGGCTTTAAATCATGTTATATACACGATGATATTTGATTTCATTCCTATCTGTAAGTATGAAGACTGTTCTTCCAGCAACATTTTAACCGAGTTTTAGTTAATTTTATTTACCGTACTTAATTTTATATACCGTTTTACGTACCGTAATATTAAATTGATTAAACGCCGACTACCTAATAAATACATTGGTTTCCGAGCAATGAGTTAAGTATTCCCTAAAATATTTTATCAATATGTTTCAAATTGAGTACCAAAAAACTAAAATTATTTCCGTCAACACGAACCTTAACTTGTTATATAATCTGTTATGCCTCAGAAATTAATAATATTTGGACGTCATATTTAATATTGGTCTTTCGTTATTTATTTATATTTCAGAACCTGTAATCAAATGTACCTATTACAGCGTCGGAGTTTTAAATGCGGATATTAAATATCACCCGTAAATACAAAGATACAAGAATTAGGAATTTATTTTTGCAAGTAAATACAAGAATTAAAAATTTATTTTTGCTTAATAAAAATTATACTAAAAAAATTAAACTAGTCTATATTATTAAGCTGCTTTAGTTAAATATCATGGTGAGTTGATTTATGTGTTAAGATGAATATTTTAGAATATTTGTGGTGGACGGGATAAATATATGCGACTTAAACGTGCGGAAAGGAAAGCGCCTTTAATGCCTCCGTGAATATTTTAAGCAGAGGTGGGGTCGTGCGCAACAATTTAATTGGCACGTTTAAAATTCATTTGTTTTAAATCGGTGACATGTATATTCTCTGAACATACCGCTTTTATTTTATTTTATGTTGGGTGATTATGAACTATTTTTGGAAAATAATAAGTTATAGGAGTTCCTACGAAACTTAAAAAAATGACGTCGCGTTTATTTGGACCACCGAAGTATGAAGACATCCTAGCGATTCACCTACCGACTCACACATAGGCTCTCGCGTACGAAGGGGTGCTACATATGCATGAGGCGTAGAAAGGCAACCCACATTTGCGATCCTCCGTTTGATCGAAATTTATAAGAAAAACATTTCCTTTGCGATCATCAAAGCCGGAAATAAAAGGGAAAAAGTGAATTGGCATTCTATGTGTTTGTGACGTGAAAAGAATTCTGCGGGGGAAACTATTTTACAGTGTTTCCGCCACGCTGCGGTGACTTGCAGGTCTTTTTGAAAAAACAAACATACACGCGTTTTTAGCTCGATCTACTTTTGTTCCCGTCACCGATAGCGCCTGCAGTTCTGTTTTAATTTGAATTCGATTTTGTATTAAAACTTCACTTTTGTTGCGAGTCAGTTTTTTTAAGCGAATGGAATTAATTTCTTGACTTATTGAAAGCGAACTCTGCTATTGCAATAAAAAATAAAGTTAGTTAAGAAGAATCGTGTTTGATTTTAACTTTACATTTAAAATAGACCAAAGAAGTATTTTATGTTGATAAACATATTTCAGTAGAGTGATTGTTTATTATGTAGTCCCGAACTTTGCAATTTTTTTCAACGAATCCGGCGAACAAAGAAATGAATTAATTAAAAATAAAACAAAATATCCAATAGATTTCAAATGCAGGTATTGTGTTGCAAGATTTCGTCTACTGAATCAAAATTTAGCTTGAATAAGGATGAAGTCATATTCTTGTATAAAATCCCCTCATTTTTCATGTCGCTAATCAATGATATTAAAATACGACATAGAATTTTCATGTCAATGCGGTAAGTAAATGTAAAACGTCAACCTCATGCGTACCTCTACTTCTACTTTTCCAAAAAATATTTGCCGTCCCAGCAGCACACTTGGAAATCCACTGTATCCTTATACCAAAAGAATATCATCGATAAATGTCAAATATCGAGTGAAAATGTTTTACCTCTCCTAGGCCCCAGTTATTCTGCGCCCCCCGTTATTTCCTTCTTTCATCCTGACCTATGTCAATTTTTATATTAAGCATTTATTTCTTTATATTTTTTAACGTATTTTTAATATTTTATATTTTAATAAAGTCTTTTATAGTCTACCATTCAATTTTTCTAAACTCATTGCTTGTTGATTCATCTGTGATTGACTGAAAGAGATTACTTCCATAGCAACCAATCCACCACATGTACTTTACGATAAAGTTGACAAATAAATAAAGTGGTGCAAGCTATTGAAAACCTTACTCGATCTGATTAGGCATTTAATTTAAACTCTCATTCAACAATATGCAGTTTATACGAAAAGCATATCTGAAACTGATTGAAAATTTAGCATATGTTCCGTCGCCTAAAATATCCTTATTAAGACTTTTTATGTAGGTTGCTTACGATACCACCGGCTGAACTTTTTACAAAACTTCATTTCATTGGAAAACAAATATTTCATATTTTGTTTTATTCGTGCCAAATTATAATTAGAAGTTCAAAATTATGTAATATAGATACAATATAGGAAATAAAGTTAAATAACGAAGCTATGAAGAGAATTCAGAACCCATGCGATTGGAAACATTTAAACGCTGGAGTAATGCAACACAGGAACAATCGAGAATTGTGAGGTTTCACATTTTTCTATTAAAGATATTGATATAAGGATAATATGTAAAGAATATAAAAACCAGTTAAACTAACAGTTTTTATCTTCTTCCCTCTTTTTGATGAAAACTTTTTATAATTATTGTGGGCGACATAAAATGCTTTAAAAACGTAAATGTAGGAACAAGAAAAATATTGCATTTTTTTTTGTCATATTTATAACAGGATAGTTCTCTCTGTTTTTTAACTTCTAAGTTGAGTAACAATCCATTCAAAATTTAATCTATACGCTATTAAAATATAGTTTTATCGATAACGGTTATTAGGTTATAGTTGTCCAAATCTGCTTTATGGAGTGAATGATATTGTTATTAGAATCGGCACTTCCTTGAAAATTGAATAAATAAAAGACCTAGGCTAAGAAAAACATGTCTAGCGTCTCCAAAATAATCCGTTTTGATTTTGACATTTATGATGGCTCTAGGTCATACAATCCCAAGGTGATCTGGGGATATAAAACAGCGAATATTAAATTTTATTACTTTTCTTAGCGAATATTTATTTTGAAACTATTTACACTCCGTTATTAAGTTATTGATAAGCAATAGAACGTAAATCCATTCACATACAATATCTGTATTGTTTTCCGATACTCCATCCATTCCCATCTCCATTCATGAAATAAGCATACTTTCCATTCATGAGTATAATTAATTATAATCAAGTAATCAATATATATTACTAAAGTAAATGTACAACATACGTGCCGCTTATATTCAAAAACGAGTCCCAGTACGATTAAAGGAGTTATATGATATGGTAGCCCTATATCCCCCCATCCATGAAGAAGGTTCTCATTTTTACCTAAAGGGCGTGGATAATGACCGAAAATTTCGCCCTTTAAAAATTTCTAGAACAGTCCAGGACATTCGAGAGTATTTGAGAGCATTCCAGAACATTCCAGTACAACTTGGAACATTCTGGAATGTTGTGGAATGTTTGGGAATAGTCTATAATGTCCAGGAGCATCCCAAATCATTGTGTATATTACAGAATACTCTCGGATATTGTCATTTTCTGAAGCGAAAAATACGACAACATTCGAGAGTGTTCTGGAATGTTCGATATCGAGAACACTCTCGAAGCCTTTTTATATGGGTAAGGCAACACATTGGTAGGGGTATATATAGCAAGATCCTTCGTGAAGTGCGGTGAGTGAATAAAAACAAACAGAGAAGTGTGATTAATCAAAGTGATATAATGACTGAATATAAATCTAAAATAAAGTCTGAAAAGGTTTTAAACTGTATTTAGTATATTTCTTAATAAAAAGTTGACTTGATTCATATTTTATACAATTCCCAAACGTAAAAGAAGAGGGGATCTAACCAGTTCTGAAGTCAAACGGCGAAAATAAAAAGAACAGCGAAAAAACGAAAAAGTCGCAGTGTGCCAAGCACGTTTACCTTCCCAACCAACGAAAACGAGCACCATGAGAAGCCGAGAAACCGAAGAACAACGAAATTAACGAATTGAAGAATCAAGAATTGCGACACACTCTTATAATATAAGACTGCAAGCCACCAACGAAAATATCACCGAGCCAACAACGAAAATATCACCCTACGGGAAGCACGGACAAGGACAAGTAATTAGTAAAACCCAACAAATGAAGCATTCCACTACGCCCCGCCGAAAGAATAAAATAAACGCAAACATGTCGTAACAGGAAAAATGGATGGCATCTGCCAATTTTGTAATGCGAAAAAATTCAATAGAGAAACACAAAGAATGTGTAGCATGAATGAATAAAATTCTACTACTATCACTGGAAGCACCTCCAAAGTAATTTCTACATAACATGACCGGGGAAACTCCAGAATCAAAATACATTCTTCAAAATATAATAGAATACAACGCCTGCTTCCAAATGACTTCTTTCCGTGTCACTTCGATCAACACTAACATATGAAACCAATTATGTTTCTTCAATTTAAGGACAAATTTATCATAAAATGGGATCATTGCTGTTACTACCAAACAAAGACTATAAATTTTTGCAAGTGTATTTTATCGGAAATGAAGAAATAGATTTATCAACGATGCACAAATATCAGTGGATTGAGACGAGATATAATACAAGAGATACAGAGGATCTTCCACAAATACTATCAACTTATTCCCATATTAAAAACAATAATGGACCAAATGATTTCTGACGATTATAAAGTCATAATTCGAGCCAACAAGAGACCACCTGGAGAGCACGAACTTAATTCACCTTAGATAGACGAAGTCTGCATCGTAATTGAGGACAATGAAAACACAAGCCGTCACATAATTGTACAACAAAAAAGAAGGACTATAACGCATTGCAGAGATACACCGTTCATATGACGCTCTCCAACATCCATTAATATTTTTGACGGATATCATTTTGATATGAAATAAATCCAACCTGGAACAGTAGTAGAAATAAACAAAAAAGTCACTTCTGAGGAGTTCTATGCTTACCACTTAATGATCAGAAACAATTAAATTTACAATCACATTCTCAATACTTGCCGTTTATTTCAACTCCACAACACGCAATAATCCTAATAGATATGTACGCAAAAATAAAAGCGGAACGGATCCTTTACATAATACCGAATCAGAAAAAAACTATGCACGGAAGAATACACCCACCTTCGAAAAGCGACCGTAAATGTCAAAAACGTTGACCATATTAGAATAATGGTAATCTTACCCTCATGTTACATAGGAAGTCTAAGACACATGCACGAATACACTCAAAGTTCCATGACATGCGTAAGAAAATATGGACGACTCTTCAAAACATTCATGGGCCATTCATCGTTGCCAAAAATCAAAGAACAACTAAGATACAGACAAGCCCCCATGGATTGACACGACATAATAGCACGAGTTTTCTTATGACGAGTTTTCTTATTTCTTATTTATTGAAGTGAACACAACATACAACATCTTTGAAACCGTCAAATGCTGGATGCACACAATCTAATGGCAAGAACGAGAACTGCCTCACTCACATAATCTCATATTGCTACACGACAGAATTCATCCCATGGATATCGAAAAAATCATCCAAGCTGACTTCCCCAATCCACAAGAAGATTCCGAGCTGTACGACATAGTTCTGAAAAACAAGATTCCCGGACCATGCGGGCCATTAAAACCCTGTTCGCCATGTATGAGTGACGGAAAATGTAAAAAAATACCTAAAACTATAAAAATAATGGCTATCTAAAAGGCAGAAAACGATCACCCAAAAAAGGTGGCTTCACAGCAAATATACGAATTCGAGGCAGAGACAAACTGGAAATAAATAATCAATGGGTAGTACCATAGTCATGTACCAAATGGGAATATACATCAACAATAACGGAGCAGCGTGGTGGATTTTCGGTTTTCCTATACACGAACATGAATAAACTGTGCAGCATCTAGCAATACATTTCGAGAATGGACTGAGAGTTTACTTCACAAAAAACAATGTCAGAAAAGTGCAAGCGAACTATCTAAGAACACAACATCAACAGCTTTTTTTAACTGTGCCAAACCGATCCATTCACGAAAACATTACTATATGTCGACATCTGTACCTATTATACGTTAAACATAACAAGAAAAATCTTTCAACTACGAAAACAAGGAATTACAGTAGATGATCATCCAAGAATCATGAAAACTAACGCACTAGGCCGAGTATACACCGTACATCCAAACAACACCGAATGTTTCTATCTTCGGACAATGCTACACGATATACGGGGATCAACAAGTTTCACAGGTCTCAAAACTGTGAATGGTGAAAGAGAAGCATGCCAACGCCTAGGAAAAGTTTAATTCATTATGATGAGCTTTCTATTTCTTTTTAGAAAATTTTATTTTATAAGTAAATAAATCTACACTTAAATGAAACTATGTGATGTAGTATTATTTCTACTTTCTTTAATTTCTTTACCATGACCTAGGTTTCGTTGTATTACAACATCTTCAGGTGGGATATTAGCAAATATATCTTTGCTAATATCAGCAAACTACTTCAATACATTGCTCATAACAAACCATTCTTTAATGACAATTAAAAAATTACAATGTCATCACGAACCGGAAAACGTTTCTAATAAATATATTGCTGACAGAAATACGAAAAAATAAGTGAAAAACAATTCGTATGAAATGTTGCATAAATATTCATTGTATACATTACTGCCATGCTCCATAAATTATGTAACCGTAATTCTGATTAACAATGAGTTTCAGTTTAAATTCACTATATACTTTACAACATGAGACGCAAAAGGAACATAAAACCGTTTCAGCATCCCCCACAGCAATAAAAATGCATTGCAAAGTAAAATAATAGCAATACACAAGTGCAAACAGCGCGTTATCTAAATACACGTGCACCTTGTACTTTTATAACATAAAATATAATGTAATCGTAAGTAACTTTTGTAAGCAATAATTATAGAATAAGTTTTTATTTATTTCAAGCATGTAGTTTGAAAACTTTATTAAAGTCGAACGGAGGAAATAACTAGAGGAAGATAAGGATTTCTAGTTTCACCACGGAATACAAAAACTGAGTGGAAATGTACGCCCTTAAAGTGTTTTTTAATGTAAAGCCTTTAATGGCGCATTGGAATGGCAGTTAAAACGTTCTAATGGCACGTCGAGGCGTGTAATTCGACCGGCTTCGTGTTTTGTCATTTTTTTTCGGCTTAATTCGGTCATCTTTGCTTCTTATTGGCTAATAGTATTATAAAGTTAAAAATATATTTTCATTGGACTGTTAAGAAATATTTCTGTGATATTATTTCATAAATATAATATAATTAAAGTAAATAAACATATTTTTTTTACAACTATCTGAATATTTGTTTTTTTTTCGTTCTCAATTCGTTGGAATAAAAATATTTCAACATAAAAATATTTAGATATTTCGTATTTATAGATTTATTAATTTAATTATGTTAAATTTATGAAGGGAAAATGATTGTGAAAGACTTTGCTTTCGGTGGGTTTTTTACTTTCAAGACCATATGAATACGAAATATAATGGATTTCACTAATGAAATTTATTTCGCAGCAAAAACACTGAAAATATTTAGGGCTGGCCACTTCGCTATGATTATAAAGTCCTACAATGTATTTTAAGAATGAACACCCACTAATCTTGATGGTCTTTGAAAATTGAAAAGTTTTTCATTCGTCTCGTAATGGACGGCAATTTGAAAACTAAGAAATTAAATGTCATGGATGCTATTATGAACTTTGTGTATCATTTGGGGATGAAGTTTTTTACCACTGTCCTACTTACTTCAGTAAGAAATTACTTTCAATATAGGTATGAGTTATAGGTTACTTACGAATCTTGAATGCATAGTTAGATCGTATGTACAGAAAATATTAATACTCTGCATGAACAATTTATTTTGCTATTTATTTCCTGACAATATCAACTTAGCTTTTTTGTTCTTGTATATTAGATATACAAGTTTTCGATTTTGACTTCAACAAAAAAATTAAGTTTTAATTTCGTAAATTCCATTTTTTACCATTATATATATTATGGCCGCAATTTGTTCATTCGATTTACAGTAGCTTTGATGATAAAAACCTTTTTTTTTAGTAAAATGACGTATCATTGTTTAGAATATATAAATTAGATATTTTTTACAGTGTGTCAACGTTAATTTAAAAAAATTTCCAGAAATAAAGGCATCATATAGATGTTACACATAATATGTTTCTTAACTTTTTAGCGTTCACGGCAAAATCACACACACAAACATATTGTACATAACGTAATGGTCATTATATGGTAAATGATGACAGGAACATGTAAGAGCAGTATATTTTATAGATTGTAATTTTTGGGTATTTATGTTGAGTGTAGTAAATTTATAACATTTATTCCTAATTTTTTACCTTTCATTTTGTTCCCTCAAAAAATTATTTTCAATATTTCAGAAAAAAATTCTTTACCAAAACACGAAAATAATGCTCAAACATAATTCGAGTTTTTGAATCGGATACTGATTTTTCACTACAGTAAATTAATAACACTATTTTCCTCATTCTCATATATCTACTTTATTGTATCTTATTACTACATATGGTGGACTTATTGCCACGAGAGCTATCTATTACAACCAATCATTCTTCAACACTAAGTTTCGACAATATTGTTTAGTTAACTCAGTTGAAACTTCATTTACGTACCAATAATTAACATTTGCGTGCCAGGTATTTTCCGCCAATTACACTTGGAAATTGAAGAATTACTAAAAGATTACCGATGTAGACCAGGTTTTAATGTTTGGTCCATTAAGCAAATAGTTGAGTCTGTAAATAAATAACGTTTTATCATGTTTTATTCAATTTCAATAAAATCATGTGCCATCTTATTCACACAAATTAATTTTGGAGCTTATAATGAAATTTCGTTTGAAGCTTATAATGAAGTTCATCCTATTTTTCAAATTATCAACGAAACGGAAATTCTATGAGCAAAGCACTACGTCTGTTTTCAGCACAATTTAAAATAAAATGCCATTTTCAAAAAGTATATATCTTGGAAAAGTAATTTTTTTTTTAAATTTCGCTTCAACTTTAAATAAATAATGGGAAAAAATTTAAAAGGTGAACCAACATACCGCATGCACATCTCAGTATGGAAACAAAATTATGTGCTGCACATCGGATAACTTCGACGCTGATTTGAAACCTTTTTTTAGGGTTCCGTATCGCAAAAAAAAAACGAGACCCTTAAAAGATCACTCACATGATTGTCTGTCCATCTGTCACAACCGATTTACATCGAATCTACTGACATATAATCTTGAAATTTTGCATATTACATATTATTATTCCACATATTTTGCACTAGCTCTTAATAATTAAAAAGGTTTATTACGCGGAATACACAAACTTTTTCATTAAACTATTCCACCATTTTAAATTGCATTTTAAAAATATATGAAAGTTATCGTAAGGTGTTTATACTCTTCGGATAAATGTTTATTATACTTACCTTCGACGAAAACTCAATTTTCTAAGTGGAAATTAACATATTAAAACTTCATCAGGAGAAGTTTGAAACATTGAACCAATTTTGATGCAGGATATGCAGATAAACTGACGAACTTTAAGGTTAAACAGTTGTATCGCTTATTTTGTTGACAGATTTGTGAAAAAAAATTAAAAACGACTGGAGAGAGATTTTGGAAAGCGTTTTTGAGATGTGCTCTTCGGAATTCAATAATTTTTTAAAAATATTTAAGAGCTTACAAATGTTTTTATGATACTTTACATGATTTTTTATTATCGTTTCATTTTTCATGAAAAAGTGATGATATTCAGAATTAAAGCATATGGTGGAATATCTTCAAGTATATTTGTGAACGAAGTAGGTGTTCGATTCTTTTCCTCCAAGGGAAAAGCACATTGATATCTGAAGTATGATCGTCGTTGCGTTGATGTCTATAATACATTTCATAAGTCTGCTATAAATTAGATTAAAAGTACATGATTGGACAATAGAAAGCGGAGGGATAAATTATGAATATACATTTATCAAAATTGTGTAGACATTACGATTCGTAGAGATTATTTTAACCTATTATCTACCCTAAGTTTTAAGACTATTATATTCAAAGACTTCTCCGTTCTATTCACATAGTTTTACCTAACGCAAAGTATTATTTGTTTAGAAAATATATTTTACTAACAACACCAACTTTCACCAGAAATTTTCTCAACCTACAAGGTCATGCGTGATGGAAACCCATTAGCTCGATGTTCATAACGTGGATCAAGAGACAGAACTATTTCCACTTATATTCTCAGACCCAAATAATATTACGTCTGAGAAAATAAATAAAACATTGTTATCGTCTTTCACATTGACCATTGTCAGAAGTAATCATAAAGCACATTTCGCAAACGTAGGCTATTCTATATACATTCAATGTAATAATGAAAATGGAACAAATTATTCAAAAGCCAAATATAAGAAAACATTAATAACTATTTTATATGAGTAAAAAAAACGAGGTGAAAATTCTTCTAGACAATGTATGTAATGGTTGGAATTTTGGCCATCTTAAAGTAATCTATCTTATTAGAAAAAGTAAAATTGTCCATAATTTCAATTATACAGAACATTATAAAATTTTCTTATTTAAATTTTATTCTATATTTAATTAATTTATAATAAAGAGGTTTTGCAGACGTGTAAATAGAGTACAATAAGGAAAACAAACGAGAAAATCGGTTAACAGTCGCAATAAAATAAATAATTTGCGTAAATATGAGAAGGGTAAAAAACCAAGTAAGTATATATGTAATATCTTGTCTCCTTATGTAGCAAGTAAGATAAGATATGGAAAAAATAAAAAAATATTTTGTAATATGAAGACACTCGTGGTCATTATATAAAAACGTTTACAAGAGGACGAATCAGAATCTGTTTCATTTTGGTACTATATATATTCGTATATATATTTTCTAAAAAGATGACGTAACGCTTATTTCGTAATCATGGATAATATTATTTTATTGTATGATGTACTAATATAAGGTTCATATAAATAACGGGAAGAAATAATATTAAAACTATTTAAGAGATCTATCTGGGGATTGCGAAATGGCATTTTACCTCTTCCAAATTACTTCATGACTGCAAAAAATGGATTGAATTAACTAATCCAATGCTATATGATAACATAGTTATAGGAATACTGCAAATAATCCAGTTCCTATTTTACTTTTTTTAAAGTAATTTATAGATACATTAAACACATACCAACACGTTTACTTCTAACGCATCGAGATTTTCGAATGCACTTATTTGCTATTAAAATATTTATCTCCTAACTTCAAAAAAATCATTAAAAACAAATTTGAAAACGTTTGTAAAAGACTATCCAGTCCCTATCGGTTCATTTCCACCCGGTGCGCCAGAAAGAGCCCTCCCCCTCAGACCTGTTTTCCAGAAAATATGTTTCCTCAGTCTTACGGGCGCTATTAGCGGACGCCTACTATCCAATAAATTTTAGATCTTTTCTAATGCCGTTTTTGATATAAGATTTAAAAGTTTTGACGCTTTCAACTAAAAAACTGCGCATCGTTTTGTTACAATGACAGTTTTTATCTGGCGGCATATTATATTCAATTATATTAAATTTTAAATAAGACAGTATAGACAACACATTATAAAAGTTGGCTTAACTTAAAAAATGGACCGTTCTTTCTTTAATCTAAATTTCAATTTAGTTGGTGTTTTAATTTATTTGTTGAGTAGAAAGATAATTTTCGAAAAAGTTTAACCTTTAAGTATTGAGTCATCTTACAAGTTCTAGAAATTGTATTGTCATTCGTTTTGATATCATAATATTTTTAAACTAAGCCATGTATTTTAAGACCCGACTCTAAATTTTTAAAAACATTGCTTGAGGTCACAATTATTCATATTTTTATAGTATTTTTTTGGTTGAAAATATCGTTTTGAATTTTTCTTGCTCCCATAGTTCTATCTGTTTGAGTATGATTTATCAAATCTCAATAAAAAATAAATCGAATTGTTCAATGTATCCTCTCACTAATATATTTACTTCTCATTTATTTTAATCATCTAATAAGTATCGTTTACTAATGAAAGGTATTCAAAAAATGGAATTACGCCAGACTAAAATTTCGCGAAAACTCGCAAAATTCTAATCGCGCTAGCGAAATTTCTCTTCAGTTTAGCATATACCCAATAATTGCGTATAAACTGGGACATTAAAAGAGTTTCAATAAAATAACGTATTGCGGCTGTTTAATTTTTCACAATATTGTGAAGAGACGTAAAAGTTTAATATTGCAATTTTTACTGATTATAGAAAATTATTTGTAGATAAGCAAGAGTCTTGTAAACCAATGTCAGGTAAATTTCAATTAGTGATGATGGTAAGTGCAAGCATACATGATCGTGTGCCAATACCATCAAAAAAAAAAGTTTTTGGTAGTATTAAAAACCTGTTTAAAATGTCTACCATAAAAATATAAAGTTGAGCAATATTCAGCTTATTTTCTAACAGAGACACGGGATTGTAAATGTCGAAAGAAAATAACGAAGGTTCGCGTCGAGTCTGAAGTATCATTGTTTTATATCACGAGGCTGAAATAAAACTTTATATGTTCTCAAAACTGTTTCCCTCCTAATTTATATTTTAAGAAAAAAAAATTTAGAAAAAGCTGAAAAAAAAATTTCTAAGTCAGAAAATTTATTTTCTGTTTCAGTTTTTCGTCGTTTCTAATTAAAATGTGAGATTTGAATTTGCTCGCTAATTTTTATTTTTAAATGTTTAAATAAAAGAGTAAAAAAAATTTATTACGAAATCGTGGTATAGTCATAATTTGCATAATGCAAATTATGACTATATATTATGTATGTTTTCTATCATGACACTCTTCTTTACATTTACTTATTTTTAATCTTCAAAGTTTTAATACAGTTCTTTCTAAATTTTCTTAAAGTTTTAATACATTTCAAGTGAACATTGTAACATACATGTATATTACAATATTCAGTTTCAATAAGCATATTTTAGTTTATGCTAAATATATTACATTTAACGAAAAATATTATTCATGAAAGAAAACTAAATTTTGAAAATTTGTTTAGGCGACTATTAATTATTATATTTTTATTCATGCTTAGTAGTTCGAATACTATTGCATGTTGATACCACAATTTTATGTACTTTGCATTATTTGTGACAATGCTCTCGGCTCAGGAGAAACGCGTTAACACCGGAGCGATGCTTTAATTCAATAACACGAGAATCACGTTGGTGAAAAACGAAAAAAAAAATTGGCACAGGGCGAATGTAAAGTTAAATTTCCATTTCTTTTAATAGAGCCAAAGTCATTATTGTCAAGAGGAGTATTGTATTAGTGGCAAACGTACGAAAAACAAACACTTAATATTGAATATTATTAAAAAATAAAAAATTTTAATTTTGTTTCTATTAATCAAATAATTTAGTAAAAAATATAGTAAAGCAATTCCACTCCACATCCTATGAGGTTGGATGATTAGAATGGAAGTTTCGCATGATTTGCTAAATTTTATGAAACCAATTTCTTGACCCTTGCAATACATTTGCGAATTCAAATAAGTGAAATTTCATGAAATATTCAAAACGATGTTATTAGAATGACATTTGTTTTTTTTGTGTATCCAAAAATGGTTAATGATTTTATTGTATCTTTGTAATCGAAGAAGTACAACAAAAATTTTAACGTTATAGTAAATTGTATCGTTTTATTAATAATGCATGCACGTATCATAATACATTTTATAACTATTTCTATATGTGATATATACACAAATATATCAATAACAAATCTTGTAAATGATGGCATGATCTCCCTCATTAACATAGTACCTAATTTTTGAACCCCCCCAAGATAAAGAGTATCTTTACGATATTCAGATTTAAAATTTGATGGAACCATTGTTATACTTAATAAATCTAGGAAACTTAATTTTAATCCAAAATGTGAAAGTCATGGCAGTGGTTCTTGAATTAAGTAACGATAAAAAATTGAAAAATAGAAAATAGAAAGACGTACAGTGAAAAACTTATATTTTCACCAAAAATGAGAATATCAATTTATGTTCAAAGATGTTCAGATATAATTGACTTACAAATATTAAATGAAAATGATTTAAAAACAAACATTTGTTATGCTAGTTTATGGTCATAAATCTTTGGAAAGAGACTCAATCTGTAATAATTGACTTCCTTTATTCACATTGATATTTATTTGTGTTGATGGTTGTGTTTTGTATGAGGGTGGTATGCTTTCGAGGTAATATCGTAACCGTGTATGAAATTTTGTAGCGTTGAAAAGACAAGCGTAGCGTAGATGCTTAGCCTCGTTTTTGGACGTCGTTTTGGGAGTTGTGTTGAATTCAACTTGTCAGTCTATGTATCTGATATGGTTTACAGACCTTTTAAATCTATCTGATCCCCATTTTCCAATCGCAACCTTTGTATTCTTATTTTTAAATAATCTTTTGTTATATTATTGTGTGATCATTTACTGAAGCAATTCTAGTGTGATCTAGTTTTCATATTTTGTTGAGAATTTTCGAAGCAAATATCCGAAAAACATGGATTTTTTAGTATTTTGAGGTGTTTTTACGAGAAATTTCACACGGTTCGCTTTCGTTGTTCAAAATTCAGAGAGACTAATAAGAATGTTATTATTGTTAGACAGTTGGTATTATTTTTGTAAAATGTCTTTATAAATATTTTGCAATATGCCACGACGGCTAGTGGGATTGCGTTTTCTCATGGATATGAGATATATTTTCATTAACGTTAGATTTATTTTACTAACTGAACTTATTTTTAAAAATAAGAAAAAGCATCCACTTATAGTATTGTAGTCACTACCGACCCCCTTTTCCGAGATAGGATTAAGGAAATTAGCAAAACCTCAACCTCAATACTCGTATATCATTTTACACAGCGAGGTATATTATTTATCATATGCAGCTCGCCGATCCCTGGAAATAAGAATGTGCTTTATGTCGTATTTTTAATTCTTGAAGAAATTTTTTATTACTGAGTACAAAAATAGTTATTATATTTGTACTCATTTTTAAAATATCAGGTCAACACACCACATGCAAAGAAAGTTGAATATTTTTGCTTTAACTTAGTGTAGAATGGTGTTGCACAAACGATTTAATGATTTTTTTTATATTTACTTATTGGAATGGAAATTTGCCATATTTAACGAAAATTCAACAGAAGACATGACTTGGAAAAAAAATACTGCCCGAGAGGGCTACAGAAAAACGTAGGAGAAGCGGTGGTATCTTATTCACATTTATTGGATTTTACTAAGTTAAACTTTACGTTTCTATGCAATACGTAAGTATTTTTTTGTTTTAATAAAACCGTAGATGTTGAAGGAAAACGAGAGTTGAATTGATTTCCTAGCAAAAGAGCCGTATATTGAAAGATATGCTGAATATTTCAGAATAAATAAAACATACTATAGAAAATATAATACTACCATAGGTGTTGCCACATAATTCATTAAAAAAACATCGCTTTCAAACATGGCAAAAAAATTATGTTTTTAACCGAATTCAAAAAAGGAGTTTTTAATTCTTTTTTATGTATGTTAAGCAAAATTCTTCACAGGATAGGGCGATATTTTAAAGAGAGTATTTTAGGGATACTCCATAAATATGACGATAATTTAATGAGGAAATTCGGAAATGAACAATGGAACTCCTTAACGAATGGCAGTAAATCAACTACGATTCAACACATTTGCATATACTTTTCAAAATAACTACATCACTTACCAGGTTAGGGTCCAATGATGAGTTCTGGAAATGAGCAATGAAATTTATTAACGGATGTTAGTAAATCAACCTCGATTAAAGATATTTGCTACTGATGATTACTAGTGATTACAAATTAATAACTAATTTGCCAATTTGTAGGTAATGGTGTAGTTACCGTCGAGGTCAGGATCTGATGATGATTTCTGGAGACGAGCAACGGAACTGCTTAACTGATTGTAGTGAATTAAACATGATTCAAGATATTTGCAATTAACAGTTGTTACTTTGAAAAATAACTACACCATCGCCCATGATAGAGTCTGATTATGCGTTCTAGAGATGTACAATGAAGCTTCTTATCGAATGGTAGTAAATCAAACGTAATTCAATATATTTGCTACTGGTCAGTTGTTACATTAGTTATTACTTTGCAAAATGTGATATTGGACTTCAAATATGGAGAATGCACTCCTCAATAGCTAACACATACTCCTCAAAGGCTGACAGCTAACCACTGACGGCCACTACTATTGCTTTGTTTCTTTGTTGTTGATAACCAACTTTAGACTGTAAGAAAATTATCTATATACTAGCTTTTGTCATTGATTTTTTATAATTATATAATATTCGAAGAAAGAAATTAATTAAATGTTAGTTATAGTGTGATGGTTAATATTATCGCTCATTAAAAATTGAAAATGGAATATCTTTTAAAAACCGACAAAAAAAGTAGATACTAAAAAGGAATAAACAATTAACTCAAAACAGGTACCTACTTACCCGCAATGAATAACTGAGAAATGCATTTTTAAATTCGGATCGAATCGGAATTAAACACAAGTAACATTTTATATTATAAATGTGCCCTTTGCGAATCTATTTCGTATTGTGAGACAAATAGAAGTTAAAGTTTTAAATTCGCACTTAAAATTAAATTATAAATTTGTTTAAATTGGCCACTTTCAAAATAAGCAAATTAGTTATTTATTGCGAATAAGTAGGCATCTATTTTGAGTTAAATATTTATTACATTTTAGTACCTACTTTTTTTCAGTAGGTTTTTTAAAAGATATATCACATTCTGAGTAGAATGAAAACAAATTTACCAGCTATTTTCACAGAAAAGCAACCGTTCTTAAGGTAATAGCAACACAGTCGTGAGATAAAAAGAATTTATTTTGCAAACATTTTAATTTTTTGATGGAAAGGCTGATATATTTTTTCAGTTTAAAACTTGTTTTGTTAGGTTAAATAAAATTTAAACAAAATAAAGAAAAGGAAAAGGAATTATAGATATTGAGAAAATAATTTAAGTTTAAAAAATAACAAAACTAAATAAAGAAACAGATGTACCCATTTTCAAATTTATGAATAACTAAACGAAAAACATTTTAATTGAAAGACATTTTCTCGTGAGTTTTTACATGAACCTGTTTGTATTATAATTTTGGCGCTGCCTTCAATAATATTAACTGATGAATAATCTTAGAAGCCTATGAATAGAATAGATAAAGAAGACTTTTAATGAAAATTTAGCAAGAAGAAAATAGAATTTTGCACCTATTTAATAGCTATACTTGGTTATGAGACGGTCCCATTGTGAGTATTATTGCTAATAAAATAAAGTCACTCATTTAATACATAAATGTTACAATTAAGCTCATTATAACCTAACCTAATTTATTAAATATATTAAGTCTAATGAAAATCTACCAACATCCTCTCTCATGAAATGTGTTTAAGCATATATTTATCGTATCTTCATCAGAGTGGCACTTCAAATGTCAATATGTCAGATGAGATTTGATTGTATTACATTGTACGCGAATACGTCATTAATGCCTTTAATCACTACGTGTTATTCGTAACAGCCTACTAGTGGCAAGCTAAGTGTATTTTAACTTGCAAATTTGAGCAGCAAATATCAAATACCACTGAGAATTAGGTCGATAATTGGTTTTGTTTTCGTTTATACATCCTCGTTGTACCGAATATCGGTTTGAATCGTTCGGCAAGAATGAGGTACTCGTAGTGAATTCCAATTAGATTTCACTTTGTACCGGTATGCCAGCATTGAAATATAACTAGAACCAATGTGTTCTAGTAGTCCGAGCGAACATCCTGCCGGATACGATCTATTCTATTCTTTAGTCCTGGAATTTGTCGTGGAGTAAGATCTACGATATTTTAAATTGAATGCTTTTTAGTGTCGTAAATCGAGAATAGACTTGTTTTCTTAAATTGAAAATGTATAGACATATTTAATGCTCGTGTAATATAGATTATTTCTCGTGTGTAATGCCCTTTATAGTAGAAGTTATTGGCATACATATCCGCTACATAAAAATACATTTTTATCCTCCCACTGTAACAAAAGTCCTAATATTTTTTTTTAATTAAATCTTTGCTTTTGTCTCGCATATATTTATTATTAGACGTTTTTATCCTGTGTATCAAACGAACATAAATCATCAAAATTGAGATTTTTAAAAGACAGAATGGCCACATTTCGCTCACTTTCTCGTGAAAAGACAATTTGTATATATGCGTTTTTTTTTATTTCGCAGTAAAATTTCATAGTTTTATTTGTAGAGTTGAACGTATAGTTTATTTTTACAGTCGAATTTTTAAATTATTATGTAATGTGGCTCCCCGCACTCCATTTCGCCCTTTATCCTTACTACTAGAGCGCTAACAGTATATTTAAATTTTCTAATTATAATCGGCATCCTCATCAGATTTTGCCTGCGAAATAAGATGGAATATTATTTCGCTTATAAATTACTATTTATTTGGAAAAATACGGATAAATGAAAGTAGAAATCATTCTTTGAAGATTCAATACCCTCATATCGTTTTTTTATAAAACTTAACTGGAACTTCATACATTCATTTAAAAAAAAACAAAAAATTGCCAACTAAAAACATTGTACGTCCGGTAATAGTTATTTACAAGTCACGAAGACAACACATTTTTTATTAAGGGCTTCTATCTGAGGTGATCCTAAAAATTGGAAAAATTAATTCTTGCTTAAACAAATTAATTTTTGACCCCTAAAAATTGGGAAATTTTACTAGTATCATATTCTATAAAATTTCAAATTTATAAAAAAGAAAATAAAAAAATTTGACCATATTTACGGAAATCTAGAAAATATAAAATTTCTTCACAGGTATTCAGGAGTTTAAACGTTAGCTTGTGCCACACAAATGCATTTTTTATATTTTTGCTTTTTCCATACTGTATTAGAGCAATATAGTTAATTTCTTTTTATTTATCGACTTCAATTTTTTTGACAACCACAATTATTTCTTCACTCCTATTGTCGTCGGGGAGTAAAAATAAAGAAACTCGTAAATGATCAAATGTATTCAAATATTGAAAATTATTTCAAGGACGTATTATTATTTAAAATATAGCGTTTTTACCTGTTTTGTATGGAAATTTCTTGTTGTATTCATAGATTTTGTACAATATATTACGTGTTTCTCCCTTTCAATGATAGAAACGAACGGATTATATTTATATGGTACGCGCAGCAGAGCCACATAAAACTACATATTGACCATACGAAAAATATGTAGCGTTTAATGTTTGACCTTGTGCATTGTTGATGGTCATCGAGAAATATTTTTACAAGAAACTAGAGCCATTTAATTGGAAGGATAATTTGTTAAAATCGTTCTCATAAATACCCTCGTAAAATGTAAAATATTCTCCCAAAATGGTTTGATTTAAATTCGATTCGTTTCTTGCATAGAATTTTCATCTAAATTATATACAAGAAACGAACAACGATTCAATATTGAATTTTATGAGGAATAAATTTTTCCTATTTAAAAGATTTAATTTTTCCTCTTTAGAAAATTTCGTCAGGTCTAGTTTTAAGATCTGGTTTCTTATATATACAAATGTTAACTATTCAAGGCGAGTAGTTTTTCCATACTTCGTATTCAAGTATTCCTAACCGGTTACGCAGCATCCACCAAGGAAATTTCCTTACGGTTGGCTTATTAAGATGTGCATCATAATATTTCGGCTAATTTACGAAAAAAATCTTCCTCTCCAATCAATCCATCCATTGGTGAAAATCGAATAAAATCCTTTCGATACCTACTCAAATTAGCTCGCATACACAGACAGCATGGATTATTTATTTATACTATATAATGATTATATTATTACCTTAATATTTCTTACATCTGTAAAAATCACTGATATGTCACAAAATGTATTTTGTATAGTTAAAATGTGGTATTATTTTTACCAGTTTTCGCTCGTGATTTCGCCCAAGTTGTCTTTTCCTATATCCCATCAACATAGTATATAACAGCATATGTGTATTTCAAAACTAAAATCTGTTTAGTACTGAAAGTGTTTTCTGTTTCATTTCCGCAAATTGTTTTGAAGCTACAAACCAATAGATGCAGGCAAGGAGATTTTTTCAAAATTAAACTTTTCTAATTGATAAGTAAAATCAGTGAAAGATATTATATATATCAAAAATGTAATATATCATTCAGTGGTACAAGTGAATGTACGAAAATTTACAAAAAAATATTTTTAATTATCCAAAATACGTATCGTTGAATTGGTTTAGGATTTACCTATAATAAACAAGATATTTTTAACGAACTCATTTCCTTTAGATTCCCATAAATCATTTTTCCTATTTGAATCATCTATTAAATCGTTTATACAAAATAAACGATGTAATATACGAATCAAAAAATATTATTAAATTCATAATAAAAATCCAATCCCAAAGTGACGATGAATGTTACGAAATTTATTAAGTTTGTCGTTCGACTTTGTCGCGCAGTTACAATGATAATCAAACTTCGTTAAACATTGACCGACTAATCTCGTTCGAATATTCAATTTCCGCGCACAATATACTTTTTGTCTCCGCACATTGTTCCTGAATACATTTTGCTCAGAGTGGCGGATCCGGTCGCGTCGTAGGATGACCTTACAGAAATAGATGTCTCATTCAATAACGAAGCAGCGTGGTGGATTTTCGATTTTTCTATACACGAACATGAATAAACTGTGCAGCATCTAGCAGTACATTTCGACGATGTATTGAGAGTTTACTTCACAAAAGACACTCAGAAAAATTGCAAGCGAACCATCTAAGAACACAACATCAACAGCTTTTTTCCAACTGTGCCAAACAAATCCATTCACAAAAATATTACTATATGTCGACATCTATACCTATTATACGTTAAACATAACAGGAAAAATCTTTCAACTACGAAAACAAAGAATTCCAGTAGAGGATCATCCAAGAATCATGAAAACTAACGCACTAGGCCGAGTATACACCGTACATCCAAACAACGCCGAATGCTTCTATTTTCAACAAATTTCACAGGTCTCAAAACTGTGAATGGTGGGAGAAAAGCATGCTAACGCCTAGGAAAAGTTTTAATAAATAAAGTATTAATTCATTATGATGAGCTTTCTATTTTTTTTTAGAAAACTTGATTTTATCAGTCAATAATAATCTAGTAGACAATAATCTAGTAGAGTTGCATACACAAACCTACAATTCTTTGAACATGTTTAATAATTGATACTCTAAATCAAACCACTGAAAATATAATATATTTATGCTTGTTCAACCTACTGGAAAGCGACAACCACTGGGAATTAACACTACTCAAAGCACAGCCTCAGCTCAAGAAACAGAGACTTATTCGCCATAATATTAACAACATGTAACTCATCAAATCCAAAACTCCTTCAAAGAGAGAATGAGTGATGACGTATAGTACTAAATCCGACAAGGTCATTCAGAACTGACCATAGAATTTAACGACGACGTCTTCAATGAAAAACTCATTGGCCTGGAAGGTAAATGTTTAACGATAAAACACCAGACCTTAGTACAACTTGGGATGCCAGAACCACGACAAAATCCTTGCAGTGTGCTAAACTTTAAAATTACAAAGAAAAAAGCTACATCAGCAAACTACTTCAATAAATTGATCATGACAAACCACTCTTCAATGACAATTAAAACATTACAACGTCATCACGAACCGGAAAACGTTTCTAATAAATAGATTGCTGACAGAAATAGGAAAAAATAAGTGAAAAGAAATTCTTATGAAATGTTGCGTAAATAATCATTGTATACATGACTGCCATCCTACATAAATTATGTAACCGTAGTTTTGATAAACAATGACTTTCAGTTTAAATTCACTATATACTTTACAACATGAGACGCAAAATGAACATAAAATCCTTTCAGCATCCCCCACGGCAATAAAAATTCATTGCAAAGTAAAATAATAGCAATACACAAGTGCAAACAGCGCGTTATCTAAATACACGTGCACCTTGTACTTTTATAACATAAAATATAATGTAATCGTAAGTAAGTTTTGTAAGCAATAATTATAGCATAAGTTTTTATTCATTTCAAGCATGTAGTTTGAAAACTTTATTAAAGTCGAACGGAGGAAATAACAAGAGGAAGATAAGGGTTTCTTGTTTCACTACGGAATACTGAAAACTAAGTGGAAATGTACGTCCTTAAAGTGTTTTATAAAGTAAAGCATTTAATGACGCATTGGAATGGCAGTTAAAACGTTCTAATGGCACGTCGAGACGTGTAATTCAACCAGCTTCGTGTTTTGTCATTTTTTTTCGGATTAATTCGGACATCTACTTCTTATTGGCTAATAGTATTATAAAGTTAAAAATATATTTTCATTGGACTGTTAAGAAATATTTCTGTGATATTATTTCACAAATATAAAGTTATTAAACTAAATAAACACATTATTTTTAACAACTGAATATTTGTTTTTTTTCGTTCTCAATTCGTTGGAATAAAATATTTCAACACAAAAATATTAAAATATTTAGATATTTCATATTTATAGATTTATTAATTTAATTATGTTAAATTTACGAAGGGAAAATTACTGTGAAAGACTTTGCTTTCGGTGTGTTTTTTACTTTCAAGACCATATGAATACGAAATATAATGTATTTTACCGATGAAATTTATTTCGCAGCAAAAATACTGAAAATATTTAGAGCTGGCCACTTCGCTATGATTATAAAGTCCTACAATGTATTTCAAGAATGGACACCCACTAATCATGATGGTCTTTTGAAATTAAGAAGTTTTTCATTCATCTCGTAATGGATGGCAATATGAAAACTAGGAAATTAAATGTCATGGATGCTATTATGAACTTCGTGTATCATTTGGGGATGAAGTTTTTTACAACTGTCCTACTTAATTCAGTAAGAAATTACTTGTAATATAGGTATGAGTTATGGGTTACTTACGAATCTTGAATGCATAGTTAGATCGTATATACAGAAAATATTAATACACTCTATGAACAATTTATTTTACTATTTATTTCCTGACAATATCAACTTAGTTTTTTTTTCTTGTATATTAGATATACAAGTTTTCGATTTTGACATCAACAAGAAAATTAAGTTTTAATTTCGTAAATTCCATTTTTCACCATTATTTATTATGGCCGCGATTTGTTCATCCGATTTACAGTAGCTTTGATGATAAAAAACTTTTTTTTTTAGAAAAATGGCGTATCATTGTTTAGATTATATAAATTAGATATTTTTTACAGTATGTCAACGTTAATTTAAAAAATTTTCCAGAAATAAATGCATCATATAGATGTTACACAGAACATGTTTCTCAACTTTTTAGCCTTCACGGCAAAATTACACACACAAATATATTTTATATAACTTAATGGTCATTATATGGTAAATGATGACAGGGACATGTAAGAGCAGTATATTTTATGGATTGTAATTTTTGTGTATTTATGTTGAGTGTAGTAAATTTATAACATTTATTTCAAATTTTTTACCTTACATTTTGTTCCCTCAAAAATTATTTTCAAAATTTCGGAAAAAAATTCTTTATCAAATCACGAAAATAATGCTCAAACATAATTCGAGTTTTTGAATCGAATACTGATTTTTCACTACAGTAAATTAATAACACTATTTTTCTCATTTATCTACTTTACTGTATCTAATTGATACATATGGTGAACTCATTGCTAAGAGAGCTATCTGTTACAGCCAACCATTCTTCAACCCTAAGTTTCGACAATATTGTTTAGCTAACTCAGTTTAAAATTCATTTACGTACCAATAATTAACATTTGCGTGCCAGGTATTTTCCGCCAATTACACTTGGAAATTGAGGAATTACTAAAAGATTACCGATGTAGCCCAGGTTTTAATGTTTGGTACATTAAGCAAAATGCATGGTCCATTAAGCAAATAGTTGAGTCTGTAAATAAATAACGTTTTATCATGTTTTATTCCATTTCAATAAAATCATGTGCCATCTTATTCACACAAATTAATTTTGGAGTTTATAATGAAATTTCGTTTGAAGCTTATAACGAAGTTCATCCTATTTATCAAATTATCAACAAAACGGAAACTCTATGAGCAAAGCACTACGTCTGTTTTCAGTACAATTAAAAAAATAAAATGCCATTTTTTAAAAATATATATCTTGGAAAAGTTATTTTTTTTTTTAATTTCGCTTCACCTTTATATAAATAATGGGAAAAAATTGAAAAGGAGAACAGACATATCATATACACATCTCAGTATGGAAACAAAATTATGTTCTGTACATAGAATAACTTCGATGCTGACTTGAAAGCTTTTTTAGGGTTCCATATCGCTAAAGAAAAAACTCACTCACATGTTTGTATGTCCATCTGTCACAACCGATTTACATCGAAACTACTGACATATAATCTTAAAATTTCGCATATTAATACATATTATTCCACATATTTTGCACTAGCTCTTATCAATTAAAAAGTTTTATTACGCGGAATGCACAAACATTTTCATTAAATTATTTCATCATTTTAAATTGCATTTTAAAAATATATTCTAAAAATATCCCAAAATAGAATATCCCTCTGCGATACATGACAAATATACTCCTAAATATTTATAAGAATTTAAATGTGTACAGAGACCTGCTAGTGAGAATTTCTTTGATTTTGTATAAGAATTAATAGATTTTTTACAGGATTAAGTTTGATACTTTGATACACAGAAATATTTCTTAACAGTCATATATGTTAAAGCATATTTCCGACATATCTGAACCGATGTAAATAATTGTTGTTTAGAATATTTTTGCTTAAAAGAGTGTAACTTAAAGGTATTTCCATATAAATATAGTGAAAATATGGTGATGAATTCCGGAGCAATCTCCCTAACGGACAACTACAAATACGTCTTACGTGATAGAGAATGTATATTTAATTTTTTGCAAGTATTTTTGTTAATCAATAATTGCACCAACAGGACTAGTATCTTACGGTGGATGGATTTATTCCCACAAAACTCCTCAATCGATGCGAATAAATTATTTGTAATTAAAATACTTTTTAAAAGATTAAGAGTGCGATATATTAGGCACTCTTGTAGTTTTTGTTAATACTTTTCATCATGAGGTTTATTCAGTAATTTGCATCCGAATATTAAAAGTTGTATCTTTTAAAGGTTCAATTTTCCAAGGATCAACTTAAGTTGGTCCTCTGGCTTTTTAACGATCTTTATATTAGCTTTAGTTGTATATACATATATATACATATATATATATATATATATATATATATATATATATATATATATATATATATATATATGAATGTAACGGAATATGTCAATTACATTTTCAGCCACTTTCAGAAGTCCAAATTATTAAAAAATTTTACACTTGTATCAAGATCATACGATAATTTCGTAATTAAAAATTTAGAAAATAAATTTGTAGTTTAAATGAAATAAAAGAACATGCTTCTGCAGCAAATTTAAATCAAAGATAAAAAAATTATCATTAAATATAAAGATTTTGATCAAGACGAAATCGTGTCCCACAACTCAGCATACCTTACTTTTTTTTTAATAAATTTAAAATAAGAGTGAAGTGATTGAAAAAAAAAATTATTATAAAACGAAGCGTGGCGACTTATATGTACATAGTTAACACCCCACGTTTTTTTTAGATTAAACTTAGTTTTTTTTTGGTTAATCACTTTATTCTTCTTTTAAGATTGTTAAAAAAGTTAAATTATACCGAGTGGTGAGACATCTTTTCGCTCTAAACCAAAATGTTTAAATTTACACATTACTTTTTAATTTTATTTCATATTGTTACAAAAGCGTGTTAAATGTTTAATTACAATTTTATTTTTCCACGATCGATCTCTACTCTATCGAGAATTGAAATTGAATTCGTACGCGTTGACAGTCCAAAATTAAAATCACAGGATATAATCATAACTCGACGTCTTCGTATCTTCTTAACACTGCTTTTATTACACAAATGTCTGCATGCATTGAAATTTTTGAACTTTTTATCGTTACCGAATTTTATTAACAGAGCTTTCGTTAAGTCTTCCTTCAATTATTGTGCGCGACTGGCCATAGCCCAGAATTTTCCATTGAAATATTTTCTAAAATATTAAGCCTATTGTTTTTTAAAGGGTAATCCTTTACTTCTCGTGTTCTAGTCATGTTTTAATATAAGTCTCTAACAAATCATTAAGAACTTTAAAACAAATTTGACTTAAAAAAAGAAAAATCGTCTCTAAGAATGAACTTTTTATAAAACACTATAAAATTTAAACTTTTCATTATTTATATTTACTAGGTACAGTGGTAATCATTGACACCCATATCTCATAGTGCGTACTAATTATATATTTGTGGAGTCGATACCAAGTCCGGATAAATATGAGAAATCAACTGAAAAGCATTTCGTTGTAATACTTAACTGTAATGAAGATAAAAAAAGGAACTAACGGAAGTAACTTTATGATATTTTTAAGTAATCTTAAATAAACTTAAATTATACCAACGCATAAAACAATTTTAAAAAAATTAAAATTAACGGGACAATCTTTTTTGTAATTGAATCTAAATAAACTTTTATTATTGCATTAAGGAACTATAAACCTATTTTACCTCTACTTAAATAAAGAAACCTAAACAAATATTTTCAACATGAACAGAAATAAAAATAAACCAAATTTGAGAAATGCAGCCCTTGCGTTGAATATAGTGAACAAATTTTACACAACAACACAGTGAACAAATTTTGAACATCAATTCCAAAAGAAGCTGGAATTTCGTTTAGCTAAAAGTAAAGCTCTAAATGGATAAAAGTCATTGTTCTAGCAATACTTAGTATAAATAATTATTATTTTTAATTTTTCAATATTTTCTAAAAAGACGTATTTGTTTTTAATTAATTCTTTCCAATGTTTAGTCTAGAGCTATTAACTGACGTTGATAATACTAACGGTCAATTTATTATTAGGATCATTTATAGCAATATATGTATTACCACTATAAAGTACTTAACGAGTTCAAGATTTTAACAGTCAAAATATCGAAAAGGGTATAAATATATTTTAATAAGAAATGTACAGACCGTTTTACCACACAAAATTAAATTTTGTAACATTAGTTGAAATTTAAAATGTTTTAATATTTGTGTTAGCATAAGTAGTTACTTTAGTTAAGCGACACAAAAGATTAAATCACCATTAAAAAGGCGGGGAAAAGAACCTTGTGGGAAAAAATATATGTAGTATTATTTAAAAAAAGGATTTTTTTACCACTAAACTGAAATTTATAGCATACAGAGAAAAGGTTTGAAATTTTAGGCTATTTAAATGTTATATACAAGAAACTGGGTATCTGCAGGCCAAAATTAATTTATAATTTTTGGTAATCAAGCAAAATTAAAACAAATTTCGCAATAGGAAATATGTGCTTAAAATCTTCAAAAAGGTGTAAAATAATAATTGCATAATTAGAGTTTGAAATTTTATTTTAAAATAACTGTATACACAAATGTCATAACCAGCTTCGCTGAAAAGCGAATTTTTATCACTTTCAGCGAAGACAATTTTTGAGTTCTTTATTTTAAATTCGGCTGTCCAACGAGAAAATGTAAAGAGAAACTGGCCACTTATTTGAGTTTAACTTTGAATATTATCGTAACCGTGGCCTATATCTTTATACGTTAAGCTGTTGTGACATAGGAACTTGGAAGTTTTGCATTCAACTTTAATTTAACTGTTTTATTTAGCTACATTTTTGTTTACCTGTCGCCCTGTTTTATGCGAATTATAAATTGAACGTCAAATCCTTTATCCAACATCATTTTAAAATCTTGCAGTTTTAAAATTTGTATATATATTTGCTATTAATTAGTTACTAGTCGGCACAAAGTAGACGGAAGTTTAGTGGTAAAGTGGTAAATCCGGCAAGGGTAAAAATAATAGGATTTATTTATAGACATCTGTAATTAAACTGGAATTTGATATAATAAAACTAATTAATCTACTGAATATATATCAAAATATATATTATATTTTTAAAAAGCAAAGCGAAAAATAATATCGTTTTTAATTTGATCAAATATGTTTACTTAAATTTTAGCCCAGATAAATATTCCATATAAGTTGCATCCACACGAAATTGTAATAAAATTGTATAAACATTGAATAATCTTAGAGTTTCGGTATATATTCAATTCAGTTCTGAACTATAAAAGAAGGAGGAAAGCATTCATATATTTTTAGACATTCCAATACTTTAAAAATACGTTTTATTTTGGAAAATTGCGAGTGTTCCTAAATTTTAGATTTTTAGTTTCACTTAAAACTTAAGTCTATCATTATTTTTGGAAAAATATTGCGGCTACCAGTGAAACCTATTTTTGATTAGAATCTAGTAATATGCTGTTTATTATATTTATATGTAAACCGAATAAGTATATATGTAGTAAAAAACTTCATGACGTTTTTAAATTAACCAAGGGAAATATTAAAAAAATATAAAAGAGATTCGTCCGTGTCAAACCATCCTATTGCTCAAACCCGTATTATGCCGCACCCCCGCTGGCTACAGGGCCGCATCATTACAAATAGGGGCGCATCATTACAAGTTACCAACAATATTAGGAAGCGTCCGCGATATCCTGTTTCTGACGATTTTTTCGTCATCGTTTCACGCTACCCGGAGTTTTTAGTCAAAGGCGCACGCCGCGTTACGTTTGATATTTAACTTAAGAGTTGTTGGTGTGGGTAGGGTTTAACTGGTTTTTGATCGCCTTTGTTTGGTCACCTTTCGTAAAAGTATTAAATTTTTTATCTCAAAAGGCTCAATTCGAACAAGGTTTCATATATTAGATTCTTTATTAAGTAGCTTATTCGTTTAGGCATTTTCTACTAAACTGCCTTGTGTAAGAAAGTGTTTGGCTTTGAGTACACGGAATAAAATGTTATTATAGCATGTGCTTACTTTTTGAATTTCAAATAATTACAATAATTTAAATGTTAGAAATATTGCATCAAAGCTATTTTATCGATGATGCTAATTTTAAGGCGAAAAGAAAGTAGATATCTTTACAATATCGAGCGCAAAGGGAAACGTCAGTATTTCTGGTGAAAAGTTAAATAAAAAATACCAAAAAACTATTTTCAAAGAGGAAGGACGAATTAAACAGAAAGTAAATTTCATGGAATTTTATCTTCTCCCTTCTCTTATTAATTTTTACTTAAATGAAAGTCATCGTAAGGTGGGACGTTTTGTTTGTTTAATAACTTCAGATAAATGTCAATTATATTCACCATCGACGGAAACTCAATTTTCTAAATTGAAATTAACATATTAAAACTTCATCAAGAGTAGTTTGAAACATTGAACCAATTTTGATGCAGGATATGCAGATAAACTGGCGAACTTTAAGGTTAAACAGTTGTAACGCTTATTTTGTTGAGAGATTTGTGAAAAAAAATTATAAACGACCGGAGAGAGATTTTGGAAAACGTTTTTGAGATGTGCTCTTCGGAATTCAATATTTTTTTTAAAATATTTAAAAGCTTACAAAAAATTTTATGATTTTATGATCCTTTACATGATTTTAAATGATTTTTTATTATCGTTTCATTTTTCATGAAAAAGTGATGATATTCAGAATTAAAGAATATGGTGGAATATCTTCAAGTATATTTGTGAACGAAGAAAGTGTTCGATTCTTTTCCTCCAAGGGAAAAGCATATTGATATCTGAAGTATGATCGTCGTTGTGTTGATGTCTATAATAAACTTCATAAGTCTGCGATAAACTAGATTAAATGTACATGATCGGACAATAGAAAGCGGAGGGATAAATTATGAATATACATTAATCAGAATTGTGTAGCCATTGAAATTCGTAGAGATTAGTTTAACCGATTAACTACCCAAAGTTATAAGACTATTATATTCGAAAATTTATCCTTTCTATTCACATAGTTTTACCTAAGGAAAAGTATTATTTGTTTAGAAAATATATTTTACTAACAACACCAACTTATACCACAAATTTTCTCAAGCTGCAAGGTTTTGCGTAATGGAAACCCATTAGCTCGATTTTCATAACGTGGAACAAGAGACAGAACTATTTCTATTTATATTCTCAGATCCAAATAATATTACGTCTGAGAAAATAAATAAAACATTTTTATCGTCTTTCACATTGACCATGGTCAGAAGTAATCATAAAGCATATTTCGCAAACATAGGCTATTCTATATACATTCAATGTAATAATGAAAATGGAACAAATTATTCAAAAGCCAAATATAAAGAAACATTAATAACTATTTAATTTGAATAAAAGAAACGAGGTGAAAATTCCACTAGACAATCTATGTAATGGTTGATATTTTGGCCATCTGAAAGTTATCTATCTTATTAGAATTAGTAAAATTGTACATAATTTCAATTATACAGAACATTATGAAACTTTCTTATTTAAACTTTATTCTATATTTCATAAATTTATGAAAAAAAGAGGTTTTGTAGACGTGTAAATAGAGCACAATAAGGAAAACAAGCGAGAAATCGGTTAACGCTCGCAATAAAATAAATAATTTGCGTAAATATGAGAAGGGTAAAAAACCAAGTAAGTATATACGTAATCTCTTGTTTCCCTATGTAGCAAGTAAGATAAGATATTGAAAAAATAAAAAATATTTTGTAATATGAAGACACTCGTGGTCATTATATAAAAACTTTAACAAGAGGACGAATTAGAATCTGTTTCATTTTGGTACTATATATATTCGTATATATATTTTCTAAAAAGATGATGTAACGCTTATTTCGTAATCATAGACTCGTTTCTTTTCAGTTTAGCACATTTCCAATAATTGCGTTTAAACTGGAACATTAAAAGAGTTTCAATAAAATAACGTATTGCGGCTGTTTAATTTTTCACAATATTGTGAAGAGACGTAAAAGTTTAATATTGCAATTTTTACTGATTATAGACAATTATTTGCAGATAAGCGAGAGTCTTGTAAACCAATGTCAGGTAAATTTCAATTAGTGATGATGGTAAGTGCAAGCTTACATGTTCGTATGCCAATACCATCAACAATTGGTCAGATTGTCAAATTAATGGAATTAGTTCAATTGTAAACTTTTTTAAAGTTTTTGACTCTTCCAGATTGATTTTGCACCACACACAGTTTTCTACTGGGTTATAATTCTAGAATCATATACATTGGTAAAGAGATATAAATTTCTACCATTTGTTTGCATCTTGTTAAACAACTTCTAGAATAAAAAAAAAGTTTTTTGTTAGTATTAAAACCTGTTTAAAATGTCTACCATAAAAATATAAAGTTGAACAATTTTCAGCTTATTTTCTAATAGAGACACGGGATTGTAAATGTCGAAAGAAAATAACGAAGTTTCGCGTCGATTCTGAAGTATCATTGCTTTATATCACGATGCTGAAATAAAATTGTATATTTTCTCAAAACTGTTTCACACCTACTTTATATTTGAAGAAAAAAAAATTTAGAAAAAGCTGAAAAAAAAATTTTCTAAGTTGGGAAATTTATTTTCTGTTTCAGTTTTTCGTCGTTTCTAATTAAAATGTGAGATTGGAATTTGCTCGCTAATTTTTATTTTTAAATGTTTAAATAAAAGAGTTAAAAAAATTATTACGAAATCGTGGTATAGTCATAATTTTCATTATTTATGTAAGTTTTCTATCATAACACTCTTCTTTACATTTACTTATTTATAATTTTCAAAGTTTTAATACAGTTCTTTCTATATTTCAAGTGAATATTACAATATTCTGTTTCAATAAACATATTTTAGTTTATGCTAAATATATTCCATTTAACGAAAATATTATTCATGAAAAGAAAACTAAATTTTGAAAATAATGTTAGGCGACTTTTAATCAATAAGTCAACAAAACTTTTAATCAAAAAGCAATACAAGCTCGCGATGCCCGACATCCTGATTCATATTTACAATAAGCAATATACTCATATTTTTTGTTTAACCCTTGGATGTTCGGTATGCCTTAGGTAAAGCTGGTAGCCACTAAAATGTGATACTTAAATAGTTCATATTATTTATTTTTAATTATTATTTTGTTGCTATTAATCAAATAATTTAGTAAAAATATAGTAAAGCAATTCCACTCCACATCCAATAAGGTTGAATGATTTGAATGGAAGTTTCGCATGAGTTGTTAAATTTTATGAAACAAATTTCTTGACGAGAGACACTGAATATATTTGCGAATTCAAATAAGTGAAATTTCATGAAATATTCAAAACGATGTTATTAGAATGAAATTAGTTTTTTTTGTATCCAAAAATAGTTAATGGTTTTATTATATCTTTGTAATCGAAGAAGTACAACAAACATATTATCGTTATAGTTAATTTTAATGTGTTCAATTAAAGAGTAATGCGTGCACGTATCGTAATACATTTTATAACTATTTCTATGTGTGATATTTACACAAATATGTCAATTATAAAATCTTCTAAATGATGGCATGATCTCCATTATTAACAAAATACCTAAGTTTTGAACTCCCCTAAGATAAAAGGTGTCTTTACGATATTCACATTTGAAATTTGATGGAACCATTGTTATACTCAAAATCTAGGAAACCTAATTTTAATCTAAAATGTGAAAATCATGTCTGTGGTTCTTGAATTAAGTAACGATAAAAAATTGGAAAATAGAAAATAGAAAGACGTACAGTGAAAAAGTTATCTTGTGACCAAAAATGAGAACATCAATTTATGTTCAAAGATGTTCAGATATAATTGACTTACAATTATTAAAAGAAAATTATTTAAAATTAAACATTTGTTATTCTAGTTTATGGTCATAAATCTTTGGAAAGAGACTCAATCTATAATAATCGACTTCCCTTATTCACAATGATATTTATTGTTTGTTGATGGTTGTGTTTTGTATGAGGGTGATATGCTTTCGAGGTAATATCGTAACCGTGTATGAATTTTTGTAACGTTGAAAAGACAAGCGTAGCGCAGTTGCTTAGCCTCGTTTTTTGGACGTCGTTTTGGGAGTTGTGTTGAATTTAACTTGATTGTCAATCCAGATATCTGATATCGTTTACGTACCTTCTAAATCTATCTGATCCCCATTTTCCAATCGCAACTTTTGTATTCTTATTATTAAATAATCTTTTGTTATATTTACATTATGCGATCATTTACTGAAGCAATTCTAGTGTGATCTAGTTTTCATATTTTGTTGAGAATTTTCGAAGCAAATATCCGAAAAACATGGATTTTTTAGTGTTTTGAGGTGTTTTTACAAGAAATTTCACACGGTTCGCTTTCGTTGTTCAAAATTTAGAGAGACTAATAAGAATGTTAATATTGTTAGGCAGTTGGTATTATTTGTGTAAAATGTCTTTATAAATATTTTGCAATATGCCACGGCGGCTAGTGGAATTGCGTTTTCTCATGGATATGAGATATATTTTTATTAACGTTAGATTTATTTTACTAACTGCACTTATTTTTAATAATAAGAAAAAGCATCCACTGATAGAATTGTAGTCACTACCGACCCCCTTTTTACGAGAAAGGGTTAAGGAAATTACCAAAACCTCAACCTCAATACACGTATATCATTTTACACAGCGAGGTATATTATTTATCATATGCAGCTCGCCGGTCCCTGGAAATAAGAATGTGCTTTATGTCGTATTTTTAATTCTTGAAGAAATTTTTTATTACTGAGAAAAAAGTTGAAGTTTGAATAATTAATTCGTTGCTTGTCTTTCGTATGTCTTGTTTATAGTTAATTAGTAGGTTAATTCAGCAATCTAAAACTATAAAAATGTACTTAATATCAATTAAATATATTTTCAACGGTTAACATTCGCATAATAAATATATACCATATATATATATATATATATATATATATATATATATATATACCTTCATATATATGTAATTTAATTGCCTTATAAAAGGAAATATACCATCACTCAATATTTGTTGTGGTTTGCGTTAAAAAGAAATAGAACAAAATAGTTTGTCTACTTAGATATCTAATAATTACAGTTACAATTTTATATTAAGGTATATGTTAACAAATCCTAATATATTGTTCTATGAGTATTGCACTATTATTCATATTTTAAGCATTTTCACATTTAATAAAGTGTAGAAACAAAAAGTAAATAATTAAATATATTTTCCCGTTTATGTTTTATAGATTTTAAATAAATGTTGTACATTTTTTTAATAAAAACTATATAATTTTACTTATTAATTTTTTATTTAGAAGCTTAATTACATTTATTACGTTTACAAGTAAATATATTTCAGGTGTTCATATAATGCTGTTCAATCAACTTTTTTCAACTATTTTTCAGTTCAAAAATAGTTATTATATTTGTACTTATTTTTAAAATATCAGTTCAACACACCACATTCCAAGAAAGTCGAATATTTTTGCTTTAACTTAGTGAAGAATGGTGTTGCACAAACGATTTAATGATTTTTTTATATTCATTTATTGGAATGGAAATTTGCCATATTTACCGAAAATTCAACAGAAGACATGACTTGGAAAAAAAATACTGCCCGAGAGGGCTACAGAAAAACGTAGGAGAAGCGGTGGTATCTTATTCACATTTATTGGATTTTACTAAGTTATACTTTACGTTTCTATACAATACGTAAGTATTTTTTTGTTTTAATAAAACCGTAGATATTGAAGGAAAACGAGACTTAAATTGATTTCCTAGCAGAAGCGTCGTATATTGAAAGATATGCTGAATATTTCAGAATAAATAAAAAAATACTATAGAAAATATAACACTACCGTAGGTGTTGCCACATAATTCATTAAAAAAACATCGCTTTCAAACATGGCAAAAAAATTCTGTTTTTAACCGAATTCAAAAAAAGAGTTTTTAATTCTTTTTTATGTATCTTAAGCAAAATTCTTCACAGGATAGGGCGATATTTTTAAGAGAGTATTTTAGGGGTGGTACCTCATAAATATGACGATAATTTAATGAGGAAATTCGGAAATGAACAATAGAACTCCTTAACGAATGGCAGTAAATCAACTACGATTCAACACATTTGCATATACTTTTCAAAATAACTACATCACTTACCAGGTTAGGGTCCAATGATGAGTTCTGGAGATGAGCAATGAAATTTGTTAACGGATGTTAGTAAATCAACCTTGATTAAAGATATTTGCTACTGATGATTACTAGTGATTATAAATTAATAACTAATTTGCCAAGTTGTAGGTAATGGTGTAGTTACCGTCGACGTCAGGATCTGATGATGATTTCTGGAGACGAGCAACGGAACTGCTTAACTGATTGTAGTGAATTAAACATAATTCAAGATATTTGCAATTAACAGATGTTACTTTGAAAAATAACTACACCATCGCCCATGATAGGGTCTGATTATGCGTTCTAGAGATGAACAATGAAGCTTCTTATCGAATGGTAGTAAATCAAACGTAATTCAATATATTTGTTACTGCTAATTTTACTGCGCAAAATAATTTTACAATCGACCAGGTCATGGTCTAATGATGAGTTCTGAAGTTGAATGATGCAACTCCTTAATGGAAGGTAGTAAATCAATAGTGATTCAATTTATTTGCTATTTGTCAGTTGTTACATTAGTTATTACTTTGCAAAATGTGATATTGGACTTCGAATATGGAGAATGCACTTCTCAATAGCTAACACATACTCCATAAAGGCTGACAGCTAACCACTGACGGCCACTACTATTGCTTTATTTCTGTGTGTTGTTGATAACCAAACTTTAGACTAAAAGAGAATTATCTATGTACTAGCTTTTGCCATTGATTTTTAATAATTATACAATATTCGAAGGAAGAAATTAATTAAATGTTAGTTATAGTGTGATGGTTAATATTATTGCTCATTAAAAATTGAAAATGGAATATCTTTTAAAAAACCGACTTTAAAAAAAAGTAGGTACTAAAAAGTAATAAACAATTTACTCAAAACAGGTACCTACTCACCCGCGATAAATAACTGAGAAATGCATTTTTAAATTCGGATCGAATCGGAATTAAACACAAGTAACATTTTATATTATAAATGTGCCCTTTGGGAATCTATTTCGTATTGTGAGACAAATAGAAGTTAAAGTTTTAAATTCACACTTAAAATTAAATTATAAATTTGTTTAAATTGGCCGACAGTACTGGCGCCGACTTTAAAAATAAACAAATTAGTTATTTATTGCGAATAAGTAGGCATGTATTTTGAGTTATATATTTATTACATTTTAGTACCTACTTTTTTTCAGTATGTTTTTTAAAAGATATATCACATTCTGAGTAGAATGAAAACAAATTTACCAGCTATTTTCACAGAAAAGCAACCGTTCGTAAGGTAATAGCAACACAGTTGTGAGATAAAAAGAATTTATTTTGCAAACATTTTAATTTTTTGATGGAAAGGCTGATATATTTTTTTAGTTTAAAACATGTTTTGTTAGGTTAAATAACATTTAAACAAAATAAAGAAAAGGAAAAGGAATTATAGATATTGAGAAAATAATTTAAGTTTAAAAAATAACAAAACTAAATAAAGAACCAGATGTACCCATTTTCAAATTTATGAATAACTAAACGAAAAACATTTTAATGGAAAGACATTTTCTCGTGAGTTTTTACATGAACCTGTTTGTATTATAATTTTGGCGCTGCCTTCAATAATGTTAACTGATGAATAATCCTAGAAGCCTATGAATAGAATAGATAAAGACTTTTAATGGAAATTTAGCAAGAAGAAAGTAGAATTTTGCACCTATTTAATAGCTATACTTGGTTATGAGACGGTCCCATTGTGAGTATTATTGCTAATAAAATAAAGTCACTCATTTAATACATAAATGTTACAATTAAGCTCATTATAATCAAACCTAATTTATTAAATATATTAAGTCTAATGAAAATCTACCAACATCCTCTCCCATGAAATTGTGTTTAAGCATATATTTATCGTATCTTCATCAGAGTGGCACTTCAAATGTCAATATGTCAGATGAGATTTGATTGTATTACATTGTACGCGAATACGTCATTAATGCCTTTAATCACTACGTGTTGTTCGTAACAGCCTACTAGTGGCAAGCTAAGTGTAGTTTAACTTACAAATTTGAACAGCAAATATTAAATACCACTGAGAATTAGGTCGATAATTGGTTTTGTTTTCGTTTATATGTCCTCGTTGTACCGAATATCGGTTTGAATCGTTGGGCAAGAATGAGGTACTCGTAGTGAATTCCAATTAGATTTCACTTTGTACCGGTATGCCAGCATTGAAATATAACTAGAACCAATGTGTTCTAGTAGTCCGAGCGAACATCCTGCCGGATACGATCTATTCTATTCTTTAGTCCTGGAATTTGTCGTGGAGTAAGATCTACGATATTTTAAATTGAATGCTTTTTAGTGTCGTAAATCGAGAATAGACTTGTTTTCTTAAATTGAAAATGTATAGACATATTTAATGCTCGTGTAATATAGATTATTTCTCGTGTGTAATGCCCTTTATAGTAGAAGTTATTGGCATACATATCCGCTACATAAAAATACATTTTTATCCTCCCACTGTAACAAAAGTCCTAATATTTTTTTTAAATTAAATCTTTGCTTTTGTCTCGCATATATTTATTATTAGACGTTTTTATCCTGTGTATCAAACGAAAATAAATCATCAAAATTGAGATTTTTAAAAGACAGAATGACCACATTTCGCTCACTTTCTCGTGAAAAGAAAATGTGTATATATGCGTTTTTTTTTTAATTTCTCAGTAAAATTTCATAGTTTTATTTGTAGAGTTGAACGTATAGTTTATTTTTACTGTCGAATTTTTAAATTATTATGTATTGTGGCTCCCCGCACTCCATTTCGCCCTTTATCCTTACTACTAGAGCGCTAACAGTATATTTAAATTTTCTAATTATAATCGGCATCCTCATCAGATTTTGCCTACGAAATAAGATGGAATATTATTTCACTTATAAATTACTATTTATTTGGAAAAATACGGATAAATGAAAGTAGAAATCATTCTTTGAAGATTCAATACCCTCATATCGTTTTTTTATAAAACTTAACTGGAACTTCAAACATTCATTAAAAAAAAAACAAAAAATGGCCAACTAAAAAACATTGTACGTCCGATAATAGTTATTTACAAGTCACGAAGACAACAAAATCTTTTATTAAGGGCTTCTATCTGAGGTGATCCTAAAAATTGGAAAAATTAATTCTTACTTAAACAAATTAATTTTTGACCCTAAAAATTGGGAAATTTTACTAGTGTCATATTTTTCTATAATACGTACCTAAAATTTCATATTTATAAAAAACAAAATAAAAAAATTTTACCATGTTTACGGAAATCTAGAAAATATAAAATTTCTTCACAGGTATTCATGAGTTTAAACGCTAGCTTGTGCCACACAAATGCATTTTTAATATTTTTGCTTTTTCCATGCTGTATTAGAGCTATATAGTTAATTTCTTTTAAATTATCGACTTAAATTTTTTTGACAACCACAATTATTCCTTCACTCCTATTGTCGTCGGGGAGTAAAAATGAAGAAACTCGTAAATGATCAAATGTATTCAAATATTGAAAATTATTTTAAGGACGTATTATTATTTAAAATATAGCGTTTTTACCTGTTTTATATGGAAATTTCTTCTTGTATTCATAGATTTTGTACAATATATTAAGTGTTTCTCCCTTTCAATGATAGAAACGAACGGATTATATTTATATGGTACGCGCAGCAGTGCCACATAAAATTGACCATATGAAAAATATGTAGCGTTTAATGTTTGACCTTGTGCTTTATTGATGGTTATCAATAAATATTTTTACAAGAAGCTAGATCCATTTAATTGGAAAGATAATTTGTTAAAATCATTCTCATAAATACCCTCGTAAAATGTAAAATATTCTCCCAAAATGGTTTGATGTAAATTCGATTCGTTTTACATCAAACCATTTTGGGAGAATATTTTTTTTAAGTTTTCATCTAAATTATATACAAGAAACGAACAACGATTCAATATTGAATTTTATGAGGAATAAATTTTTCCTACTAAAATAATTTAATTTTTCCTCTTTAGAAAATTTCGTCAGGTCTATTTTTAAGATCTGGTTTCCGGTAATGTGAATTAATCTTATATGTACACACTGTCTATGTTATTTTTGTAGAACTATTCAAGGCGAGTAGTTTTTCCATACTTCGTAGTCAAGTATTCCTAACCGGTTACGCAGCATCCGCCAAGGAAATTTCCTTACGGTTAGCTTTTTAAGATATGCATCATCATATTTCGGCTAATTTACGAAAAAAATCTTCCTCTCCAATCAATCCATCCATTGGTAAAAATTGAATAAAATCCTTTCGATACCTACTCAAATTAGCTCGCATACACAGACAGCATGGATTATTTATTTATACTATATAATGATTATATTATCACCTTAATATTTCTTACATTTGTAAAAATCGCTGATATGTCACAAAATGTATTTTGTATAGTTAAAATGTGATATAATTTTTATCAGTTTTCGCTCGTGGTTTCGCCCAAGTTGTCTTTTCCAATATCAAATCAAAATAGTATATTATAGAATATGTATATTTTAGAACTAAAATCTGTTTAGTACTAAAAGTGTTTTCTTTTTCATTTTCGCAAATTGTTTTGAAGCTACAAACCAATAAATGCAGGCAAGGAGACTTTTTTCAAAATTAAACTTTTTTAATTGATAAGTAAAATCGGTGAAAGATATTATGTATATCAAAAATGTAATATATCATTCAGTGGTACAAGTGAATGTACGAAAATTTAGTAAAAAAATATTTTTAATGGTCCAAAATAAGTATCTTTGAATTGGTTTAGGATTTGCCTATAATAAACAGAAGATATTTTTAACGAACTCATTTCCTTTAAATTCCCTTAAATCATTTTTCCTATTTGAATCATATATTAAATCGTTTATACAAAATAAACGATGTAATATATGAATCAAAAAATATTATCAAATTCATAATAAAAATCCAATCCTAAAGTGACAATAAATGTTACGAAAATTATTAAGTTTGTCGTTCGACTTTGTCGCGAAGTTATAATGATAATCAAACTTCGTTAAACATTGACCGACTAATCTCGTTTGAATATTCAATTTCCGCGCACAATATACTTTGTGTCTCCGCAGATTGTTCCTGAATACATTTTGCTCAGGACTGACGGATCCGGTCGCGTCGTAGACCTTACAGAAATAGATGTCTCATCGCATTTGGATCATTTACATATACCCCTAGAGTCTTAAAAATCGTTCGTAACCTGAAGCTTTGTTACAAATCTATGATATATAATCATAGATTTGAACTTTTTTAAACATGTTTTTTTAACATATTTAGACTGTTGTCTCCAAAAAAATATTGTTTTTGAATAAACCTTAATAACATTAGTAGAAAGAAATATTTCCAAGGTCCAAATCGCGTCAATACACGCTCGTGTAAGGCGAGAGGCGAAATTAATGAAATTGTTCAGAAGATGCTACGACCATTTGCGCATTTCAAATATTTACTGTCTAGACTCATTCAATTATTACTTCCGCTTGAATTTAGCCGCTGCATTCGTTTGAATGGCGCACCGTCGTCGATAGGCGTCAGTTGAGTTAGGCTCGAGCTACTTTTGGTTTAATTGTTAAACGTTTAAAATATTCTCGGGTCGAGTATTTGTAAAGGACGAAAGAAGATTTTGGGATAATATTTGAAAAAAAATTATGTGAATTATGATATATATATCCAATTAAAATATCCCAGGAAGTTTTAAAATATTAAATTAATTTAGTATTAACGGTTGACAACGCAACGGGCATTGGGTTAAACTTTCATGAATTATTTATGGAAAATTTAACCTATGTTATTTTTTATATACTTTTCAATCAATTCTAATTTGATATTTTTATTAAATTGTCGTTCAAATTCTTGATATGTAATATATAATAACGGTTTAAAAAAGAAAGAGTATTGGCAAACAGGATGACTTAATTTTTCTATCCTAAATATGCAATTAATTTTTCTATCCTAAAAAGTAATATAGAGCCACAAGACCTATAAGAGAGCATTAAACAGACTGCTTAATTTCAGAAAATATGGTTTTATCCTGGCAATAATTGAATACCTAATAGATTTTTGAGAATTTAAAGGATACTACATTTACACTAATACCATTTTATGGCCATTTATTTACCTATTCTATTTTCATTATAATCTTTTATTTCCACGGGTTCTTCAAGAATAGTATGCTAAAACTCCTTTGTATTGATCTATAAAATAAAGAGAATTTTCACCTTATAAGCACTTCTTTGTGAATATTGTCAAGTTTTATGCTGGGCCAAATAAATTTACCATTGTCTTCTTGATTTGAACTCTTCTTACTGAGTTATAAAATAAGAGTCTCCATATGTTAACCTAACTGAATCCTAGCCCTGACATTTTCTGTTCCAATAATGATCATAATATTAAATTAAATTGTTAGTAATTTATATACAGTAGTTAAAATTTTATTGAAATAGCAAAAACTGATGCTTCCCTTTCATTATTTCGTTAACCACTTCGACACGAAAGTCAAACTAAATTACTTAATAACCGTAGAAATGAGGGTCAAAAATTGTTCAAAATTAAAGTAAATGTCGGAACCTTGTGACGCCTGCCCTTTCAACTCAAGATGCCAATTAGCACATTCGTAATGTAAAATTTTAAATCATCTCCGAGACTTTAACCAGTTATTGAGACAATTTTAAATTAGGCGCCTTGCTCAGCGGCCTCTGTTATCAGTGATCGCAAATTCCCGGTTTCTAACTTTTTATGGCACTTAATATTACCTAAGTGCCATATTCAACTTAGAGTAAGCAAAATTCTTGCAGGGCCAAGTCGTAGCAGGGTGCGTTTTAAATTAATTTTGCAACCCTCGAAGACGACCGGAGATCTTTCACGTCGTTTTACTAAATACCCTTTTAATTACGATATTGTTATCAAGTTAGGTGCCGAATTCGATGTCAGGGGATGCATTTTCTGCTTATGGCAGGAGTTTCCTAAATTATTTTACTAAATTTTCCGCTGACTAATAAAATATAACGATCGCCACTGAACATCCCTGCGGGTCACATTTGTTATCTTTTTTGGGGCTGGCAGTAAAATTAAAAGACAAGTTCGAGCTGCGTAGTTATTAATTTTTTTAATGTTTGACAGTTTTGTTGTATAAAGAAAGGGTTTGTGAGACCTTTATTATTAGCAAGATTAGTGTGTCATGGTCAAATATTTTTGTTTCTTATAACGATTACGGAATTTTAACCAAGATAAGAAAGTCAACATTTATAAAATTTATTCGTAAAAGTTCAAAATGATAACAATATTTTACGTTGGATTTTTAATTGGAACCTACTATTCCAATTAAATTCAATAATATTTCGTAAAAAGACTACAATTTTTCAACTTGACAACAATCAGCAGTATCGTATTAGGAAATTGAGCAGACCGGGAAGTTAGGTTTTTTATTTTGGATAATTTCCCCCCCGTGATCACCTGCTTCAAAAAGCATTGCTTCAAAAAGCGATGCATTTAATTATACTAGTGGTCGCCCAGCGGTCGAAATTCGACCATAATAAATTTAAATTATAAGTTATTTAATATAAATTATTAAAATATGATGCTCAAATATTATTAAGGTTCTATTGTCAAAGACTATATACTACTATAACCACAGATTTCGCCAACGCTGTTATTTTCCTATTTAAAAAAAATAAATTATATGGAATTCAAATAGGATAAAAATAAAGAATATCTATTTTAAAAAAAATTTATTGAAACGGAACATGCTGTAGGATGATGCGAAATAAAAAAAATTATGCGGTAAAAAATGCTCTCCATTGAATAGCATTTTTTATCGCATATTGCGATAATATAATTAACGATTTAAAAAAAAAATTGGTAATGATGAGGTTTTTTCAAGAATTCTACAAATTCTATTTCATTTGGTAAAGCTCTCATATTTCGAGTAAATGTAACTTTATGAAAATTAAGAAATTCATGCCAACTTGTAACACAATTTTCAATTAAAGTTCCACGTGATCCATGTGGGATTACTGGTAAGATTTGCCGAAAATCACCGCAAAAAAGTATAGTTTTTCCTTCAAACAGTCTATGTTTATCGTTTTCATCAGGTAGCTACTATTTGCAGTAATATTTGATACAGAATTTTCTAAAATGGATATAGGCAATTTAAACACATTGTGTAAAGTCCTACCTCCAAGTAATAAAGTTGAAGCTATGCCAATGAACGCAGTTAGAATACAATGAAGATTAAACGAATTTAATTTGTGAATTAATGCTGTTTGAGTGAATGTTTTGTCACAACCAGCGTGAGCGGTTAAACAAAAAACATTGGATCCAGTATCATGATCGTCAGTATCCAGTATCAATAGTATTTTCTTCTTCTACTCTCTGCGAGTATGTGAGAACTGGTAAACCAAGAATTTGACAGGACAAATTATGAACATTCAAAATACCTTCAATTTCTAATAGAGCTCTATTAAAGTATACTTCTTCGTTCTAAAGTCTTAGAAAATCTTCACTAAGATATACTTTAAATTCATTCCATAACGCTAATGCATTGGCTGGCACATTTATTGCACAAATGTAACCAAATAAATTTGTTTTGGTGAATGTAATTCTTTTGATTCATTTAAACATTCCCGCCATTCATTATCATTTGAAGCTATTCCGCGAGCATGGCACGCTTCAACTAAAGAAGGGTATAAAAATTCATTGTATGTTCTAACATCCTCGAATGATTTCGGACTACAGACATGCAATAAAATCAATCGTAACTGAAAAAGTTCGATATCTTTTGGTGACACTACATATATCTTTGTAATGATTTTATCACCTCCACGGTTTCTCTTCTTCCATTTATTTCGGGAATCTTCCCACACATAATGCATAGAAATTTAAGTATATTTATACTCTCGTGCTGATGGATCTGATCGATTCAACTCAAAAAATGCTAATAAGTTTGTTTGTCTTTCATTATCAATTACTTGACGTTCTTGCCCTTCCCGGAAGTATACATTCTGTCGACGCGGTAAATGAATATCAAGTCTGATTATACTATGTGACTGAAAATGCATTGGTAATTCATAGATGCATCATATGGCTTCTGTTGATCCGACATAACGACCAATTAAAAAATTAGTAACTTCGTTAATTTCTATATTTTGACCTTGTTCATTTCCACCAGACTCTAGTTCAACAGATACACTGTCATAGCCTATATACACAAATTTATAAATGTATTTGACTCTTTTGACTGTAGTATATATTTCAACATTTATATGGCAATTAAATTTAGCAAGTAAATATGGATTGTATGGTACAACATACCGATTGTCAAGGCAACTACCACGAACTTCTGCATTAATACCATTATCACGTCTTCTGTATAATGGATACCCATTTAACGATTCACATGTAGTTTCATTAAATTGTTTTGGATACTCTTTTATACATTTTCCATCTCTCATACATACAGAATTAGGATTAAGTACTCCGCATGGACCATACATCATATGTTTTACAACATATTTATATAATGCTGGATGTGTTTCAATGTGAGGAATCTCCGCAGATACAACTTTATCAATATCTATAGCATTAACACTTTTATCTTGCTCATTTGAAGTGAGTAAAAAGGGAGCATGAGGCAATCCTCTTTTTTGAAATTCAATTGTATAAATGAGTGCTTCAACTTTACCAAAGATATTATTTTGTATAAGGCCCTCTATGAATGCTTACAACTTTGACTTGAATACACGCACAATAATATCAGGTCTAAAATTAGCAGCTTCACCTATACCGATGTTGTTAACTATTTCTGGCCAACTTGGATTGCTCATTGTAATAAATAAAGACGGTTTTCCGAAATATTGTACAATTGACATTGCATCTAAATAATTCTGATACATATTTCTTGGAGATCCATTGAATGAAGATGGTAAAATTACTCTACGACCAACATTTCTGCCCACCCGACCAACAATGCAATGTAATCTTGAGCCCTCTATTCTCACATACATATCAACTATCCACTTCAGAAATATTTTTTTGTGACTGGTGCTACATGCTGAAATCTTCTCTAATCGCAAGTCGATAGGCTGCATACTGAAGCATGGTTAATTTTTTTCTGGGTGCTCTTGAATTAGATATAGTTGGTACGTTATGAGGAATATTGATATGCCACCCAGTATCACCATTTGGAAAAAGTAATGGATGTGTTCAAGGGTCCAATGATGAATTTAAAATTGAGATATTTTTGATGATACTATTAACTTTTGAAAATGAAACCATATTTCGTTCAAAGGTGGCTCACCATCAACTGTACTAAATATTACTGCTACATCAGTTTGAACTGCATCATTGAAATGGCATTGATTTAAATCATGTTTTACTTTAATGAGCATACAAATTTCTTTTTTTTTATTTTCTACTCTGTGACAAAGATGTTTCATTGCAATGAATGACCGAACCAAAGGATTACTGCGTTCCAATTCAAGAGATATTTTGCGCATTATATTGTTATTGCATGTTTGATTAAAATGTTGTTGTAATCTATAATTCGACGTCGACATCATAAAAATCGAATTGCGCACAACATGGTGAGCGACCATATGCCGCATTCATTGAACCTGATCTGTGATAAAAGCATCATGTTTTTGAAATGATACACTCTACTTGTAACTGCCCCGCAAATTTTAGCTTCTGAGCTAACCATAGCAAATGATGAATTATATTTGCGAATGTTTTCAAAATGATTTTTTGCCTTACTTTTGATTAAAGGTTCATTTGAAATAAGTCCATAATATAATGATTTAAAATATTCATTTTGACTTAAGGGCGGTAATATTGCTTTACCCTTATGATAATATTAAGTGAATTCAGTCCTGTTACTTAAAGTCACTTCAGATTCAAAACGTTTCGCATTGCAAAACCTTCATTGTAAATCCATTAATCCACAATCATAACTATGAAAAAGTCTTGTGATTACATTTAGTGCACGTTTATATGTATCTCTAAAAATTACTTCTTCATTTGTAAACTATTAATATTATTTAAAATTGCGTTTGGTCTATTAATATGTGTATGCGAAACAAACTATGAATATGACATTGTCATAATTATGATTATTTTTGACATTCAGTAAGGCTATGGACAAATAATATTAATCTCAGTTTGACCATAGACTTCAACCATAAACAAAATAGTACATATGTGTGTGTGTCAAACGCATGTATTTCTAACAAAAATCAATATATCTCTTTTTATGTAAAAATATTAGCTTTCAGCACTCTTCTCCATTTAAACTTTAACTGTGCCAAATTTCATACTCCTCCGGACGCGTAATTTTCGTAAAAAGGAGTATAAAGGTTTTGCTTTGCATATTAATATTTTGGTTATTATTAACCTTTAAATTATGGTTATTATTAACCTTTAGAAAATTAAATAATATTTTATTAAATCGTAATAACTCTAATTTCAGATAAAAGGTAATTTTTTTTACTACTATATATGGGAAAATAACAAAGTGAAAGCACAGTAACTTAGAAACTGTCTGGTAGATAAACTACAATGGAAAGCCAGCGGAAAAATAAAACTATAGACTACTCATATGTCAATTGTATGTATATACCTGTGTGTGTCAAATGCATGGTAGTGTGTGTAATGTTTTACTTATTAATTTAATGTACTTTATGATCATTATTATGGAAAAATATTAGCGCTCTGCACTTTTCCTACATATAAACTATAAGTATGCCAAATTTCGTACTCCTCCGTCTGCGCAATTTTCGTAAAAAGGGGTTTAAATTTTTGCTTCACATATTAATATATAGATTCTTAAAGACTTTACAGGAAATGTCTACATTAAAAAGATGCAAGTAGGAGGACGAGAGTGAGAAAACAATTTGATTAATAACATGCTTAAAATTCTCTTCTGACTTCAAATTACAGTAAGATGAAGTCGACCCGAATCAATCCTATTTATAAAAAAAGACATATTTTAAATCAACCTTCTAACTAGTTTAAATAAGTACATTTCAAAAATATTCTTAGGAAACTTGAAACTCGATGAAAATGGATCCAGATGGTTCCTATTTACCAACTAAAATTATTGTGGAACGACATCATCCCTAATTCACCCCTTTCAATTTTCTAAACTCAGTGAGGCTTACCTCTTCCTTCACAATCAATGAGTCATAAAAGTATTCCATTCATTACTGTGTGGTGGATTTATGAACAGCCTGTTTATTGCGTAGGTTATTTTAGGCTACATATTCGATTGTGGATTTCCCCAAAAAAATTATTCATTCATCCCCAGGGAAAAACGAAAAATATATTAGGTGAAAAACCTATAAACCCGCCACTTTTTCTTATTATTCTGGAATGTTATATAAGCTTCTTGAGTATTTCTTGTAGGTTATATAAAGAGTGCGGCATTCGAACTTCTGTTCAGTTTGCAATTGAGTAATCGGCTTAAAATGGCAAATTGAACACAAGTTCAGTTTAAAACAAAAGACGTGAAGAATTCTTTCTTCAAGAATATCAATTAGGGCGAAAAACCAGCAAAGGTTCACGAAATATACACAAAACAATGTTTGAAGATATACTCTCTTACAATATAGCCAAGCACTACTTCCAAAGATTCAAAGAAGGGAATTTTTACCAGTCCAAAATCCAAACTTCCTACAAATTATTTTCAAAAAATTGAAGGCCTTATTGAAACAGATCGCAGACTATGTCCACATTGTTTAGCAGAGCTATTTTCATGCTCTTACACTGCAATAGAAAAAAATCTTCAGGCTTTGAGAAAGAAGTGGAAATATTCCATTTGGCTACCACGTGATCTAACATCATTTTAACTTCAGAGGAGAGGTAACGTGTGCTTGGAGCTACTGAATTCCCACAGCACCAACGAGAGGCTAAAGCATATGTTTACGGGACACGAAAATTGGATGGCTTATCCTTATTTTTAGAGTAAACGCCATTGGCTAGAAGCTGGAGAATAAAATGTGCTTGGACCAATATATAATATTAGACAACAGATCATTTTGGATAGATGGTGGGGAAAAATGGAGTAATTCATTGAATTATGCATTGGGAACTCTTTCGAGCGAACAGTACAATTACAGCTTCGATTGATTGTGAACAATTGAGCAGTCATTGCCTAAAATGTTTTCAAATCAAAGCAAAGTTTATATTTTAAATTACAATGTTTGACTCAACGCACCGAAACTAACGGGTGAAAAACTACTTTCACTCAGAAGGAGTATGCTACTTCACCCATCGTCCTCTTCAGATCATTAGCCATCTAATTACCATCTGTTTCGCTCTCTGTCTACTAACTTCCGTGACAGAAAATTTAAAGAAGAAAGCTATATCAAAATCGAAGTTCACCTGTTTTTAAGTTAAAAGCCAAAAGTTTTCTACAAAGATGGAACTTTAGCTCTACCTACTCGTTGGTAAAAAGTATAAACTAATGATGCTTATATAACTAGCGAGTGATTTTATTGAATAAATATAAAAAGTTGAAAAGTTTGTGTACAGAGATGGCGGTATATAAATTGCCCATCTAATAATTTGCAAATAAGTGATGCAAAAATATGCCTTTCTAAATCCCTGGCTGTCCCAGTTCTTCAGTACACTCATAGCCCGTAAACTTCCCCACTCACAAGCAGCCTAAAAAGCGACATATAACATTTCAGAGTATTACTCTTTCAATTATACCGCCGACTGTCGCGTCCCGCGAGATGACAAATGCTCAGCATCCTTCATGCCGTGCTCGCTCTCACCTAGTTAATGAGTGAATTTTTTTAGACCTCTGAGCTATAACCGAAGTGGCTATACCTCAGAGGGGAGGGGTAAGCAAGGAGTGATGCGGTGTTTGTAATATTTTATCACGCTCTATCGGGATGTCGAGCTGGTAGGTCGTGTTCGCTATAAGCGCGTTGCGGTTGACGTATGGATGTAAGAATCTGCGATTCCGCTTCGTTGACAGTCGCTATTTATTTGTCTTATGGCCGTATAAGAGTGTTGTCGTTTGTTCAAATGGTTATTACAACAAGTGTGAAAACCTGCTTTGAGTATTACACTCTTGAGTGTTTTAGTTTTCTTTTGCTAATAAATGTCACGAAATATGTTTCTCGACGGAATATTCAAAAAACGCATTTTTTTTTAAAAAAAAAAGTTTGTTATGATTAACACCAAGTGTAACTTTTTTAATTATTTATTATTTTATGTTTTATTGGCAAGTTTTTCCTCAGATGTTAAAAGAACAAGAAATATTTATATTTTTAAATGGCCATATTTTAAAAAATAAATAAGAACAATTTTCTTCGTTCTTATTTTATTTCCATCGTCTTTCAATTTATGTTTATTAATCTGGTTAATAGAATATTTAAATTTACTGTGTAATTGGATTATCATAAGCTGTATTGTTTGTTTTTTGTATAGTTGATTACTGGTTTTTAGCAAATGTGGCGCCAGCAAATTGACTGAAATAAAATAATTAGTTACTTATTGTGACATTACTGTTACTTTATCTCTCCCACAAGACTCTGATAAAAATACCAATGCTGAGTTGGTTATAAATAAATTAAGTGCTGCCATCTAATATAGGATTAACAAATTATATTTTATTAAGAATAAAACGTTAAGTGTTACGATGCTCGCTTGCAAAAAGAAACAGATATCGCTATTAAATTTAATTGTTCTTTTAACCAATATATAAAATCATTTATGTACAAAACATTTAACCTTCCTATATGATGAGTATAATTTCAATCAGTATCCGAGGGTTTCCACAATCTTTTTACTTTATGTATTTGACACAGTTGTAATCGCTAGCCGTTATAGAACGAAATAGAAGTTAACAGAAATCGTTACCATTATTCAATTTATCGGCTAAAATCAAAATTTCTATTCAATGAACACATTATAATATAATTTTTCAAGCAGATATATAAAAATTATACAATAAATTCGCCTGAATATAGCTGTTTATTTCTACGGTTATGGCAATAATATGTGTCGACTTTTTATATGTAGTTAAACGAATGTTAATGGCGTGATGATCCTAATGGGCCGGCACGGAGAACACACTCTGCCCTAAACATAATACTCCGTTACACATGTTTTAGATCTGGATGCCAGTATCACAAGGTTAGTTTGTCGGTTTATGTGTGATAGTGTCGTGAGTTTAGGTGTGACTATTAGCTTTTTGTGTACGCTTGCCATGGACGGGTGGTCTGTTTTTAATACGTTTTAATCCACAATGAAATTGCCTGTGAGTATGGTACATAGGTATTTTAAAATGGAGAAACATAATTTTTGGAAAATTTATTTACCTACTACGAAGAAAAAATAAGAAGAAGTAATTACGAGATATCGATTCTATTCTTACGCGTTACTCTTACCCTTACCGTTAAACTTAGTAAGACAGTAAAATGAGTAGAGTGTGGCGAAGAGAAAAAAAAACGGCTTTTCTTGCATTAATTCTGCCCGCTACAATGGCAGTTTAGAAATGCTTACGTTCATGAGATTTAGTGAGCGAAAAAATATTTATTAAGGTAAAATGAATTTTTAAAATATAGCCATTTAAAAAAAAGAAAAAAAAAAAAATTTATATATATATATATATATATATATATATATATATATATATATATATATTTCTTATTCTTTTAATATCTGAGGAAAAACTTGCCAATAAAATATTAAATAATAAATAATTTAAAAAGTTATACTTGGTGTTAATCATAATCATTTTTTTTAAATAAACACTCTTTGTCTTTAAAAAAAATGCGTTTTTTGAAGAATCTGTCGAGAAACACATTTCACGGCATTTATTAGCAAAAGAAAACTAAAACACTCAATAGTGTAATACTCAAGGCAGGTTTTCACACTTGTTGTAATAACCATTTGAACAAACGACTTTCTTATACGGCCATAAGACAAATAAACAGCGACTGTCAATGAAGCGGAATCGCAGATTCTGGCATCCATACGTCAACTGAGACGCGCTTACAGCGAACACGACCTACCAGCCCGACATCCCGATAGAGGGAGGTAAACTATTATAAACACCGCAGCGCTCCTTACTAACCCCTCGCCCCTGAAGTGGAAGTGGCTATACCTCAGATGTCTAAAAAAATTCACTCATTAACTAGGTGAGAGCGAGCATGGCATGAAGGATGTTGAGCATTTGTGATCTTGCGGGACGTGACAGTCGGCAGTATAATTGAAAGAGTAATACTCTGAAATGTTATATGTCGCTTTTTAGGCTGCTTGTGAGTGGGGAAGTTTACGGGCTATGAGTGTACTGAAGAGAACAGCCAAGGAGTTAGAAAGGCATGCAGATAGTCAAAAAGGACAAAATAGGGAAGGGCTAGATGAGCGTATTCAGATTAAGTGGAAATGGGTATATTATCGTTTTGGCAAACGCTGAAAAACTGGAAAGTATTGAATATTTGTCTGTCTGTTAGTGTTAGTTCCATACCATAGAGGTTTGGTCAATATCTGCAACAGAAATAATCTGACTATTCAAAATGTTGTTGAATAGTTAATTAATTAATTATTTATATGTTTATTATAGATATATATATAAAGTAATATTTTTAACGATTCGACTCGAAAAAGCGTAATTATATTTAAATGATTTTTTTCAACAAAGCAGTAGGTACGTGATAAATTAGGGTTTACCATTGTAATATAGTATTATTCCAAATAAATTAAATAAAAAATATAGGATTTAACCATCAAAACATGCAACCAAGTAATTTTAGAACGATATATTTGAAGTTAATTTAATTACTTAGAATTATTATGAATATAAGCATAAATATACACTTCATATCACATTGTTGAATGCGGAAGTTACTAGTTTCTGTTATTAACGATAACTTTATTTTTATAGGATAAAATTGAGGTCTCAAAGAGATTAACAATTAAGCAAAGTTCGTTTAGGGTAAGGTTTAGTCTACTGACTGAAGCAAAATGCCCTATATCCGTGCGACACTGACACAAAAATGGGCCGATATATATATATATATATATATATATATATATATATATATACATATATATGTATATGTATATATATATATATACATATATATGTATATGTATATATATATATATATATACATATGTTCATACTAATATTATAATCCTAATAAATATTTTAAATGCAAAAATGTGCTTTTCCTTCTTTCACGTCACAAACGAGCAGTATATCGACGTGATCTTTTTGCACTAGATAGTTGGATTGAGATAGTTGGCGGGCCAGGATGTGATATAGACTACTATTTGTTTCGGGATGTCTCATTCGTTGGCCAATAATGTTATTTTAAAAAAATACACAGTGAGAATAATAAAGCAACGTAGCAACGGAGTCACAAACAGACTTGATTTTTGAAAAGTTACATACACAATAAAGTTAGCAACAGAATCGCTCCCTTTAATCTCTAATTTAGAGGCAATGATTGTTATTTTCGTTGTCATTTGTATTATAAAATTGTGAAAATAAAGGTTAATCATTTAATTTCATTTAATCATTATATATAGATGGCGCGGTATACTAAATAATCGACGATAATTAATCACGTTGCTTAAGTCACCTGTATTTGTTTAGGTGTTACGTTGCCCATTTTCTGGGATTTTGGAAAGTTATCTGTGTTATGATAAATTAAATATATAATTAAGCGCAGGTATTCGATTAGGACATTGTAGTTTTTTTCATTCATATTTAGAAGCGCTTTGAGAATTTCTTTCAGAGATAAACTAAGTTTAAAAAATGTCAGCCATAAAACATTTTTTGTCGCAAAAGAACATCTTAAGTAGACTTTGTCATTTCACATCCAAACAAAGTAAAACCAGTTTTCTTTTGCAAAAATGCACATGACGGCGTGTTTGATAGCATGAGGAAGATGCCCGCCCACACAGAAACATATAGTGTTTATATCTCCACCGATCCCCTGGTGAGATGAGTTCAATTTATTTCTAGAATGTGATTTGTTGAATTTTCTGACGGCAGCTTAGAATGTGTCACAACATCGTGAATTAGACAATTTTAAGATCAATCTTCTAGGTATTTTAGGTTTATCTACCTTAGCTACTCTATATACCGCAAATATATTATTGTCTTGCAATCCACCTTTAAAATTGTTGAAAGTTACATCTCTACGTTGACGATATTTTCAGAGTAATTTTCTGGTATGCATTGAATTTGTGTATTGTTTCCTTTTGATTGCTGTTTAAGAGTTTGAAGTGTTTTAATCAGTTCATAGTATTGCAATCAAATGTGTTGCTTTTCCAGTTTGAGCACCCTAATTAATTACAATAGCTCAAACTGGAAAATCAACACATATTGAAAATATTGTTATTTGCCTATCATATATGTTCCATAAGCTCACGCTTTATTTCACGTCGCTCATCACTTTTTAAATATTTTTTTCTAAATAAGTATTTATTTCCTCCCTAAAATTTTCTATTAATGTATGCTTTAAGTTTGTAAAAGTTGATAGATAATGCAGACTACATATTACCAGCAGGTGTTTATGTAAATTTTGATAGTGTGCAATCTACACATTTAAATTTCTTTTTATCTGTAGGTAACATCTCTCTTAATATATTGTCACGACTTTCAGTGCTGCTGAAGTGAAATTTTATCTAATATCTAGAGCATATTATGAGGTAATTTATTTAAATCCACACATTTCACGTAATTGTTTACCATTTCTCGTTAATAATTGTAGTAACAACTTCTTACTACGTATTGGGTTGCCATTCGTTATCATTATTATTACGAAATATGAAACGAGTACCTTACCGAATACAAAATCGGATAATATTTATTCTAAAAATATTTTAAGGGAAGATTCGGACTTGTATCCCGTTGTATAGACATTGTTTCATTTGGCCACAGCGCCCAACGAAACAGCGGAGCAAATTATGCGGCACACGTAGCGTGGGCTGGTTGACTGTGCGTGACATACTGCCACTATCTGTTGCCTTTTCATCTTTAATGTCCTGTGAAAGACTAGTCGAGCCCATTCATAATCATTGGAGTTTGTGTTCTTATTATTGAACAAGTATCAATAAAAGTAATATCTTTGCATTTAGCAACTATGATAACATTATAAAGCAATATCTACTTTACGCCTTATACACTTTTCACTAGCGCTGACACGTCTTAAACTAACATCTGTTTCATTCATATGCGACTAGTATAATCATCTTATAATTTTATAATTTGTGAGCTATATGGCGATATTATATATACATATATATATATATATATATATATATATATATATACATATATATATATATATATATACATATATATATATATATATATTGATTTATATATATATATATATATATACGTGTGTGTGTGTGTGTGTGCGTGTGTGTTGTGCGTGAACGTGAACGTGTGCCTGCGGGTGCGCGTCGCTACCGCCCACGTTCGAAAATAAGCAAAGCCAATATTTCAAAGTCCGTAATATTTTACGTTTGACAAATGCTCCCTGAAATGACAAATGATTGGAGGTTTTCCTCGAAAAATCTTAAAAGGTTTATGGGATATGAGTACCTTGATCTTCCATATTATCGGGCTTAAGTACAATCGCGTGTATTATGCTGATATCAATTCCAGACAATTTTCTATCAAAGATCCCTTTTATATACTCAGACGGTGGTTACGGAGCGCCGATTCAAATCAATTTGAAATTAGATTCTAGCTTGCTACTTTGGTTTTGTGGAGTATGTTGCTTCCCCAATTGTTAATGATTGCAAGACATGTGGCCAGTGATGCATCATTTCTTTATTTTCTGCACTCCTTCATATTGTATCAAAATTTCTCAATTTCTTTACTAGTCTTAAATGACTTCAACAGTATTAATTAGGACTAGTAAATAAATTGTACAAATTATTACAAACAAACGAACATAAATTAATACAAAGACTTTAAATATATTTAGCATCTTACTTTATTTCTCAGATGTTACAAAGCATAAATTTTGGACCATTATTTAAATAAGTTACATATTTTTTCGCGATACGCACAAACAGATAGACAGAATATTTCAAAAGGATTTTGTTTTTTTTAGTAGCCTACCTATAGAGTTACAAACTTCACAAGAGTTACGAATTTTTAAATATTTTTAATACACGTAATTTTTTGCTCGTATATTGTATCGTGCATATTGTATTAATATTTATTAATACACATATCCCACTTGTGTCCACATTGGAAACTGTATCTTTCTGAATTTCTTAGAATGCATAAATGATAAACATGTGGTTTCTGGCTAAGTCTCATGGCATAAATACTTTTCAGAAATATGCCACCGTGTATTAAGGAATCTTCTGCGACCAGATTCTACGATTCCATACTGTTCATTCCCTCTGCGAATGAAAGAACATGTATTCTCTCTTAACCTATTTCAATCGCAACTTCCCTTTGTTTTTAAATATTTCCACTTCTACCTTTCAATATTTTCTAATTTTCTTCCTTAATTATTTACACTGCTTCTCTTTTTCCTGCGATATTTCATAGAGAGTCCATTATAAAAAAATTGTTATTACAATGGTATAATTATATACCCTACCTATACTTGTTTTCAGTATACTTTCCTTTTTGATGATACTCAAAAAAACTTGTACCTTTATTCTTTACTTACTTGCCAATCAACGTAGGAATCAAAGACGTACAATATTGAATACGGGATTAGTAGATGTCATAAGCACGAATATATATCTGGTATATCTGTTTCATTAGTTCTTAACTAATGGCTATCTATTGAAATGGTTAAAACCAAATATATTTAAAAATATAGACAGCCATTAGTTAGGAACTAATGAAACAGATATACCAGAGATATATTCGTGCAGTGTAAATAATTAAGGAAGAAAATTAGAAAATATTGAAAGGTAGAAGTGGAAATATTTAAAAACAAAGGGAAGTTGCGATTGAAATAGGTTAAGAGAGAATGCATGTTCTTTCATTCGCAGAGGGAATGAACAGTATGGAATCGTAGAATCTGGTCGCAGAAGATTCCTTAATACACGGTGGCATATTTCTGAAAAGTATTTATGCCATGAGACTTAGCCAGAAACCACATGTTTATCATTTATGCATTCTAAGAAATTCAGAAAGATACAGTTTCCAATGTGGACACAAGTGGGATATGTGTATTAATAAATATTAATACAATATGCACGATACAATATACGAGCAAAAAATTACGTGTATTAAAAATATTTAAAAATTCGTAACTCTTGTGAAGTTTGTAACTCTATAGGTAGGCTACTAAAAAAAACAAAATCCTTTTGAAATATTCTGTCTATCTGTTTGTGCGTATCGCGAAAAAATATTTAACTTATTTAAATAATGGTCCAAAATTTATGCTTTGTAACATCTGGGAAATAAAGTAAAATGCTAAATATATTTAAAGTCTTTGTATTAATTTATGTTCGTTTATTTGTAATAATTTGTACAATTTATTTACTAGTCCTAATTAATACTGTTGAAGTCATTTAAGACTAGTAAAGAAATTGAGAAATTTTGATACAATATGAAGGAGTGCAGAAAATAAAGAAATGGTGCATCACTGGCCACATGTCTTGCAATCATTAACAATTGGGGAAGCAACATACTCCACAAAACCAAAGTAGCAAGCTAGAATCTAATTTCAAATTGATTTGAATCGGCGCTCCGTAACCACCGTCTGAGTATATAAAAGGGATCTTTGATAGAAAATTGTCTGGAATTGATATCAGCATAATACACGCGATTGTACTTAAGTCCGATAATATGGAAGATCAAGGTACTCATATCCCATAAACCTTTTAAGATTTTTCGAGGAAAACCTCCAATCATTTGTCATTTCAGGGAGCATTTGTCAAACGTAAAATATTACGGACTTTGAAATATTGGCTTTGCTTATTTTCGAACGTGGGCGGTAACGACGCGCACCCCCAGGCACACGTTCACGTTCACGCACAACACACACGCACACACACACACACACACGTATATATATATATATATATATATATATATATATATATATATATATATATATATATATATATATATATATGTGGGCGGTAGCGACGCGCAGACCAAAGTCGGTCCTTTCACTTATTGGCCCCTTTGGGCCGAAAAGCCCCAGTGTTCATGTTGGCTGTGGAACGTTTTGTAGTGTATTTAGGAATATTTTCAGGCATAAAATGTCGATAAATTTGTAGCGCTGTCATCCACTTACCTCGCAAATTTTTCTCCGTCTATTTATTTACGACATTTTCCAGAAATATAACATCCACAAATACGTGTCTTGTATTGGTCATCATATATACTTTAATATATCTTCTTCCATCATCTTTTCATGAGGTTTTGGATAGTTTCTTTTATAATAATAATTTCTTTAGCATTACGTTTAATTCGATATCTTTATTTCTTACTCTCTCATATAATTTAATTTTTCCATAGTTTAATTTCAAATTACATTAAAAACAATATTAAACAATTGATAGTTTTGATTTTACACGTGGTTTTTTAAACAATCAATGAGCAACAAAATGTTTCGTGGTGGCATGCAATCCATATTGATCTTTTAAAATAATAATTTGACATTTTTTCTTTTCATTCAAAAGTATCTATAAATTTCTGGAATATTCTATGCATGCGAGTGTAAATAGGAATGCATCCAAAAACGTATACAGACTAATGGGTGCTGCATGAATTAAGCCAAGACCAAGAAGTGGCCTGAGTTGCCTGTACCCAATTACTAACTTCACACCATAAACATGAATGGCTACAAAATTCATTGACTATAGACGAGAAGTGGGTACTGTATGTTAATCACGGCAATAATCGGAAATGGCTTAGCAAGGGTCAAACGGTGTAGCCGTCGAATCAAAAATTACCTTCAAGAACTACAGATAATGACCTGTGGAATATATTTAAGAATGTAGATATCATCTAAAGACATATATTACTGATCAAAGAATAAACAAATTATTAGGAAATATATAGTTAATTTACTATATGCTATATAGTTAACACACACTTTTCGAGCTGCAGCATGAATCCGATCAGTAAAAACATCTCACTTTTTCGATCGCATAACAAAAAAGTGTCTAAAATTTTGTATTCTATTTGTACATACGATTACTGTATTGATTAAATGTTATATTAAAACAATCTTCAAATTTTTAATATTCATTTTATTTTCGTCCACACAAATATGAAGATAGCTCTAAGGATTGATAGGATAGAGATCTGTTACCGTATATTTTTAAGTTTTCATGTTCAAGTGGTATGTGTCCTTTAATCTAGAAAACTTATATAATTTTCTAATTCGAAAATATTTCACATTTTTTAAAGGTTCTAAATTCTCGTTTGTTCAGAATCTTGGAACTAATTTCATTTTTGTTTCATCGTGACAATTTTTTACAATTTGCTATATTTCTTTTTTATGAACCAGGTGAGCATCAAAACAGCCTTTATATTTTGGACTAACGTTAGCTTTGAATTTATAATGGATATTCGGAGGAGCCATAGTCAGTTCATTATTTCGTATCACTTTACTGAATAACAGTATTTTTATTATTCCCTTTAATATTTATCATTGTTTTTGTTATAAGGACAATTGTTTTTAGCGCTAGTTATTGCGGAAGCCCATTGCATTAATAGGGCTTAAAAGTGATGTGTTTAATTGAAAATTCTGTTTTTTTTTTTAAGATAATAACACTATTTTTATTCCTTTTCAAGTATACTAAGATAGAAAATCTTAAGAACCCTGCTTCAATTCTTTTTTGTTATGAAAATAAAATATAAAAAAAATCATACATTTATAGATTAATTATATGCCGGCAGCTTCTCTTATTTTTTAATCCGAAATTTAGTAATTAACCCAGTTATTCCTATTTGAACTTTCTCATTATCTAACTTTTCAGTGCTTACATACTTAATTTATTGTATATAAGACTAATTGGAAAAAAAAAACCAGTCGATATCCAATATAAGTAAGAGTACTTATTCAATTAGAAAAATAAATATATTTTTATAGAATAAATGTAATGACCATTTATCAACAGTGCGTACCTAAATGTATTCATTGAAATGTACAACAAATCAAAAAATAATGTATCCATTTAAAACATCTCGTTAATGAAAACGTTTTCATTGGCCGTCATTTCAACTAAGGGTACCTACAACTTCCGTGTTGCGAATCGTAGCAATAATACATACTTTCCAATCGTAACAACAATACATAGTTTTCAATCTATAGTGATCTACCTACATATATTTATATTTCGACATCCTCATTAGCGACGTAATAACGAGCAGGGATGAAATGCGTAAAAGAAAGCATCCTACCACGTAATAGACCGTCACGTCGATATCGATAATTCAATCAAAATCAACTTTTAATTTTCGAATAAAGGCATCATTAAAAATAGTATTTGACGGAGTCGTAATGGATAGAGATTTGCTCACAATTCATTACGTCCCCCGGTAGTTAAATCGGAACATTAACGTTTGATACGAGGTTTATATAGCCGCGGTGGACGGCTACCGCCCACTCCAAACTCAGTTCCTGTTTCCTGGCAAAACGGGTTTTAGTTACTAGTTTGCGTTACTATAGTTAGCCTATTAGAAATTGTCTGTATATTGAAATTGTGTAATTTTCATTTAGTCGTGTGCTCAATGGAATACATCCATACACACAAACATATGATTCATTCGATTATACTGAATAATATATATTAGTAAGCAATCAGTGTTTTACATTATATAATAAAAGTCGTGTAGCTATTAACGAAATAGCTCCAAAGTAACTTCATGTATAGTTAGTGTATGGGCCGATATATATAAATTAGTTTACTGCAATAAATTTAGTAATAATGTTAATAAATGACGAAATGTGAAAATAAAGATTTCAATACAATAAATGATTTATACTTTAAATTTTATTTGCAGCCAATATCGACTAATACGAAATTAAATAATGTATGGAACATGGTTTATATAATTGTTAACATCTTTTATTTTCTCTGGACGTATTGTAAAGGAACCCGCTCGGTTTATAACATACAAATTAGTAAAGTCAAAAATCGGATTGCACAATAATTCAGAAATTACAAATTTTTATTTATTTTTAAAGCAAATTTAAATCTGCATTAAAGTTAATGTTTTATTATGAGACACTCGCCAAATCTTATTAAATTTGGTTTTTTTTAAGTAAAGTTTCGGATAATAGATATAAATTTTGTAATTCGTTGTCAACTCCAAAACTACTAATACTAAAATTTAATAAAAAGTGGCAAAGACGAGACCTAATTTTAAAACGTAAATTAGGATATATATTTTATCTTGGGATCCTTGCCGCGGATAACATCTAAAAATTTCCTAATTCCTCACTGAGACTATAACTAGGAAAAGGTAAAGAGGGAACCAAATTATGTCATAAAAATAATAATATTGGTATTTAATATTAGTTTAATTTCCATCGAAGGTTTTGCTTCTCAAATTTTCCTCTAAGCACGTTGCTAACGCTTTACGCGGGTCAAAAATGTATTTTAACGTCGAACAAAGGCTATTTTAATTAGCGCCTGATTTTTTTGTCCTTGGAATTAAACATTTCTATTGACAAACATTTCCATTGACCATACACAATATCAGCCAAAGAAAAATAGAATACTCGCAATATTGTTTTTTTCCTTAGCTGATATTGCAAAATAACTATTAAAATTTATCTCTTTGTAGGTAAAAATATATATTTAGGTGTTTTAATTTCTATTTTATCACTTACAATAAGATAACCTATAGTTATCTTATTGTAAATCTCAGTGATAACCTATCTAGAAATGTTAGTAAATGCAATATAGTTACATTACTTTTTGAAATTTCTGAGAAGAAATTACATTTAATCAATTTTTGTTATTCCAGTGATCATTTATAAATGGTATGATATCTAAAGCGACACATATTAATTCCATATCATAAAAGTTCTTATATAGACTCCTAACATAAATCAGATTAGGCAAAAAGAAATAAACAATGATATTGTGATATATAAAGATATTTCATTTTCGAATAAGGATGAGTAATATTTTAATATAAGAGTGTTTTTCTTTATTGTTTGGCAATAAATTTAGAATTTGAATTGCATTATATTTCTACTTCAAATTATTTTGTTTTTGGCTGCATAGAAACATAATGATCTGTAAATGTAATAAAGACGATTTGCCTGAAAATATATTATATTGAGTTAAATTACTATAAAGTGCTTAAGATATAGGAACACTTTTTCTAACATTTTCTTTCAGAGCATTAAATAACTTCCAATACTTTTTTCACAGTTTTAAATAAACCAGATGACCAAACTACCACCATTAAACCCAATCATTTTATCATAATTTTCAATGCAAATTAAATTTTGAAGAAAAATAATCTCGTTTCACTTGCAATCATAACATGACTGTATTAAAATATTTATTGGCTAATTCCGAAATTAAATTCGAAATATATTCTAAGTTTGATTTTGGTTAAAACTAACACTAATTTGTAAATTTAAAATTCACACTTCATTAAGCGTTATGTCATAAAAATAATACACATTGCACTAAGTCTAACTGGATTCCGCATAAGCATTTTCATAAAAAACAAGATTGATAGTATAACGTAGGCCGCGTAATCAACAATGCTTTTCACAAACTACGTACGTGCATTTAATTGAGTTGTTTAGTTTATTTTAAACCACCAAAATTTCCTCAAATCCATATAAATAACCGTTGCATAAAAAACGTATGAAAATTTCACGGCGCCACAAGCCACTGCCGTAATATAACTAAGTACGTGTACTTGTTTCTCGTTTTTTGAAGCTTCGTATTTTTGCCTCGGTCCATAACCGTAAACCTTAGGTGAGGAATAAAATTAAGGAATATATCCTTCATAAATATGAGATTCGTTTAGTAATAAAATGGCCTTTGTTTTCTTAAATCAAAACTGGCCATTTTATTATTAAACGAAAGAACATCTCCGCGAGGGCCCCAAAACATTATTAGGGACATTATTTATCGTGTATAATATGATGATGATGATGCGAGATGTCGAGTCAGAGGGAGAAGAATCAGCATAACAAATTGTGTTTTGAATTTTCTTACTTTATAATCACTGTGGCGATCTTCAGTTTCTTTGTTTACTTAGAGGAAGTGCAGGAGGAAAATTTGTTGTTTTTTTTGATACCTCAATATTTCTTAGGTACCATTCGGAATTATTAAATAAATCATATAGATTTTCATTAAATTACTTCCTTTTTCAAGGTTGTTTGTTTTTCTGAGGTTCAGTTTACCGTGCTTTTTGTTTAATATAAAAATCAATAAAAGATATCGGAATACATCGAAGTTTCCTGACCATTTTTAAAAAACCTTAATTCTGGTCTTATTTCAAATTTCAAATAAACTAAATGTCTTGCATTACATTTTTAAGAACAAAATATATATATAAAAGTTATTAGCGCCGTCTTCCGTTTTAGCAACGAAGGTCAAAAATGTCAAAGATATATGCAGATGTTATTACAATGGTTTTGCTTTGTGAACATAGATCAACGACAAATCCTGGCACTAACTAAATTGTTTTTGAACAAAACTAAAAATAAGACAATTATTCTCAAAATAATACATAAATAATTAACTTATTTGATTATCTAACCAAATAGAAATGAGTGCCTTGTATATGTAACCAATTTAAAGAACCAACCATCCAATAAATAAATATAATTCAAAAAATATATAAATACTACCGAATATACTGAAATTTACCAAAAAAATATCAAGCAAAGGAGGACTGGACAGCTGACTCATTATTCATAAAAATAACGTCATAAAATATCATTAAATTTCTATATATATATATATAAATATATATAGATGTGTATATATATATATATACGTATATATATAATATGGCATTTATAATGCACCAAAACGTAAGGTAACCTTCAATTAAAATATTGGAGAAAACATCGGAATAAAATAACATTTATACGCTATGTTGCATCCGGCTAAAGGTGTTATTGCATCTAGATATAGTGACAGTTCTGGCCAGACTCCTCACAACTTCCGTCATCCGCGCTCTCATAAGTAGAAGCTCGTACGAAATAAGGTAAATATTTATTACATTACACAAGAATATATATAGGCTACATGTTATCAAAGTCAGTTCATGTTTCGTGGTAAGCATGTAAGATGTTAATTAATAATGTTAATTAATAATTTTATAAATTTATTTTTCAATTTGCTCTCTTTAAAAATATCACGAATTACCTAAGTCCAAACGGGAAATCTAAATATTTAATTAAAATATATTATTTGTAAAACATTGCATTTCATTAAAGTCAGTTAATTTTTATACAAACAATCTAGCGATTTGAAATATACTCTATACATAAGGATAGAATTAACGATTGTCACCTGGCAAATTTTTAAATACGCGTTTTGAAATATATTGACAGCACCAAATTGAAAAGCCATTTCAGAATTGCGCCCGGTCCCAAACATACCAAAGGACAATTTGGCTACATCAATCGCCCCCTACGGTGAATAAATAAACATACATTTTTGAAAATGAAATAATCCTCACGAAACATTTAACAAAGCGCCCAGGCCGAAAAAAGCGGTAGGCTACACGCTCCCTTGCACATAGCGGCAGAATCGGCCCAAAACGGACGCTTATTATTTTTGCTCATAAGCCATAAATGATAAATCGCCAACTCATGACAAACGAGCACCGTATCCCTGATAAATAACGCGTCTGATGTATCCCTCTATCCTGCAGGGCGGCAAAGAAGCGGTTTGTGAAACATGCGTTACGTATGCGTTTAAAAATTGCTTAGTGGAATTGCTAGCCCCACTTAGGAAAATTATTGTTGCATACTTTGAATATAAATCAATTCTTCATTCTATATTTAGAAAAGAGCACTTGGAATATTATATAATTTTACACACAATATTAGGCCGTCTAAGCTCAAAAAGGACTCAAGCGTGTAACTGTGTTGATTTAAATGAATTTCATGTCAAATAATGTTAAATGTAATATGAATTATTAGGTTGGCTAGTAAGTTTTTAGCCCCAACTTTGGGACTTTCCTAGAAATATTCTCAAAACTTCTAGAAGATTTTACTGTAGAGTATAAATAGGTCAAAGTGCAGTCAGTTGACAACAGTCAGTGTCGAAGCATTAAATAAATTATATAAAAGATAATAGATTCAAATCGATATCAATTATGGATTTTATTATTTTACGAATTTCTTCTGGGTTACGATGCAAAGACTGTCACAAATAATATATGTTATGCGATGGGCGAGTCGGTGTCTTACGTGGCGACACAGACTTGGTTTAGAAAGTTTACGAATGATGTTTGTTAAAATCTTGCGAGTTCGCGACAACGAAATGTTGTAATAGCAGTATACCTGCAGCTATAAGGGTGACGTATTGTGCAACGTTGGTGCTGTATATATCTATGCAATTAAATTTAATTTTACTGCGTCGAAACTTCAAAGTTTTTATACCGTGCATTGTTTAAATTGTGTTTTAGTATATTTATTATTTTAATTGTTTATTTTCAGTATCACTGTACAGTACAACAGTGAGTACTAATAATATAATTTTTTTATTGACATAATTAATACCCACTGTTGTTGTATTAATAGTAACGAATACAAAGCATTTATTTTCAAAGATTCCCAATATTCGTGTCAATATTTACATTTAAAAATTTACATCATATATATTTTTTTGTTTTTCTTTATATTTGACCTCCGTAATATATCATGCAATGAGTATTTCATAGTGGCTTAGGAGTTTACATACTGGCGTGGTAAAACAGATTGTTCGGTAATATTTTTGTTGCGGATTTTTAAATTTAAAAATCTATGAAATTTTATAATAATTTTATATTTATGTGTTAAATTATAAAAATATGGTTAATAATGCAAATTATGGTTTATTACCTAATAACAGGATACAGGATCAACATTAAATAGGCCCAGGCCAGGACCTACACCATTGGTAGCCACGGATGAAAATGTCGAGCGTGTAATGGTTTATGTCGTTGAAAATCCCCGTTTATCACTGCGTACACGTTCATCGATATTGGGAATTCATAAATCAACTTTACAGATAATAATGCGAAAAAATCTCAAGTTCCATCCATATAAAATTCAAATTGTTCAAGATTTACACGATTCTGACGTTGAATTAAACAAAAAGTTACACGGAGGTGATGTTGTTGAGATTTCGTACTGCTACCCGGATGGGCAACATATTCTTTAGTAACGAAGCTCACTTTCACATTGGAGGATATGTGAATAAGCAGAACTTTCGTTACTGGGATGTCGAGAACCCAAGACAGATGCATCAAGAGCCTTTACATAAGCCTAAAGTAACAATCTGGTGTACCATGTCTGCATCTGCAATCATAGGGCCTTATTTCTATGAAAATCAACGTGGCCAAATTATAACTGTGAATTCGGAGAGATATGCCCAGATGTTAAATGACTTTTTCAGAGTAGAACTACAGAATAGTCCATCCTTCAACCAAAACACATGGTTCCAGCAGGACGGGGCCAAAGCTCACACTGCTAATGTGTCCATGAATGCAGTGCGGCAATTATTTCCCGAAAAAAACATATCCCGAAACGGTACCGTACCGTGGCCACCTAGGTCACCCGATTTAAGCCCATGTGACTTTTTCTTATGGGGATACTTAAAATCCGTTGTTTACAAAACAAATCCGAGCACTATGACACAACTTAAAGAAAATATTCGAGCCGAAGTCAGTAGGATACCCCAGTCGGTCTGCAAACGCCTTTTTGAAAACATGCGTGCTAGACTTGAAGAGTGTGTCAGACTCGATGACCGCCATTTGGAAAACGTTTTTAAAAAATAAAATTAGCATTTGTTGTTACAAAGCTAAAATAAACCTACTTTGTATTAGAGGTGAAGTTTTAATTTTTCAAACATTGAAATCTGCCACTGGACAGCCTGTATTATAGATACTTTATCATTATGTATGAAATACTGATGCAAGTGCGTTGTTTATTTGTAGTCGGCAACTGTCGTTAGATGATTATAATTATTATTTAAATATTTAATGCAGGGTCAGATTATTTGCAGTAAATGTCAATTCTTTATATACCATGTAATAATATATTAATCATTTTCAGAAGGACAGGCAATTTATTGTAAGTACTACATCTGATCAGTTGAGTAAATTTAAACAAAAATTAAATACTTGATGACTCATTACATATTTTAAAGTTTTTTCTTTCAAAATCCCTCGTAACATACGACTCTATGTTGACATTTTGGGTGCTGGATGGAATCTATATCTAATTCATATGTTACGAAGAAAAATAACCAAGTATTCCATAATAGAACATGATAGCTGTTAATTACCAGGAACAAGGAAAATTACGTACATAGCGGAGGTTAGTCACAATTTATACTATGTTCTACAAAAGTAACATAAAACGTTGCCTTACTTACATACACTACAATGTTATTGAATCTGACGTCGCGATACAAAGCAAAGACGTTTATTCATAACTCAAAACGTAAAGTGTAGAAGTTTGGAAAAATTCAATCAGTTCGCAGCTGTGAATTTCCAACACATAGCGAATTTTCAAATAATAGATGGAAATAATTTTCCTATAGAAAACCACTTACTGAACAAAAAAAGTATTTAATATTTAGCAGCATGGAAACATTGTGTAATTAAATTACATTAAATCAATTTAATACAAAAAATCGATGAAGTGAAAAATAGATTCATAAATGGAAGATTCTGTATTTAATCATACAGCTAAAGAATATTTTTCATTAATTAGCTAAATATTGAATAATATTTCATATACACTATGGTCTATTATATATATTTCTTTATAAACAAAGTAGTATGCTTAGAATTTCGTATTAAAACACAGGTCCTTATAATTTCATTATCTCCGTTTATCAGTTTGTCTGTCGGTTCATCTATAACAGCCTTTCGGATATATATATATATATATATATATATATATATATATATATATATAAATTTTTAAAAAGATGGATTATAATAAACGATTACTGTATCTCTTACTATATGTAAAATTTGAATGAAATATTTTTGTTATATGTTTGGTGTATTGGGCTATCAATAAAATAAATATACATACAAAAAGCCAACATTTACTAAGCACATCTTGATTATTAATTCTTCGTGGTAAAATGACCTAAACGGAACACTTATGCAATAACTTTGTTGTTCTCCTGTCCGTTTGTCCGTCAGTCACAGGCGATTTTCTCGAAAACTATTCGACTTAAAAAAATACTCATTTATATAGGAAAAGTACAAAAACATCAATTATAATTCTGTGGGTTAATTTGAGTGAGTGAATTGAAACATGAAAAAAAGATTAAGGGTGTCATATAAAGTAGACTATCAAATAAACATTATTGAAACTTAAAATCAAAAATATATAGTGTATTTTTTTTAAATATGCTTATACATTTACCGGAAATACGCAAATGCAGTACCTTAATCGTATTGTCAAAAATATCATCAAGAAAAACCTAAAAAATAATCAACAACATTGACAATTAGATATAGACTCAAACAAAATTTTCAGAGTAGAAAAATTCTAGCGCGATTAATTGTTGTAAACAATGTAACTGTTTATTCCTTTATAACTGCTAAACCATTGGCTTTAGACCCTCATCGAGTGTCGATGAGAGTGCTACATATAGTCGGTATGCACTACTATTAATAATTTAAACCACAGTCTGATGACGGGAGGCAATAATTGTACAAGTATAGCTTGCACTTACCCAATTTTTACTCAACAAGTTTCTATATAATGCTAACAAACATTCCATTTAATGTTTTATTTTTAACTCTAGAAGTATTATAATTAATAGGGCATTTAAAAAGTATCAAGTTGACAAATACAAACACACAAGACATTTCTGTGACGAATTGCACTTATTCTCCGAAAAAATAAGAACACACTTTTTGAACTAGTCGCTTAGTCATAACTCAGACTAAAAGTTATTTTCACAAACATGTCTGACCTCAATAGACAACGGCTCTAGATCCAGATCAACACGACAAGCCTGACTGAGACGCAATAAATCACGACAGAGTTGTGACAACATTAATGACACACTTCAGAATGGCCTCCTATGATGATCTCTTTCCAATACGAACATAGTGGAATATCAAAAGCGAATTCCTGCGGTGTAAATTATCATCGCTCCTTCGATGAGGACACAAGTCCCTGTAGAAATATCACGAGTACTCTCACGAGGTTTTATAGCGAGCAGTTATTTTCCATTAAGTGCCCTGCTTTGCGTCTTTTTTATCGTCGCAATTAGCAGCCGAGTTTAGTGCTGGGGTTGTAGGCTTGCATAATTGCGTCCCATTTTGGAAATTTTCAACCATCCATTTCATTTTCATCAATGCCATCTGATAACAAACATGAGTGTTACAAGACGGCATTAAAACCAAAACCAAAGCTTGTGGATTTGTTCTTAATTGTTTACATAAATTGACTTTTTTAAAACAGAATTCCCAGCTGAAATAATGAATTGCCGAGATATATAGAAATACGAAATAGGCGAATACCATACATGTACTAATTTATACTCACTGTTAGGTACATGAAGTAGAAATGCGTTAGAAGTATATAATATATATACTTCTCTTTAAAGTATTAATTGAACTTTTTAAAATCAAGATTTTCTTTGAAACTATATATACTCTAAATTCACGACATAACATTGCAATAAGACTTTAACGTCACTGCATTATTAAGTGAATATAGCAGAAATATATTTTTATAGATTTTTACAGATTTATAAAGATTATATAGAACTTACTTTATCTTCACTAGTCATAGTCCTCAGACAAAAGATTCAAGGAGACCTTGCTGACTTATGGGTAGAAATATAACAGAAATAACGAAATTTATAGGGGCACCGGAGACTACTTTTCATTACCTAATCGAGACAAAACTTGGTGCAAAAATTGTTTCATTTAAAATCTATTGAATATATTTGACGTTAATTTTATAGAAATTCATTATTCACGATTAAAGGAAACTACGTGATGTAGTATTATTTCTACTTTCTTTACTTCTTTACCACGACCTAGGTTTCGTTGTATTACAACATTTTCAGGTGGGATATTAGCAAAGATTGCTTAATGTCCTTTCATTTAAAATCTATGTTAAGTAGCTAGACCAAATTAGTTTAATAGTTTTATATTAGCTGCAGTACAAAACTTAAAAAAATCGCGTATTATGATATATGCAAATCAGCGATATTCATATTATAACAAAAAATTTCATAATATCGAAAAGAACGTTTAAAATATAGGTCTTACGTACAATGTTTCTATAATCCTGCATTTAAAAAAAAATTAAATTCCCTAAACTGTATTTCTCACTTATGCGTATAGTATGAGGTGCACTCAATAGTTTATATTTTTATTATTTATTCGGTCATTCAAGCATCTTTGCTTAATGTACTTTCATTTTATTAAATGTGCGTTCAGTTAAAAACTGATTAAGTGCATAAAGGGACATCTTTATAATTAATATAATGTTATTTTGACTCGTGTGGATAGGATTTGTGTTATTTTATTATACATTGTTGTACGTCATCATTAATGAAATTAATAATTATAATTATATAATAATAATTTTAATATAATTCATTAATAATTATTAGTTAATTAGCAATATTTTAGCTTGTACCGATAAATCGAGATATAACTAATGACCATCCAAGTTTCTCACTAAATTTATACATTTACTGTGTAAAAAGCGTAGGGAAGAAAAAACTTCACATTGTAGGAAATTCCCTTTTTTGACTAGATTTTTTTCAGTAACAATCAATTCTATTTTTTAACTGAGTTTTATTACGATCATATGTTACAACTTGCATTTGGAATTGAAGTATAATGTGCAAGGCGTAATTTTTTAATTGTTATTATACCAACGTTACTAAATGTTAACGATACGAATTAAGATTAAGTGAAAAAAAGTTTTGCGATAAAAATCGTGTTTAATTTGTTGTATTCTATCTTAAACTTTACGGTATATCAGTAATTATAATTTTCAGGAAAGAAAAAAATATTCAATTTATTTTCAGATGCGTCTTCCGAAAGGAACTTTCTAAGTCTTTATCTCGTTGTAGACATACCTCCTTTAATTTATAAATAGAAACTCTATGTCTTCAACTTATTGTATTACATATACCTATAATATTATTTGGTTTAAATTAAATATATTTGTAAGACGCAAGGTTTAGTTATCTTATGAAGTTGGAATTATGGAGATGTTCAAAAATGCTTGATATTTTTAATATTAATTTTTATTTAAAATAAGAGAAAATGTATTTTTTTTTTAATTTTTATCGTCGCTCCAAGTTTCAGAAAAAAATGCCACCACAACTTTTTTAAAGTGTCCCAAAATACTCGTTTACTTTAATTTATACCAATGCATATTCAGTAAAAGTCTTTTGTGTATTTTCCTTTTGGGATCTTGTGAAAATGACTTTTATTAAGATCTTACGAAGTTTTCGATTAAAATAAAGTTTCCTTTTCATTTCTTATAGTTGACTGGCATATTTTGTTTATACAGTTCCGAATATGTTGTGTGCTTATCTAAAAAGTATTAATGTTTATAAAGAGAAGTAAATAAAAGTTTAAGTTCCTTCAGTTTAAGAAATCTGTTATTATAATATAGTTTAGATAATAGTACGGACTTAGCATTTTTATATTTTAAACTTTTTATTTTATGTCTTCTTTCATTCATTTTTTGATATTAATTAATTAAAAGCAACTGATTTTACGGGTTTATTTCTTAGAACTTTGACGGGAAAATTAAATTTCTTTTAAGAAAAATCCACATTGATTATAAAAATAATATATGAATATAGATTATGGAACATATCAAAAATTACTGTTAGGTAACAACTGGATATATGTATATACATATGTGAATATATCTAGGTATTGTATTTTTATGTTACTTTTATTTAACATTTTCATGTTTTTATTTCTATGTTAAAACGTAAATAGTGAAATTACTTTTTGGCTTTATATTCGCTTTGAAGTGTTGAACTTTTAAAACTAATACAGTTCTTACATTAATCTATCATCATGTTTCCAAACTTTGTATAATATATCGACCGTTTCTTCGAGATTATTTTTTAATTTTATATTTTTTACGATAGCTTAAAGTTTCATTTAAATACCTGTTTTATTATCATTAATTATAGGCATTAAACTTGAATTGTACATATTTTCGTCGATAAATAATGAGATATGGCATCACACCCGTTTATCCGTTACTTCGATAGACTAATACAAAATTATTTCAGCTCAATGAAAGTAACAGTGGTTCGTAAGTAAATTATTAAACTCACCAAAAAAGTTAAACATCGGGATTACGACGTTATGATCTGGACAAACACTATTTTTTCTTCTGCAAAAGCTTCCCGAACACTTCAACACAATGGTCTCCGGTCATGTCAGAGCATGCGCTGCAGCTGCAATGGTTAACAAACTGTAAGTGGCTCGGTGTAAATAAAGCACAACGCTGGTATCTGCGCGAAACTAAACGAGCAGATTAATTGAAGTGTAACCTGAAGGTTGAAACATTGTACAATTTATTGAACCATATAAATATCTATACTTTGTGTAATCGCGTGCGGTGAAACAACAATGGTTAGAGCATAAATGTCAGTTAATGTGTCCTTGTGTATGTTTTAACTCGATTATATGTACTGTGTTTGTAATACTCGAGGCGTATTATTTTTAAAACGTAAATATTTACGTCTTTTAACCTGATAGAAATTGTCAGCTTCTCTTATCAATTCTTGTTATTGAAAAATAACATTTTGTTTACGACAGTCAATTGGGACGTTCTGTTATCACAATTTAATTTCAATATCGAAATATTAAAGTAACACGACATTAAATAAGCTTAATTATCTAATAACTTATCCCTAACTGCCTACATTTTTTGGGACTGTCCACATTATATGTAATATATGAATGTGTGTCGAATTTATATGGGGATAAATTAGGAAATAGATAGTAATTTATATTTATAATCTTCACATTTAAATGAAATGTTCTAATTTGAGTGCAATTTAATAGAACTAAAGGACATAGTAAGAATAATTCTACATCGATCAGTATATTACAGCGCCTAAGAAATATCTACTGTACTACCTTCTAAAAATCATGATTCCATGATTGTACTCCCAATTTCTATTCCAAATTTCTTAATCTGGAATTAATGAATTATTTAACCTAATATATTGTGAGTTAAATAATACACCAACATTTCATAATTATGTTTGTACTCTTGTAAAACTAAAATAAAATTAAATTATTTAATTGTCACCTATAGAAATTAGAGTTTCTATTAATTATGTTATTTTTAGCGCACAATGATTGTGCGAACAGTCCTTTAGTCACAAAACATCTAGTTTTTCTATTTACGTTATATGTGCCGTTCTTATGTTCAGTTTTGCACGGAATTCACTTAGTAGCGGAAGTAATGTTCAGTAATAATTAGTTAAACTTTGCATGCAATTGAATGAAGTTTCAGATAAGTTTTTTTATTAAACAAATAACTAAGAGTACTGGAAAAATTATATATTAAGCGTATAAATAGTGTTTGACTTTATTTATATTTTAAAATGAATACCCGAGAAGATCAAGTTAATTTAATTTAGGATATTTCTCGAGTTATAAAAAGGATTTAGTTTTATCCAAATACCCATTATTACAAAATTGTTGTCTGAAATTATTATGCTTTATGAATCATGGTATAGCTTAGTTCATGGATAAATAACGTACGTTCCTGTGATCGATTTATATACAATATTAATAAAACTACATTCTCACTTTCTTGAATTTACTTTTTGATTGGTAGACGTTAGAGAACAATAATAGTTTTGAACCAAATAGTGTTTAGTATAAGAATAAGTAGATCATTACAATATAACAATAACAATATAAATGTACAGATTTAAATGAAACTACGTGATGTAATATTATTTCTACTTTCTTTAATTTCTTTACCACAACCTAGGTTTCGTTGTATTACAACATCTTCAGGTGGGATATTAGCAAAGACCTTAGCTTAATGAATTTCTACAAAATTAACGCCAAATATATTCAATATAAATATAGTTCTAAATATAAAAGGAAAATTATAATGCTGTCATTTTCATGGGAAACTTGTATTTGGAAAATTATATTTTTGACAATATTATTTAATAATATATATTATCTACTTTCACACGTACTTCAACTTTTAGGCTATTAAGAAATATTCTATTACATTTTTAACTCCCTTTTTCTCACCGTCGTCGGAATATTTCAAATGTTTAAATGAATTTAAGAGGGGAAAAAATGATAAGGAACTTTTATAAAGTAAATGAGGAAGACATTTTGAAATACGGCTGCAAAAATAGACAGCCCTTTAGTGGCTTTTGTAGATTTTGTTCTCTCATACAGAACGCAGAATACTAAAGAAATGCAAAGTGAAAATTTTACCGGCAATACGACGCATAGCGTCAAGGCTCTTTCTCTTATACACTTCTTCCTGGGGTTCTCGTTTTGTATTATTCCGCCACTTTTACCACAGGTATTTTGTTTAGCACCATTGTGATTGAGAGTGGGGTAAAGGAGATCTATGAAGTTAATTTCTTTTACAGTTTGTTGTTTAATTTTTTAACTGTTCTATTCTATGAAGTATGTACTAAACACGCTTTGAGTTAGAAGCAGTATTAGTCAAAAAATTTTACTGTAGAGCTTGGACATGTATCAGCAAATAAAGTTTCCGTTGATTATATTGTGATGGAGTATCCATCACAATACAAATCTTTGTTAAAACCACGATTTTTTGACTTTGGTTAAGAGCTCGCTTAATAGTGAAATCATTCATAGCATGAATTTTTGACAGTTAATTTTTTTGAAAATCTAAATTTCACTAGCAGGTGAATGATATATTTTTGTCTCAGTAAGTGAAAACGAAATATATTTTTCAGTCACTTCCATAATCAATACCTTCCATTTTTATATCTGACGCACTTTCAGAAATTATGATAATTGACAAAATATAGTCAACGAAGATGTAGTTGTAAAAGTAAAAAGAGAGCTAGGAATATAATTTTCTCAAATCGAGATAACAAATAATAAAATAGTACCTATTCTTAAGTAAGTGACAAGAAAAGTATGCTAGTCATTTAGATAGGTTTAATTTCAGTATGAAATTTTTTTTGAAGAAAATGGTTCTTTTTCTTTATATAATTGTAAATGAATACCTTTGTAATTTCCATATATCTAAATAAATCAGTCAAATTATTATAACTTGAAAATGCGCAAGAAATTTGGGCGCATTTTACTTTATTATATAAAAAAACTGTTCAATTTCGAAAGGTTATTTTCAGAGAGAAATTAAATTATTTATTTTATATCATCTAACCAATGACATACATTTGAGTGAAGTCAAGATGTCGTCATTACACTTCTAGGAAATGTAGAGACAGTTTTCTGCTTTTCAGGGATTAAAAACGGGAGAGCTAAATATATTAGCTAGTCATTTGTAAGTTCAAATTTATGACAGAACATCAGTCGAGCACATATTTAGGGAAATAATTATAATTCGTTCAACCATCACTAAAAATGATTCGACACCAAGAAAAATATTTTTCCTGGGGGCGAAGTATATATTGGTATATATAGGGGTTCGTGTATATTTTTGATGTTATGAAATATTTTTGACATAAAACTGTCATGAAAATGCAAAATTACAAACAATTCCTAAAATTATGAAACTTCAAGAATGTGATTTTTACTAACACTGTAGACTATATCGATGACACAAACTAATGGTGTCTCAGCGCCGATTAAAGTTTCAAACTTGAATATCTTGGCAAGCAACGGGAATAATGGAAGAGAAGGCATGGCATGCGATAGCTCATTGGCGGTTTTTTAACAAACGGAAAATTTACTGTCAGAAAATGTTAGAATTTTATTAGAGGAAAATAAGATAGACCATGTTTATTTTAGCGATGAATCACACTTTTACCTTGAAGGTTGCGTAAATCATCCAAATTGTGGTAACTAGTTATCCAGCAATTAAAAAGAAAAACATCAGAAAGCATTACATAATCCTAAAGTTACTGCATGGTGCACAATAGTCTAAAAAAATCGTCAAGCCATTTTTCTTCGAGAATGACCGCGGTGCAATGGTTACAGTGACGAGTGAGCAGTATATCGAAATGATTAACATTTCTTTTGTAATGCAGCTACGGAGCATGTTGACGAGTCACATGTGTCGTATTAGCAAGAAAGGACCACTGCCCACACAGTTAGGGTCCCCATAGGCACAATTAGAGCGCTGTTTCTGGCAAAAGCCATAAGCCGATTTGGAAACATAATTTGGCCACCAAGATCGCCCGACTTCACCCAAACTAACTTTTTTGAATGGGGTTGTCTCAAATCATGAGTTTTTGATACCCCTCTTATGAATTTGTGGCAGCTGAAGACTAAAATAACGGAAGAAATGAGAGCCATCTCGGTCAACGTTCTGCGGCGCGTCATTGCAAATTCGCTCTTACTTTTTAAGGAGTGCTATCGCCGTGATGAGGGACATCGTAATGGTGTAATATTCCGCACATAAAATCCGCATAAATGTTCTTTAGTTTACTGTAATTAAAATATTATAAATACAATAATTGTTTTTATTATTATTGTTATTCAAAGTTTGAGTTCCGCGCTGAGACACCATTTATTAGGTTGATGACACAATAAACTATGTTGTTGACACAGTGGCAATTACTTCATTACTTGTATATAACCAAAGATCTCCACTTACTTCGACGCGCATGATTCAACTGAGACAGTGAACGAACTGTAAGTGGGTCGGCGAAAATATAACGCAATTTATGTACTTGAGAGATTAATCGAAGTATAGACCGAGATTTGCGGCCTTGCCTAATTTTCTCAATCATCTAAATATCTCTGATCTCCTTGTTGCCATTAACGATGGGTTCGTCATGTCTAATAGGATCAAGCGCTAGTTACTATATGTATATGTGACTGACGGAATGTGGTAGTGCAACTAAGGCTTTATATTTATCTGTAACTGTTTGTTTTTAAGGTTGTGATTATTTTCAAAACTTGTTATTTTGAAAGGAAACAGATTAAATTTTACATGCAAAAAATTTCCGCCAATCCATATTTTTATTTCTGAAAATGATACACATATAAAGTTTAAGCCATTATTGTGAAAATTGAACACGATTTCAACCTTTAAGTGTATAATCGAAATTGATTTTACAGCTCCATGGATTACCATCACCGCAAAAAAAGAGTTTAAGCATTGTATATAATTTTTTAACAAATATTTTTTCTATATTTTCATTATTGTATGTATTTTTGTTATTACTGGTATTATACAATATTGTAAACTTAAATAGATTATATGATTTTAAATTGTGAATAATAATCCCGATATTTTCGTTTAATTGCAATATTTAAATACTCAGATATCAAAATTGTGTATATTCATAAAAATTATTAATTTCTTTTGTACAATTGATGAAATATCCGAATATCTAGTCGTTATTGTTCGTCATTAAATTCGTACTCGGTTGATTGATTGATGTTTAGCCAGTTTAACTAAAAACTTGAAAATACAGATTTGGAAAATACGCCCCTTTTACGACATAGATATTGCAATATAATTTTTTTATATTCAACTTCGATGGGGGTGAAATATATCCAGTAACTCTTTAAAATCTCCAAGCAAAAATCAGGTTTATAGCATAAGTTTTATATTATATAATTATATAGTTTTGCTTTTAGATTTATATGTTGTATATTCAAAAGTGTTCCCACATAACTTTAATCTTCCGATATGGGCAGTAAATGCAATAAAATGGGATGGCACACAATCTTTTCACATTGTTTTCTTCACGTTTAGTTTCATTGTAGTCCTTATAATTAATTTTTAGTATAAACACATAACAAGAAATGCATCGCCTATACCGTGAGTAGATATGAATAGTTATGTTAAGCGATATCAACACAGCGTGTTGCTCCATATTATAGGACAATTTCAGTTAATTTAATTTAATATCCGTTTAGCATAATATTGGCCCTTGTAATTAATATTTAGTATAAATACATAACAAAAAATGCAATACCTGAACCGTGAACAGATATGAATAGTTATGTTAAGCGATATTAGCACAGCGTGTTGCTCCATATTATAAAACAATTTCAGTTAATTTCGTTTAATATTCTTTTAGCATAATATTACCCTTGTAATTAATGTTTAGTATAAATACATAACAAAAAATACGTTACCTATGCCGTGAGCAGAAGTGAATAGTTATGTTAAGCGATATCAACACAGCGTGTTGCTCCATATTATAGAACGATTTCATTTAATTTCATTTATTATGCTTTTAGCATAACATTGTTTCAGTACTGTAGTTTCCGTTCTTAGTAACACAAAATTGATTTTTTGGCTGTAAATGGGAGTACAGTGCTCTGTTTTTACAGTCATAATCGAGCGAGTCTACCCTCTGTTATTCAGTGTCCTTTCTAATTGTTAGTACACAGGTAACGGCTAATAGTATGAGGAAATAAATTGCAAGTTATCTAATAAGTATTCATAATAAATAATTTAAAGCGATGTTTATGATATACTCCGATTTTAATGGAGACAATTATCCTGGATAACGTGGTAGTGCAAGCACCAGATAGAAGATCAAACTATATGGTTTACAAAAATCCTGTAGGCTAAATAATTATAAATCATCTAGGCAAATAATATTTTGATACATCTGTTTCTAGGCAACATTTTGCTAGAAACAAATGCATCAATATATTTTAATTTTACTTGCATGAAGGCACGGCAAACAAGACGTGTTATATAACATGCAAGCAATCAATATTTGGGTCTCAAGAGTATCAACTTGATACGAGCTTGATCCTTTATTGACCCAGTTGTTTATTTTAGATGTGTTCTCGAGAGTAATGTTGTTTTGGGGTTACGCGAGGTTACAGATATCGGGTGTTATATAGAAGTTAAACGGTTAGCCAGATATGCATAAGATAGTGAACAATTCTATTTACGAGAATCTATATAGGTCCAAGTGCTTCCTTGCGGATTGGAATGCGTTTTACACATGTCCCTATTTTCAATATTTTGGATGAAATTATCATAATCCATATTTCGTTATATTGTGGACGAAGTTCTGAATTCGAAAACTTTGAAGTTTGTATAATTTTTGGAAACATGTATGTCCATATTTAAATATTTTAAATCGACAATTAAATAAGTGCAATCTGAATGCCTTGTATCTAATTCATATGAAAATAAGTAATTTTCGTATACCTTACATACATGCATATATAGGTTTACCTATATGTATATATATATATATATATATATATATATATATATATATAATAAATCGTATTTAATTTTCTTTGAAACAAAAAGTTCCCTTATTTTTTGTATGTTTAAAGTTATAAATATTTAGCAAAATAAACAGCGTAATGTCTAGTTTACTTGGTCAGTACTTGGTATTGGTAGTTTACTGTTGGAATTTTAGACAAAAAACATGTAGTCAAAAATGAAGCATGAATATATATTTAGAGATAAGTATATTTATTGGAGGGATATCCCATTAATTATTTTGTATTTTCTATTGTTTTTACCACTGTGCAGGTTCTGCGTAAAGTAAAATAAATCATCGTAAACATACTCGTATTTAATTCAAGACTTGAATGACGTACAAGCTTGTACCATACATTTATGCAAATATACACACTCAATACACATCCATACACACACGCATACACGCACGCACTCACGCACGTACGTACGCATGCATGTACGCTCGCACGCATGCACGCACGCATGAACACGCACACACACACAAACACATCCATACCGACATGCAACTTTATCGTACACGCAAACTCTATGAATACACAATCGGATACGAATAAATGTATTCCATGCAAACTCATTGCATCATTATTTTATTTTCAAAGAATCTGTCTCCAATCCGTTTTTGCTTAAAAACATTTAAAAATGGAAAAAGCCTTTAATGGTGAACAGCCAGGTTTTCTCGTAGTTTTAGAATTAAAATATTCAAAAATTTAGAGAGCCCTTAATAACCATATTCATGGTGTCTCGGAGTTTTAGAATTAAATAGTATATGATAAATCCGTTTTTGTAGGGTAACAATTATTTCCTTATAATAAAGGTTGCCCACATTTTTGTGTTAACTAATCGCGTTCAAAATTTTGGGAGTTCTTGATGTAGACAAACGCAGAATCGTAAATGGGAAATACTTTCAAGCGGTGACATAATTATCTGGGTAAGAAGATGAGTTTCTTAATATTACATTTATAAATTCAGTGAATGGAAACTATTCTATAGCTTATAAGATTTGAAGGCAGATAAATTAGTGTAAACGTGTCATCAAAGCTCAAGATTCAATTTATTTTTTTTTCTTCAAAATACTTTTTAGCAACAAAAATTTATCAAATTTTTGAAGCAAAATTAAAATCTTGTTAAAACTGTGAAATGGGTTCAATGTGAAAAAATATATGTGTATAATACATAACACAACAGTATATTTACATATTTTTATTACGTTTTCTAGGTTATTCATGGAATAGTAACAACTACACGTTGACTATGCCAAATGTGACTGCCAATGGAACAGTGAGTTCATTAAAATTTATTAAGTAATTTAAAATGAATATAATTATTAATAAAATTGGAATGAAACCTCACGCAGTTTTTAGGAACGATTTTGTAGATTGGTTTATTATTTAACTAGATAAGAAGATATCGATGGAACATGTCATTATATTCACATAGAGAGGTTTACACTAAATTGTTGACACCACTAAGTTAAGAGCTCCAACTGAAAACTTTAACAACTTGCAATGCTTTTCTGCCCTTACACGAAACAAATTATACTTTAATTTAAGACTGCGGGTGGAGCGAGCGACTGTGGAAACGAGTTTGAAACTGCATTTTGTTTTGGTATAAATAAATAAATCCATATTAAAATGTAATTTATATCGATAAGAGAGCAATAAATTAATGTTATACACGTTGCGAAGTCGTGAATTATGTCAAAAGTTTGTGGCGGGCGTCCGCGCCTGATGAAAGCTGATGGAAGACTGATTCCGATTTCGAGAAGACTTGCCTTTGCATTTTATTTTTTTAATTACTTTTCCTTCAATATTTTTAGCTAACGTCGGCTCGGCATATTAAACTTTAATAATTTATTTTTTTTCTTAATGTTACGTTGAGATGAAGCTCATCAGAATCTTTGAAACACCGAGAAAGATGTAATTTAATCAATAATAAAACTTTCCAAAAAGCAAGTTCGTGAAAAAAATCAATATGTTATACTTACAAAAAGAGAAATCGAGGGCGTGCATTTTAAGATCTTGAAAAATAATATCCAGTTAAAATCTTTAATTTAGACAAATAAGTGTCACTTCATATACATTTGATAAACGTAAAAATATTAAATAAAAAATTTATCTACATGTCTGGTTTCACATGTATGTTTTAGTTTCAGTAATCAACGGTACCCTATATTGTTCGTATTGAAACTCGTTTTGTGTAAACTTGGTTAATGGTTAGTATAGAAATTTTTATAATTTCTTTTTGAGAGCTGAGGTGTATTTGTTATATATTTGTTATTTGATATACTATTGACACTATTCAAACTTTACTGCCTCTATAGTAGTAATAGAAGATAGTAATGCTAATTTATTGTAATGATTTTTTTATTTAATACTTTGAATATACATGAAATAAAGTGGACATATAAAGTATAAATATTTTGTACCATGCTTATGCCTCTATGCCTGTCAGTCTATTAGAATCACTCATAAAAACTATGTTACCTGAGCTGAAACTCTGGACCTAGGTAACTTTAAACCAGATCGAATATTATCTACGAAATTTTTAATGAGTTTTTTTTTAAAATTGTGTTTGTTGATTTCAATGATGGAATGATGCTTAGTTTTCAGATTAAAATTTAGAATAAAAATTGTTCCAGCCGAACAATTTTTACTAGAAATTCTAATATTTGCGCTTGATTAGGATTATCTAAGCGAGGAATAAACATTTTTTGGGGATCCTACAGCGTCGTAATTTAGAATTCAAGATATGGTGTAACTTATTTTCATACAAGTTAAGGGTACTTGTGCATGCAAAAATTAAACTTATCCATTTTATTATATACTAGCAGCAAATCCCCGCTTCGCTGGTTTTTTTTAAATTTATTCATATCGTACATTTTTTTTAAAAAACACGTGTTACAAAACTTCTCTCTTTTTACCACTTTTTCCTATTGCGTAATTATAATAATCTGTCAAACTAACATACATAAATATAATATATATATATATATATATATATATATATATATATATATATATATATATGTATATATATATATATATATATATACCTTATTAAAACTGTAATGTAATGTGATATGTGTAATATGTGTGAGAATTCGATAATGTCCCAGAACATTGTAAAAAAGTCTTCTAATTTCTAAAACTTTCTAGAAAAAAACTAAAACTTTCTTCTACCGGAAGTCAACTACACTAATATAATAGTTTTGTAGCAGTTTTGGTTGCAGAATGAAATATGGGCAAAAATATGACTAATTTTCTATAATATATATGGATATATAGATTAACTTTTATACTGCGGGTGATAGTTAACATATCACGCGATCTACTGCAAAGTAGGGAAAGCAATGTTTTTTCTTGTTCTTCTGCAAACGTGAATTATAAAATAGGTATACTATATAAATGATTTGTAATTTAAGAAGTAAGTAGAGATAATAACACGGTTACTCTATGAAATAATTTTTATAATTATATATATATATATATATGTCAAAATTGGAAAAGGTGAAAATTTTGCCATTGCCTGTTTAAATAGTGTTTAAGAAATTCTTTTGATACGATCATTTTTTTTTCATTGAATTGTTAATAAAAGTGCTAAAAATATAATTACTTTAATTTATGTGGCTTTAAAAACAATCCAAAAAATATTATTCAATTGGTACAATTCATATTTTTTTAAATGTATGTAACTTTTATTTCTTCCGTTCCAAGATCTCTGCGTTATCAGTCGTCAATTGAGTTTAAAAATATAACATTGTAAACTTAAATACCTTTTATGCTATATAAATATACAATTAAATGCGAAATGACACTTTAAATATCATAAAAACTGCAGCAGATCAATCGTAGGAACGCTCAGCTTGTAAAAAATATGAAAGAAATCGAAATCCAGTGGCAAACAGTGATATACTTTTTTATAGTTTATAAAACTAGCGGCGGAATGCAGAGCCGATCGCTATTACTAGAATTTTTCTATATAATAAATAATGTGATATATTCGCTGCATTGACAAGAAAAGGATTAATACTCAAATATAATTTCAGCGATAAATACTTCGGGAAACTGAAAAGTACAAAGGCATTCAGTTATTTAATATAAATACCTAGAAGTTCTCAGAGTTTTACGTGGATTTTGGGTCATGCCTTGAAATTGTCAACTACAATTATTGAGAGAACAATTTCTTGCTTTCATATTTTCCAAGACCCCTTATGTTTTAATAGTTTTAATAAAAATAATATTCTTTTATTATTTAATAGTTTTAATTAAAATATATATTAAATTAAACTGTGAGTGCAATATTATTATTAATAATATTATTACTTAGCATTTTGATTATAGTACGCATTTGCTTACCAATCTTAGTTATTTATTTTACATATTCAAATTTTCTTTATATTTAAGTGTCAATACATTTCGCGTGAAATTGACAGAAGCGTGAATAACCGGAGTTTCTGTCTCAATAGAGTCGAAAAGCAGCACGTTGCGTTTGACAGGTTGCATATCGGTGAAGTAATTTTAATTTGATTTATTCGCTTAAATTACTTTTTGTACATCGTCACAGTTGAGTACAGAACTGAATTTAGAATTATTCTATAGTGGAGTTATAAACCACATTTAAAATCCAATTCTAGGTCACTTATGTTTCGTATTTCTTGTGTTTTGTGCGTGTAAAGTGTATAAATTAGTGTTTTAATTTTATTCTGACCTAAAAATCTAGGACAATCATCTCGATACTTTTCAGAAAATACAACTCTTTAATTTATATATATATAAATATATATATATATATATATATATATATATATATATATATATATATATATATTATATATATATATATATATATATATATTTATATATATATATATATATATTTATACATATTTATATTTATACATATATATTTTTTTTATGAAATAAACATTTTTTTCAGTTCTAAAATTCATGGTAAATCCATTTCGAATCAATGACATAACTAGGCAATTTATATCTTTACAACCTCAAACAAATTTTATTTTTACATGTCGCATTATAAAAGAACAATATGTTATGCTTTTATCGTATCATGCCTATTAAAATAAGTTAGTAATTGTGGTATAATATTTATGTACTTAAACGGCAAACAAATTATAATTAGTAATTGAAATAGAGTAATGAATAATACTGTGTTCTATTCAATGTTTAAATGTTTGTATGTATATATGTGCACTGAACTAGGCTCATATTCGTACTTATCAGGTTTATTTCACTACTTAAGAATTAAACAAATCAATAAAATTGTACTTTTTGAACGAAAATTAAATCTATTAACGTGTAAAGAATGGGAGAAACAAGATCCTACCTAAGAGAAGAGGGTTACGGTCTCAGCAATTAAGATATATTGTTAATTTAATGAATATGTAACTAGATATTTTATCAATGAACGTGACCAATATATTTTCAATAAATAAAAAAAGACTCAATTTTCACACTGTTGTCTTTTTTATATATAGGTGAGAAACAATGGAAATAACAATAGTTTATATACGTCAATTATCCTAGGTTATTTAGTGATATTCATGCATGGGATGCTGTTGTGTAATTGAAAGGTTGTGTTTGCGTAAGTGTGTTAGGACCTTATAATAAGGTGCTTTATAGTTACCCTATCCTGCTTCAGTGGTAAAAGTGTTTGATTAAATAAAATAGAATTCAAGTAATGTTGAAATAAGAAGTGTACATATAACAATGAAACGTAATTGGTATAACCTCAACCACAGAATTTGGGAATACGAAACTTTGAAGACTTACATGTTGTAATGAAGGCATAGGCTGATAATGTTTTTTTTTTAATTTAGTTCCTAAGGAGGTGGAAAAAAATATTTCTGTGTTTTTATAGATTTTCCAAAATATTGTTCTTATATAATAGAAAGTGTAGTAAAACTAATTCATCATATTTATGAAATATGTACAGCTGAAATAAATTCACAATATATAAATATTTATTGGATTGTCATACACTAGACGGCTTAAAATAAAAATGTTAACAAATACTTTCATGTAGAATTTGTGAAGAAAATATAATCCTCAGTAAATTAACAAGCATTGATTGATAATGACAGGTGTTCCATCAATGTCAATTTATTAGGAACTTGAAACGAATTTCAAATTATGTGACAGAAATTATGACACATTATCTACTAGGGAGTGATGAATTAGTGACACGAAAAATATCCGGGAAGCGCATTCATGGCTGGGGCAATTTAAATGGATCAGTGTAATCCATTGCTTCCTGTCAGATGGAATGTTGAATTTAAATCCAGTGCTGATTTGGCAAATATGTGTTTCTTTACTTCCTTTTTCAAATGAGTGGTCTAAAACATATGATGATTTGTCACTTCTTTTCTTTTAAAAAAAATTATAGACGAAATTCTTAAAAACAATATAAATCCCCATAAAAGAGAATAAAACCGTTTTTAAAATTACATTAAAGATACGTAGAACATACTAATTGACATAGGTAATCTCATTTTTAAGATTTTATAAAAAAGGAACCCTTTTAATTTTGTCATGTTTGATCGTCCATCCATCTGTCATAGTTATGCAGTTTCTACTGTTTTAGACCTATGAGCAACAAATTTTGCAAGTAGGAATTTTGTATAAAGATCTCAATTATTGTGAAGCAAAATATTTACTAATAAGGAAGAAATAACCATTTTTCTTATAATTCGTCGATTGACGATATCAGAAAATAATTATCCTAATCCTCAATTCTTTTAACCGTAATTTATAAAAATCTAAAAAAATTCTGGATTCAGGCATTTGATTAAAACTCTAATATGAAATTGTTTTAGTTTACAATTCATTTTTATTATAAAGATTCAACTATTTTAGGGAATTCCTTATTCGCTTATATTTCGCTAATAAGGAATTATCAATTAAGAGCGCAAACAAAGGTGGCGGACATCCGGACCAAAATCGACCAACAAAAATGGAAGTGGACAGGACCAATGAGCCAGGAGAAATTGTGTAAAATGGTAATTGACTGGCATCTTGGAAATAATAAAAGAAACAGGGGAAAACAGCAAAGGAGGTGGGAAGACGAACTAAAATCACAGTGGGCCCAACAAGGGGAGAGTGGCTCGCGACAGAATTCAATGGAAACAGCTAGAGGAGACCTTTGCCAGGAGGCATGACAAAAGTAAGAGAAGTAAGAGACTCTAAAAAGTTATGAAAGTGGAATCCAATTAGGAATATAAGGGAGTTATTATTATTATTGCAGGGGATAGAGACAACTGCGCTACTCCATTTTGTGCATCTTCTGATATTCCCTTGGTTGGTTTTATTTAACAATATTAAATTTTGTTGCTTCTGTTATATCCTTTCTCGTAATTTTTAATAGCCTCGACACCTTTAAGCGACTCACAAGAAAAAGAGACGGGTGATACAAGATTATCTCAATATTTACTTTATCGCGCTACCAAATTTTCAGAAATTAGATTAGAGGTGACTAGTAAAAAATGAGACCAAACCGTACGCGCATTTCCGATATGCTGAGCTATGTATTTGTTATTTTAAAGGGATTCATTAGCAAGCGTATCATTACACCACAATGTTAAATTGTTACAATACTGATACATGACATTTTTGTGGATGTATATTTTATCAGTAAAAATAAAACTCAAAATAAAAATATACAACATAGAAAATGTTCATAAAATCTAAATTATTTTAAATGTGTTTGTTTCGTCGAATGGCCGTGATTCGAGTGAATCCTAGTTAGAGAAACAACTAAGCTTTGGTTGGTCCAAATGTTTTTAAATATAGCGCCCGTTACTCTATGTAGTTAAAAATATTTCAATATAGTTTAAAGTTTTGGAATTTGTTACTAAAATTATCCTAGCATCTTAGACGGATATGAAAGGGTAAGTTTGAAATAATTAATGCTTCAATATATTTTACAATATATATATATATATATATATATAAATTATTTTACAAATAATTCTATGTATTGTATAATCAAGAGTACTCTCGTTATGTCGACATGTCAATTACAATTGTGTAGGCATCATAGGTCCAAATCAGTAAATTTATATTTCACCATAGAATAATTCCTCTCACCAGTTTTCACCCCCATCATCAAACCCTGCTCACTGCTTGTAATCAAAAGACACAATAATATAATTTAAAAAATATATCTACTATTTATTTTAGAGTAGTTTCGTCGCCATCTTCCAGTTTCATCATCCATCTCTGGCACAATCTATGATTAAAATATACCATAGTTTATTCATCTTATTACTAAAACAAAAAGTGTAAAAAGTATAAATTGATTGTTAAATAATTTCTGACTTTTTCCTTTGTCATTTTTATAAAATAAAAGGTTATATATACAAATATACATAGATATATATATATATATATATATATATATATATATATATATATATATATATATATGTATATATATATATATATATATACATGTAAATATATATAATATATATCTATACATGCAAACCAGTTAATAGCTTGTTATTGACTACCAAACAAGGATGTTTTTTTTCAATTCCAATATAATAAAAAGCCCTGCATTTAAAATGTGATTTTTGAATGTGAATTTTTACCGATCTTAAAAAATTACTAAAAATAACTAGGAACTATATTACATTATAAAGTTAAGTGAAAAGAATGACTTTTGGCTGTTATTATTAATACCTTTTGTCGCCATGAAAATATATTCCATTAAAAAAGTACTTGATTTTCAATACAATATATAATGAGTTCAAATTGTTGTCCACCTCAGACGATCCTTTTAGCCCTCTGACGTGTTTGAGGTCCATTGGTTAATGATGTTGAATATTTGTCATTAAAATGAGAGGAAAAATATTTATAAATCCATGATGGACGGCGCTAAATGTTACATTTTTTAAAACTGATTATTGTCACGGCTCGGGAACCAGCGGACTGTCGAAATTAGTCATGCGAAAAAATTGTCTTGGTAATAAAAATAACAGCTTTCAGTGTCGAGTCAAGGTAAGGGAGACTAGTACCATCTGAAAAAGTTTTCATTACGTGAATATGCGATGGGTGTTATTTTTTGAGGTGGTGGAAACAAGCGCGGGTGAATTTGAGTGGATGTAACTCATAATGAACGTAGGTAACTGAATATTTGTAATTTTAATCCATTTTAAAAGGTATCATTTTTTTACAACTTCCTTTTGTCATTTAATTCTTTATATAAAAAAAGGTTATTACAAAACTTTTTTTACATACCTATATTAATATTATATTTTTTGTGACTCTTTACCGTAAAATATTTTAGTGTGATATTTATTAAGAATTATTTCCGTATGCCTCTCCTTAAAATTGCTATAAAGTGAAATTTCTATATAGTATTGTAAATTACACATTTTAATAGTTAAACGGAATAGTTTTTTATTTCATGATTTGCACATATTAGAATAAAAAATCATTATTTATATCCTTAGATTATATGACAAAAGATTTATAAAAGATCTGTTATAAGTGTATTTTATTTGATAAATTCACGTTGGTTATTTTACACTAGATATACAAACTATCTATGTGCAGTATATTCAACGCATCTTGAGGGATTTGTATAAAAATATTCTTGACACTTAGTCATCAGTCTTTTCAGGGCTTGAATATATTTACGTTGAGTTTCATCATTCATAACATGAGCCACATTTTTAGAGAAAATCTTTTCTCTTCCCGTTCTGGCATGGATGCCAACCATAGTTACACCAATAGGCCAAGGTGCATTACCAATCGCCATCTGCAAATATGCATCACTGGCCTAAAATAAAAATTAATGTCAAAATCAAATATAATAATTGCATATATAAGGACTTATTGTAAAACAGCAATTTTCGAGCCTACCTACAATAATCTTAAATGTTTTGACTAGCAAAAATGAAAATAAGTGATATTAACAAAACTCTCGGTGATTTTAACAAATTTTTTAACACTTCATACCCAACAGTGTTAATTACTATCCCCTATGTATACAAGGAGGCATTTAGAAACACATCTATTTTCAAGAATATCAATTGCAAACTTTCTACATACCTCAAGATCAGACCATTTTTAACCAAGCTAGGGTGAATAAAAAGATCATGTACTAAAAAAATGCAATAATTCTGCTTCTGGAAACTGCAAATACCTCTAGGCTATCTCTAACAAAGGGACTACCATACTTGGGTTAACATACAGAAACCACGTCATGAACACTATACACGTCACCACTCAGGTTGTCCCAAAGCCCTACCTGGGGGACCCCCATAACTTTTATCTCAAGCCACAAAAAAACGTGTGAAAAATGTTTTTTCAAAGGCTCCCAATATTTTCCAGCATCTATAATGTATTAAAAATTTGCATGAATTCTTTGATTATACATGTTACATCTTGAGATGTAACACTCCAAGTAACACTCCAAGTAACAACTCCAAGTAACAAATAGGCAATCTCTGACAAGGGAATTATCACATTTGGGAATCATAGTTTTAATGATTTTTAATATGTTGTGTGTAAGTGATCCTCATATCACATTTACAAACCATTGGAGCAATCTTTTTGACAAGAGTAATGCTTTATTATTAAGTTATGCACTTGCTATTGCTAGGGTAGGCTAGAAATTAATGCTCACATGCTTATAAAGCGCGAACGAAAGACCTTGAGAAGCGCGTCATGTTGCATGTGAAAGTAACATTCTCCCTCAAAATAAAAAGCTTCTCAGGCAAAAAAATTCAAAACAACCATACGCAAACAAAACTTTTTTTGACTTTATTTTGGAATGTTCACCGAGTTTATGTGGTCGATTTTCTGGAACGAGAAAAATAAATTCCTTTATTACACAAGAAAAATAAATTCCTTTATTTTTTATTTGGTGTGGAAGAATTTATATTTCTATTTAAATACTTATACGGATTTCTACGGAAAGAGTATGCTGAAATATAACTAAAATGCCGATTTCAGTCTGATGGTTGCTTTCAATGAAAGGTAATCAAACTGAAATAAGTAACAGGTTTTTTTATAAATTTCTTGTCTTACATTTGATGAAATTCACTTTCTCTTAGGCACAGATCTTATTCTGGCATAAGAGTGAATTAAAATTGTGTGAAAGTAGAAAAAAAATTCGATTTCATTTCATTCTATAACATGTTTTTCAGGATGACGGTGATTGCATGATGTTTGATATGCGAAACACATCAAAAGTTTTAAATGTATTTATTTCTTTTTTTTTTAAATATAAGGTTTCGTTTTACTTAAACATAAGCAAAACTGTAAGTAACATTATTGTAGAAACATAAATTGCAGAAACGATAAGGTTGTGACAGACGGATCGACACACAAACGGAAATGATAAAATTATATGGTTTTGCGTATGAGTACTTCTATACTTAAAAAGGTACACAAACGATTATTCAAACGTACCGACGAGTTTATCCATTGATAATAACTGCTGACTTAAGTGGAGGTTTAACTCTTAGCTATATATACTCTCAATATTATATTATGTACCTTTACATTTATATTCGCTCTCTTTATTGCAAAAAGATATTATTTTAAATACATGATTTCTAAAGTAAGATATAATGAGTCCAAAATCGTGTTAACCTCGGACCATCTTTTTAATGTGTCCGAAACGTTCGATGCACCTCGGCTAATGATATTGAAGGTTTGTGATTAAAATGACAGGAAAAATTATTTATAAATCCGGTAAATAGGATGGGCGACGCCTAACGTTACATCTCGTTGAAACTGATCATTGTCATGGCGCGGGCGTACAGAGTTACTTGAACTTTACCTCGCTAAAATATTGTATTGGAAATATAAAAAATTAACTTTCGGTGTCGTTGTCGTTTTCGGTATTGTTAGCGTAGCTTTTTTATTTTATTCAAAGGGCTTTTTCTACTTTTCTGTAAGTAGTGACAACTAAGGTGTTATTATTATGGGTCTGAATTTTGAAATATTCGCTTGCTTTTTATCTCACTAAGGAATTTTGGTTCTATTCACGACTTACGCCGTACAGAATTATATGGCAAATGTTGCTGTTATTTTTTTTTATCAACCTCAGGAAAAGATAAAAATCAAACTACAATGAATACGTCTAAAAATTGTATTTAGAAAATATGTTTATCGAATTAAATTATAATACGAATTCTTAAAGAATATAAATCAATAATAAGCTAGTAACCTAAAATTTATGATAAATAATAAAAGCTTATTTCAATGAATTTATTTTAACCCATCATAGACAAATCATATTCCGGTACAAGAACCATTGGAGGTAAGGATAGGATAGAAATTTATAATACACAGTAAATGCTTGATTCGGTTAAAAACAATTTTATTGCAAAAATTTGCCCCGTGTCTGAACGTAGCGCTATTAAATACATAATTTTTTAATGTTTTACAATTTCTGCCAGAGCTTAATTTTTGTGAACTCGATTTTTGTTCAATCTTAGTTAACATATTTTGATTGTTAACATATTTTGATTCTTACTATAAAATGAAACGCTACAACATTGTCATATAAAGAATAAACTGTTGCTGGAGGTACACGTCCGTATATCAGTTAATTAATGTGATCATCGCCCTCTGTCACACTTACTTGTATAAATGCAAATTAATGCTGTTATTTGTCTATATTTGAATACTGTCGGTTTTTATATGACGGTTTTTCTTTTATTTTGGTCTGTCGAAGTGAAATAAAAATCGAGATTACCAATAATTTCCTTATTATACTACTTCGTCGGAACGACAGAGAAAGAAGGAATATCACAATTAAAATAAGAGTGGTTTGGAGCAACTTGTACTTAAGAAAACGTTTAATTTTGTTGGAGAGATTTAATTCATTACTAAAACGCAGAATTTACAATAAATTATTATCTCAATTAAAGTGTGTAAACATGACGTATAGTTTTTAAAACATTGTTTATTATGTCTAAATAGTCAATGAAAAAGTCTCCGGTCTGGAACTTTTCGTGATAAACGCTGATAAAACTATTAACGATACACTAATACAATGTGACCTACGTGTCATTACTATACCTCTGATAGTTAAATAGGGAAGTAAACATTCCACGACAGCGTTTGCGATATTTAATATATAAGCTGAAGTAACCTTTTTCATGTTAAAAACATGGGTAAAGAAAAGTGGCGGTGGGCGTGTCAATTTATCAATTGTTATTATAGAAAATATTATAGCCATTTTAAACATTTTGATGTATAAACATTCATTTATTACACTCTTTATTTGAATTATTCAATTAACCGAGATGAAAAGGGTTTTGAAAATAAATTGAATTAAAAATGTGCATTTTAATGAAGTTATTCGCCAATACAGAGGAAAAACGGATAGGGTGGGTGCACTAGAGGATGTGTTGTGGTATATTATCATATTTCCGGTATTTAACTAAATAGGGAATAAGTTATTGAAAGAAAAAAATACTACAAATTTTCTTGTCTTCCATACAAAAGCATTATCTTGTCTACAGTACAAAGTATCCGTGCAAAGCCGTGGTGAGTCCTTAGTACAATACATAATATCGTAATGTACATTTTGAATGTGACTTTATTTCTTCGGTTTTCATGCCTCAATTAATTAAATGATTTTTTTAAATTGTCACAAATGTATAGAATTTTTCATGGAGCAGATGAGGCATTTACATAAAAATGTAACAACTTTTTTGGCACTTAATTAAATTACCCTCTTAGGGGTAATAGGAGGAACGTACGTATGTAATAACATACTACTACGCTATATGCTATATACTATTCTATATGATAATATACTACTACGCTATATACTACGTAAATATGTCAGTCTACAGATACTTACTTCAGCGCACATTCATTTCTCCGATTTTGTGAATCTCAGATCATATAGTCAATTTAGTTTATAATATTATTATTCAAATTCGTCACCATTCTTTCCCATTGTCCACGCTAAATCGGGTTCAAAAATAGTTTAGTAACATAAAGAGTTTCGGGTTTACTATTTGCGTTTTTTCTTGATTAAGAAGAGAATCTATGCGTATGTCCTTTTTAAAGGACTTGTTTATACACTTAAACTAAACTGTATGATTATTGCGACTAACATATTAACACCCCTGAGGAAGAACATTGCAACTTACTTTTGATGATTTAAACAAAAAAAAGTGACAAAGTTTCTTAACGTCATACAAAAACACTGAATTTTTACATCGCTTTATGAGTATTGACATTATTAAAAATCGCTTATGAGAACAGAGATGGTTACCAGACCCTCTTTTAACGGAAAACGTGACACGAAACACAATTATAACTTAATATAACCAAAAAATAAACTTTATCCTTAGGTGTGTCGATATAATACCACAAATCGCAGGTGTGTATCAATTTTATTCACCACGGCAGGGTTAAAAACTAACAGAAATCACAGAGAGGCTTTAATTAGTATTATATAAATATTTCAGATCAATTTTCATTAATTGCTAATTAAATGGTTTCTTATTTTCCGGAAAATGTTCACTATATATTTGTTTAAATAATATTATACTTAGAGTATTTATAGTTTTATGCCACACAGTATCCTATGTAAAAAATGAATGACTTTTTATACCGAAGGGATTAGAAACTATTTTTAGTTCGGTGTATTATTCACAAGTTCGCAGTAGCTAAACGCTATTAGCTTCTTTTTGTGAGGATGTTGGTGTGGTAAAGAAAGACTGAAAGCACTTTGATGACGGCCGACAGTTCCACTCAGTCGTTAGAAAATTGGTTGAAATAACAAAACATTGGTGACCTCTATGTCTATGGAGTAATAAATCTAGAAACATACAATAAAAATTACTCAATACATGATACTATGTTTATGGAAGCAATCTCGCAAGCAAAATTTTGCCATCATGAGTCGTAAATTGCAGAAGTTGCAAATTTAGAATTATCCCATCTAATTACAAAAATTATATTGAATATATTTGGCGTTAATTTGATAGATATTTATTATTCACAATTAAATGAAACTACGTGATGCAGTATTATTTCTACTTTTTTTAAGTTCTTTACCACGACCTGTGTTTCGTTGTAGTAAAACATCTTCAGGTGGGCTATTAGCAAAGATTATCGTCGTGGTAAAGAACATGAAGAAAGTAAAAATAATACTAAATCACGTAGTTTTATTTAATTGAGTACAAAAATTATTACAATTATTTTAATATTAACACGGAAAAGTTAAGGTGGTTTTAAAATGTTTTCATCGACACATAAATCACTCATATGCAATAATTATTACGAACATGACAGAAGTTATAACTGTTTAAAAGTTTATTTTTGATAATCGTTATAGTAAATTTAAATGCCAATTTAAAAATATGGTTAAAAAGAAACTTGTGATCTCATAGTGATTGTTAATATTATCTACTCTTCGCTCATAATCAGAAATGGTCGTATTGCGTGTGCTTTTTTTCTCAAGTTTTCTCCAAAACAAAATATTAAGGACTCTACAATACTTCTTTTTATAATATTCATAAATAGCTTTATAATAACTCCATCCAATTTTGTTTTTCTAAAAAGCTTTTTTTAAAAGTTTAACATTTCTCGAAAAAGAGAAATGAAAATATTTCGGTAACTAAATCGCATTGAACAGTTGAGTGAAGAAATAACTTTATGCTTTTAGTATTATTTTTTTTTACCATGAAAAAGATACTATTATAAAATTGTATTTGATTTTCAATCCAATATAATGAATCTAAATCGTCATCAACCTCAGACGTCCTTTTTAGGCATTCGACATATTTGAGGTCCATCGATTAATGTTGTTGGAGGTTTATAATGAGAGGAAAAATTATTTCTAAATTCGGTAACCAGAGTATGATTTATTTATGATGAGTGAAAGTTAATTTGTCAAAATGTGTCATCGTTATATTTAACAGTTCTTCGTGTTCATGTTTATACATGCCATTTTGGTTTTAATTTGTTGAACTATTAATTCTTATCGTCACATATGAATTACCTGTAGTGTACCGAAAAATATATGCAAATAAATAAATAATAAGTTCTACTTCGCTAAACATTAATACAATCGCTTGCTGCGTGTGCCAACTGAACTAAATCAAAATTATCCTTACAATTCTAACCTTCAAAAATTCGACAAAGTTTACACTAAGCAAATAACTTTTTCCACTCTACTTTTAGGGTTGACAGCAATTAATTTTTTAGCTAGAGTAAAATCATCAGTTGTGCATATAATTTTTTTATGTTTAATAGTCTTTAAATAGGTGATATTCACATTAGATGAAGCTATAAAAAAAGCAAACAAAATAAGTTAAAAGTTTATGAGTAATGACCATGCAATATCTTTTTGTGGGGTTGGAGTAATATTTGCAATTGCGTTGCAAAAACAGTGATTAGTAACGGGCAGCAACGCCACTGGTGCGAGAAACTACGCACTGCGATCTACTCAGAGCGAATGTGGCGATTATGAACATTACCTCCAAAGATACACGCATTAGGGTATGTTCGTGTTCAGCAATCGAAAAAAGGAGCTACTGATGATGAATTTTGAGTATCGGCTACTTAACTGATGATGCTTACGCAAAATGAAAATTAAGTTTAGCGATGCAGTTGTACCAAGAGACTATCGTATGCCTGTACACAAGCATACGCGTTTAATATTCAGATCTTATTTTATCTTTTCTAATTTGTTTGTCCTTCGTAAGTAAAATGTAAATATTTATATTGCTTTTCTATTTAATACTGTCATTATATTTCAGATCCCGTACCTAATCACACATAACTTGACTTACCAGCGTTTGCTTTTTGTGCATTCGCTTTACTTATTTTGAAAAATTTACGATTAGTTTTGCGGGTGAAAAACTCCTTTACATTTTTATCACTTAAGAATTAACTAGTGAGAGATTTCATTTACGACCATTTCTGAAGTACTTTGTGTATACACAAGCTTAGACAATACACAAGCTTAGACGTCAACTAGGACAGCACATTTATTAAATATATCCTTTTAAGAATATTAAATTTTTCTCAGGTTTCTAGCTCTTGGAAATTAAAATATCTATTATAAAACTATATTACACGGAAGTAAACTGGCAAGAGCAATAGAGCCAAATGTTCTGATATACCGCACTGGTCGGGTTTTTCCCTGCATCTTCGATGTTTTTATCTCTTTCTTTTAATATCTCAACGCTCGTGCAACTTGATCTTTCTTCTTTTTGAAGTTTTCATTTCAATTTAATTATTAATTCACCAATTGAGAACAGAGCATCTAGAATAATAACTAAGAAAGCGTGATTAAAAGTGATAAAAACAATAAATAAGAGGAAACACTAAACGAAAATCTTAAAAAGAGAAGGGATGACAGAATAGTTTATTTGCAAGTACTTTATAGGGAATGAGTTTCACTTCTGTCGTGCACCCTCTGACAAACGCCTTTTTTCTTATAATGTAATTTGTACATGAGAGATATTTTTTGAAAAAAAATTGTAAAATAAGCTACTTACTCAACTCTGAACCCAAAATGTATTTTTAACAAGCTATCATTAGGTCGATAGACTCTTACTATGTAATGAAATCGACGAAAATATATTTCATGCGTTATTAATGATTGTAACATCATGAAACATAAGAGTTATGTGTATTTCTGATGACAAAACAATTAAATAAATTGATTTAATAAAATAGAACCGGAAGTTAAGTACTTAACTTAATAATGGAACAACGTATCCTAATCATTTTTGGATTTCTAAATGTTGTGTAAGTAGTGATACATTTAGGTCCACGAACTTTTGCGTCTAGACTACGTACCTATAAATAGAGTAGAATCAGTTTGTGGAATTCAAATCGAGGAATTGTATTGTTTTAAGTTTCAATCTGAAGTTCAAACTAAGACTTTTTACAATACTGATGAATGGCAGAGATGAACAAGATGCACACTTAGTCGCCCGTAGACACAGAATCAAGAAGGAACACCTCAATCTAATCAACTATGGTGCCCTTATTATTTGAATTATGTGGAAGTATTTTTTAATAGAGTGTTAATATTTGTAAAAGTATTCTAAATGTAATATAAAGTAACTTCAAAAAATATTCTTCCCTTTACTTATAAGATCAAAAATATTAAAAATAAATTAATAGTTTAAAAAACCAAAAAAACACCCTTTCATAAATATTCGACTACAAAACAAAAGTAATCATCAAATGTCTTTTCTTTGTTTATCTTCTAAGATTTTAGTGTAAGGCATATTTCTTATTGAGTACAATATTTGAGTGTGAAAACAGGAAGCGTTTTTTTCTCTCAAAAAGAAAAAAAATAAGATTTTATATTTTAAATTAATTTTATAGGAATGAAAATACTTTAAATTTCAGTTTAAATTTAAAACAAAGCGCCCTACGCTTTAACGATCAAATATTACATTGAATAACCAACATGACTTACACTAAAATACTTACAGAATAGACAGATAAAACGGGTTCGATAATTATTATTTGCTCTTTAGTTAAGTATTTATGAAAACAAGTTTCTTTTTAGTTTTGAAAACTATTCATTTAATTTGACTTTCTGTCTGCCAGACTGTCCGTTTATTCGAGTGTCACGCAAAAACCACTGGACCATTTTACATTGAACGTTTACTAGAATTTCTTCAGTATTCAATTCTAAACTTGTACTATCATCTGTCCCTTCCAATATTACATCCCTTACATTAAGTTTATCTATGTCTCTTTTGTTTATCAATTTGCCCGTTTTGTATTAGCATGACGTAAAAAATACCAAACCGATTTGAATCAAATTCACTTAGATAATGCTAAAGGTACGGAATCAAATTTAAAGTGTCTTTTCTTCAATCATTCTCTAACGAACTTGGAGTACAATTAATAGCATTAATGTAGTAAAGCGAGGGCTAAAACCGACGGATTGAAATTGTTGAGACTATTGCGATGATTTGGCATAAAACTCATTTCGGCACGAAGCTATTACAATGATTCGGCATAAAGCTCAAACGAATATGCTTTTATTTCAGTCGAGAGGCTTTTAAAATAAAATATTATTGGAGAACAACTTCACCAAAAAAATAAAGAAATGAGCCAAGTCGTAGGCAAAGTACATTATTATAATGTTAAGCTCGTCAAATATTGACATCGGATGCTGCTTACTAAATTAATTAGAGTTTTTGCTGACAGTAATAAGTAACAATCCTTTATTTTATGCGATCATTTCTGCCAAACCCTACCTTTATTTCGATAGAACCATTTGAACTATTACTATTTAAGACTACACAAAAATGAATGAGTCAAGCAATAATCGATAACAGCCGTCCAGATACACTTTAAGAAACCTTAAGTCCAAAATCTCATTTCGGTAGGTATAGTAGAAATCTCATATTGTAATTGCTTTATATACACTTGCACACACGTACACGCGCACGCATATTACATATATAAATATTTGTGTGCGTACGTGCGTGCGCGCGTGCGTGCGTGTACAAATTACGTTATACAATATTTGCCTTTGTGGGAGGATTATCTGTTTAAGCCAGATTTAAACCACAAACTGGAAGGGAATTCCTCTTAAAATATAGCTTCCAATTTTATTACATTCCAAAGAACGTATAGATTGCGAAGGTTATTTCACTTAATAGCATTACTTCATCTATAATTCTCTTCGTCTATATTTTAGGTTTTCCCAACATGATAAAGAATTTTTCCAGCTGCTTTCGTTTCCAATTGTTTTCATAATGTGGATGTTATTTTAAGTGAACATATTTTATTGTATGTGCAATAATTTGTGCATTTGCGTGCAATAATTTTTTATTGTATTCTTTATTACTTTTTGGGCATATTTTTTGAAATTATATTTATAAATATACTCTAATATTTGTACGTATATATGTGTGTATGTATATTGGTGAGTGTAAATATATGCGACATATTTTATGTGTTACCCATTTAATAGATGATAATGACAAAACGGTATTGAGAGACGATAATTAAAGCGAGCATTGATATTAATTTTCCAAAATATTTTAGTTGGTAAATGGAAGCTTTGTGACGGGCGATATACGTTTAGAGCGCACATTTTTCTGATCATAAATTTTCTAGATATCTAGCTTAAGACGGGTATCCCATTCAGCTGTCTCTCATGGAAGCAAATAATTTGATAATTCAACAATGATTAAACAATGTTAATATTTTTGAACCAATCGGTTTCCACTCTGGTTTATTCAGGATGGACTCGGAAAGTACATACAATTTCTAAACACAAACGTAATTCATTTGTAATTAGTTATGTGAATAAAATGTAATGATAATTGTAAAGATAAGAACGATGTATACATTTAAGTTTTAAATACAAAAAACAACAAAAATTGAAAAGGCGAAATACGATTCGAATTTTAAATAAATTTGCAATAACTACCTTAAAAGACTTGATTTATGTTGGTGCAATCAAAGAAATACAAATTGTTGAGTAAGGCTTCATAAATTTTATTAAATACACAGAGAATTTAAAGAGGAGTTTATTTTTTTAAAAGACGTTTGGAATAACGGCCTACCAAAAAATGAGAGCATAGCAGAAGATGAGTCCTGGATAACCCATTATTTGAATTGGATTAAAAAAGGAATGAAAGTGATACAAATATTTTTATAATATTGATTTGTTCATTTATTTTTTGCGAATCTAAATATATGTTCTAACATTTATTTTTAGATATTAACCCTATGATTGAAATGGATGTGCAATTAGTTCACCATGTTTACGATTATAACAAAGAAGTAGTATTCAAACCAATGCCGAATATATTTAAAGCCGTATCTGTTCATTGGAATCTCAATACTGACAGTTATTTCTTTCAGAAAGAGTTGAGAATTTTCACATTGCTCATTAATATTTTCCACTCAGTTTGAATTACAAAATCACCTGTGCGACGAGCAAACACATTATTTTTCAACATAACATGTACCAAAATTTAATTACACCCTAATAAACATTACAAATCATAGTCTTGACTGAACAATATAAAGAATCTAGGGAATCAGTCTCGTTGAGTCAGTGAAACGCCGTCTCAACCTCGAATGAACAATGAATTTTACAAGCCGCCGAGGCCGGAGGAGGAGGGTGTTGCAATTAGATTTGAGCGTGTCTTTCTCGCTAAACCTCTGTTTGCACCCCCTCATATAAATATAAATCAATACGAATATTTGTCTTTGTAGTCAAAATGAGACACGCGATAACGCTGGTCAAACTATTACAGATACACTAACATAATATGTGACCTAAGTGTCATTACCATAGCTATTATAGTGAAAAATGCCAAATAATAGATCACGATAGCGTTTACCGGCATTTCGTAGACAAGCTAAAATAACTGTTTTTAAGTTAAAATCTTAAAAAAAAAGTAGCGATGCTTAAGTCAATATATCTATTGTGTTTATAAAAAATATAGCCATTTTTGGAATTTTTCATGGATAAACATTTATTCTTTAAACTTTTTACTTGGTATCTTGGAGCAGATTTTTGAAAGAAATTTAAGTAGAAATGGACATTTTAATTATGTTATTTGTCCATACAGAGCAAAAACTTATACGGGTGGGACGCACACGGATGTATGTTACGGTAAATTATTATATTTCTGTGAATTAACTAATTTAGGACCAGGTAAGAATTATATATATATATATATATATATATATATATATATATATATATATATATATATATATATATATATATTACAAATTTTAATGAAGTAAAAGTAATAGTACCCCCAAGAGCGAGGCTCTGATATGGATCATTTTGCACCTAGGAGAAAAATATTTAACGTGGTGCTTAAATAAAATTTTAAGCACTATCTTGTATACGTTACAAAGTATCCGTACGTAGTCAATAGCGGGTCGTTAGTATAATATATGAAAATATTATAAATTTGAAAAGTGAGTTTGTTTGCGTGATTTTCACGCCTAAATTATTAAATAAATTTTAATGAAATTTGACACAACTAAAAAATTCTTATGGAAATAAATTCAAAATTTGAATACGTTTGAAAAAATGTAACAGCTTTCTAAAAATGTAACAGTTTTTTTAGTACTTAAAAAAATCACATATGTATTATAATATTTGAAAATATGATTGGCTCTTTAGAGAGAGGGGATTAGCGCCTATTTTTAGATTAGTTTGTGTCCACAAGTTCGCAGTAGATAAACGCTATTAACTTCTTTTTGTAAGGATATAGTTATGGCAAAGAAAGACAGAAAGCATTTTGATAACGGCTGACAATTACCGAGTTGGTTTAAATAATGAACATTGGTGACATTTTTTCTAAAGAGTAAAAAATTTAGGAAAATAAATTAAAATTTACGTAATACATAACACTACATTTATGAAAGCGATCTCTTGATATATTGGCATCATGAGTCATAAATTGCAGAAGTTACAAATTTAGAAATATTCCTATGGAATTATAACAATTTTCACAATTAATTCAATATGAATTGTGATTATTTCTAAAATTCCATAATACGGTGAAAGCTATGATGGTTTCAATATATTATCATCAACACGAATGTTATTCAACAGCAACAATTATGATGAACATGTGAGAAGTTATAAGTGTTTTCATACTTTATTTTTGTTGATCATTAAATTAAATTTTAATTTTTCATTTAAAAATATAACCAAATAGAGACTTGTAGTCTCATGGCAGATGGTTACACTACACTTTGCTCATTGTGAGAAATGGTTCTATTGTGGGTTGCGTTTTTTCTCAAATTTTCTCCAAAACAAAAGATAAAGAACTCTACAACACTTTTTCTTTATTATTTTAAGAAATGTTTTATCCTAACTTTATCCACTAATGAAAGATGCGATTTTTTTCCTAATATTTTGTTCTTCTAGCAAGGAAGTTTTAATTTTTTTGGAAAAATTAACTCGCATTCGTATTATAAAAATGTTTTTTTTGGAATTATTAAAAACCAAAAAAAAAATATTAACTCAGCAAGATTCAAATCACCGTCTTCATGTTTACATGAAGCTAGATATATATGTGCTGACATACGAACCACTTTATAAATTGTGACTACTAAACGAATATTCACACACCATAAAGTTAAAACGTGATTTATCAATGTAAATGTTTTATAGATCTTAAAGAAGTGAAATAATTCGGAAACTAAATTTCATTAAGTGTAAGTTATTGTTAAGTGAAAAAATTACTTTATACCGCTAGTATTATTACTTTTTGTCTCCATGCAAAATGTATTTCATTAAAGTGTACTTGATTTTGAATGTAATATATAATGAGTCCAAATTGTTGTTCCTCTCAGACGACCTTTTCATCCATCTGACGTGTTTGAGGTCCATTGGTTAATGATTTTGGAAGTTTTTCATAAAAATGAGAGGATTAGGATTAGGAGAGAAAATTATTTTAAAATCCGATAAATCAGAAGGGTGGCGTTAAACGTAACATTTTTTAAAACCGATCATTGTTGCGGGTCGGGAGTTCGAATTTCTTCTTGAAAAGACGGTAGGCATCATCTGTGAAAGTTTTTTATCATTTAAGTATGCAGATGGGTATTATTTTATTTAAGCTAGTAAAAGTGAGCATATGACGATTGTGCGAGGGGATTTGAATAATTGTAACTTTAATAAATCTAAATAAAAAATACTATTCTTAGTTACTTGATTGTTCATATAATTTCTCTTTTTTGATGATAGGGAGACTTAATTTTATTTATTGGTCTTATTATAGCAGTTATTGTCAAAGAATCAATATTTCTATTTAAAGACTGATCCGGATTTTCACAAAAATAATATTATATCAGAACATTCCTTATATCGATTAAGGATAATCAACCCGAAATAAGTATTACGCTGTCTTATATAAATTTCTTGAAGTACTGCAAGAAAAATTAAATTTTAAAACAATTTTTATTTTCTGAATAATATTCTTTATAAACTAAAAATACAAACGAAATTTATTTTATCACATACACAAATCACATTCTGACACAAGAGCGAATATACAATTTTGTGAAAGTGCAAAGAAATTTTGATTTCGTCCTATATGTATTAGAAAATGACGGTGGTTATACGCACTTATGCTAACTGATATGCGAAATGAATCAAAGGTTTTTATGCTCTTAATTTGTTTCATAAACCTAAGGCTTCATTTCACTTAAAAATAGGCAAAACCGTGAGTAATAATATGTCATATTTCTTACCAGATGATTCAACTAAATACTCTCTTTCTACTGAATATATCTTTGTACTTTCCTATACGAATCTAAATCGATACTCGTCTCCGTCTTTATTTGACTCTTCCTCAGTGTGACAAATTTTATCTTTTTCCGCTCCGTCTAAAAGAAGGAAAAACTAGGACGAATAACAAAAAAACACCAATATGCGTTCTGTTTTCAATTTTTAATATAAAACATTTAGTTAAATCATTCAAAATATTATTTAAGGGAATATCTATACTTATATTAATAATGGCTTTCGGATAAAAGAGAATATCAAAAATACTTTAAGTTCTGTGAAGAAAATTGGACTAAGTTTGGAGATATTTCAGCTGGTTATTTAATTGGGTTAGTTCATAGACTGATGGCATATGTAAGATATTATGTACTGGGGAAAAACGATAAAAAAACCTTATTTACTAATTTAGAAATAAAGCGTTGATATGCCTGCCGAGCAGGCCTCGCTGGAAAGCACGTTTGTAACATTTACACATATAAGCAGTTTATCATGTTTAAAAAACAATAAAAATACATATATTTTTATTGTTTTTATTATATGCAATGTGCAAGAATTCTATGAGAAAGGGTTAAACAAATTTTAAAAAATGACCCTAGTCAAGTCAAAATGACTCCGTAGTATAGCGGTACTGGCCAACAGAACAGTGACTGGGCTATTCGATTCTCCTGATGGACTAATTATTTTATTGAGGTAAATAATTTTATTTCCTGACAGTAATTTTCCAATTTGCCTTAATTTATATATCTCAAAATATTGTGTAACATACTCAAACATCCACGAAGGTATAAAGGATTTAAATTATGCACTCAGCAATACAACTATTGCAAATCATACAGTACATTTCTTAAAAATAAATCCTAAACATAGTGCACAATTAATATTTAGAGGAAATTCTTCAAATTATACATAAATATATATGAACATATGGTTCTTTAATTCCCTGAACTATGCAACTAAATGGTGCTTTCTTCAGTCCCGAACATTGCATTTAGATGAGGAAAAATTTGAAAAGCATATTTTTGAAACTTGGCTTCAGATTCAAACTTACACGCCTGTAATAATTAAATAAGAAAATTTATAAATAATGTGCTATACAAAATTTCAATAGTTTTATGACAATATTACTGAATTTTAGTGTATCTATAACCATTAATACATTATCTATACTTTTGAAAAAGATTATGAGAGCCTCAAAATATGCAGTAAACAGTGAACAAATTTCAAAAGAATTTTCTACAAGAAAAACTTAAAGAATATTATCAATAAATATTTCACAAAACATCAAATTAAATATATTTTATAGATTATAATATACTTGCAAAATTACATGCAAAACAAAAATAATACGTTTGTGAGAGACGGACCAAACACGGACATAACGAAATTATACGGTCCCACGTTTGAATACGGGAACCTAAAACAGGAACGAACACTATTTTAGAATATTCTTTTTATGTTTATTTGCTGTAGTCATAGTATGTTATACAAATATACTGACCAGTCTATCAATTGATCATCACTGCTGAATCAATCAGGGATTTTACTCTCAACACTACACACTCTCAATATTATATCATATACCTTTACTTTTAACGGTGATATTGGCTCGCGTTACTGCAAGAAGATATTATTTCAAGTACATGACTTCCAAGGTAAGATATAATAAGTCCAAATACGTGTTTACTTTGGATGACCTTTTTAAGGCGTCCGACGCCTTCGATGTCCATCGGGTAATAATATGAGAGGTTTGTAATTAAAATGGGAGAAAAAGTATTTGTAAACCTGTTAAATGGGATGGGCGGTGTCTGACGTTACTTTTAGTTGAAACTGATCATTGTCATAGCGCGGGCGTCCGTAGTTTTTATGAAAGCATTTTTATTTAGTTTTTTTTTCAACTATTCATTTATTTAGAACTTCTGTCTGCTAGTCTGTTGATTGTTTTAGTATCACGCAAAAATTTACTGAACCATTTTACATTGAATATTTACCAGAAATTTCTTTGTATTCAATTAAAAATTTATACTACCGTGTGTACCTGCCTAATGTTACATAAGGGAAATTAAGTCCAAGGAATTATGACTTCCAATTTTGTTACTTTTTTAAGTACCTGTAGATTACAAACGTTATTTTACTTAGTAACATTACTTCATGTAGAGTTTTCTTCGTCAATATTTTAAGCTCTCCTCCACGTGACACAGAACTTTTTCCAATTATTTTTGTTTCTTATTGTCTTTATAATGTAGATATGTTTAAAATATGTACATTATAAAGACAATACGCAGACAAACAAATACAATAAATATTTGCATTCAATAAACAAGTTTTTTTAAAAATCTTACAGTATTGAATTTATTATTTTCTTTTATTTATCAACATAAATAAACACATTATATATATATATATATATATACATATATATATATATATATATATGTATGTATATATATATATATATATATATATATATATATATATATATATGTGTGTGTGTGTGTGTGTTTGGTATAGCGATGTGTCTAAATGTGTGCGACATATTTTAATTCCCACCTATTTTATTGATGATAATTAAGAGACAGATAGGCACCAGAAAAAAATAAGTATTGGCGTGACTACAGCAATAAGGGGCGGAGCATGTGTGAAGCAGAAGGTACAGTCTGTTTCCAACAAGTATATAAGATTGTAATTAGGTCTTAGGCCAGGCCTAATTAGGCTGCGGTTGGGCGGGTGGACCCAGTGCCACTCGCTGGGCCAGCAGGGTCTGGGTTTTACAGTCCCTTAGCTGACTGACTGTTCTTAAACCTAGTTAAATCGTTAACTTCTGAAAGTCAAATCCCCGTGATATGCGGCACGGGCATTTTTTTTATTTTTTGTTAATTTTTTGTAATTAATTTTCGAAAAAGGACTTTTAAAATACGTACGTTTAAGTCTTTTCAATATACATTATGATTTTACGTTAATTACATTATTAAGTTTCTCGTTTCAAATATGTGAATATTTAAAAAGTTTTTTTTTTATTTACAATCATATATGTAATAAAACAGTTAAATAGTTAATATTCAGGTATTATTAAATTAGTTAACATCAGACTCTCGCGTTTGCACGTTTAAGAATTGTTCAACAAAACTGAATATCGGAGTCCACACTCAAAGGTTCTAGCTGTAATAGTGGCTAAGATCCAAAAGACATCGTCAGATCTGATATAAATATATATATATATATATATATATATATATATATATATATATATATATGTGTGTGTGTGTGTGTATATATATATAAAACACCATTAAAATGAAGGATAAATTTCAGGAAATAAACTTCAGGGATTTTTTCAACAATAAACTTTTTCGAGAAAATTTTGCCTATCATGTCTACTGGATCAACATATATTTAAGGTGCATATCAATGCGCCTATCTACTTCCTTCATAAATTTCTACCGTTAGACAGGCCTCCCATCCAGCTGTCCTGACGGAAACAAATAAGTTGACAATTTAACACGTGGCCTTATAAATTAAATTGAAATAAAGATGATTCATTTAATTTATTCCATGTTTTATTATTTTAAACCTTTCTGGAATAAACGATAAATTTGCATATTTTTAACCAAACTGTTTTCGCTCTGGTTTACTTAGGATTGACTTGAAAAGTAAATAGAATTTCTGAACACATACATGACTCATTAGTGACATGAACAAAAATACAATGAAAATTATGTAAAAATGTAGGTTCAAATTACAACAAACAAATAAAATTTCGATAATAACAAACTTATATGTCTGGCTTCATGCACAGTCGCGTACTGCTGGAATGTGGTTTATGTGGGTTTAGTCAATCAAATAATAATTGTTGAGGTGTTTTATGTAGGCCTTGCAAATTATTTGGAATTTAGAGAATTTAAAAATAAAAATAAAATATTGAATATATTTGGAGTTAAGTTTGAGGAAATCATTATCACTTAATTTTTATTCACAATTTAATGAAACTACGTGATGTAGTAATATTTCTACTTTATTTCAATTCTTAATCACGACCTAAGTTTAGTTGTATGACAACATTTCAGATGGGCAATTAGTAAAGATCTTTACAAATTGCCCATCTGGAGATGTTATCATACGACCACACCTAGGCTGTGTTTAAGAATTTAAATAAAGTAGAAATAATCCTGCATCACGAAGTTTCATTACATTGTGACTAAAAAATAAGTAAGAAAAATAAAAGATTCGTATTTATCAGTTTATTTTTTTAAAGACATTCGGAATAAGTATATCAGAAAATGTCAGGGTAGCCGAAAATAAGTCCTAGATAATTCGTATTGGAATAAGTGAGAATGAGTTTGAAATAAGATTATTACATTTATTGGGAAATATATCAAAAGCTTAGGAAATCATTAACTTGCAATTTTTGACGTGAATGGTATGGTGTATTCTTCACTACTCAAATTTTATCTTGAACTATATTGTACATAATTTTATCTTAAAGAAACATATAAATTCCTGATTTGAAAGTATATTTGGGCATAAATTGATAAACTTTGTATAAAAATGTATCCAGATTTTATGTCAAGCTCGTAAATAAAGCATCTGAACAGCACTAATTAAACCTTGACAATTTCAATTACAGGTCTTAAGACGTATATTTACGATGAATATGAATAGTTTTAACCAAAGTTAATGAATTACTAAATGATTGTATGCATCGGTATGGAGCTTAAAGGTTATATAAATTAATTGTTTTTTTTATTAAACAATACATTAATTTGTCAATTAATTCCAGGAAATCGGTTTCGATATAATAATATTGATTCTTATTGCTGCGTAAGTATCAAACTTGATCGCCCTGTCTTGACGTAAAAGAGAATTTAACATACATTGCTTATGAATTAGCAATAATATGGATATACCTTTATGAAAGAAATGAAATATTGCCACCGCGAGTCATGAACTGCTAAATTATATTTTAGGATGTATTTATATAACATTTAAAAAACCATCACATTTTATTTAATACTAACTCTGAACAAGCTAAGATGGTTTTAAAATATCTTAATAGAAATAAAAATAATTCATAACTAAAAATTATGATAAATACGATAAAACTTATAATTGTTTTTAAATTGTATTATTGATAATTGAGTTAAATTTCAAATTTAAAAACGTGATCAAACAGAAACTTGTGGTCTCGTAGTGATTGGTATCACTAATCACTCTCCGCTCATAGTGAAGAACGATTGTATCGCGTGTGCGTTTCTCCTCAATTTTTTTTTAAAACAAAAGATTAAGGATTCTACAGTACTTAAATTTTAGTAATTATTAAAAAAAATGTATGCTTTGCTCTTTTAGAAAGGAAGCCTTAGTTTTTCTGCAAAATTTAATTTAAGTAGAGGCAATCGTAAAAACCTTTTCTTGAACTTATGAAAAACAGTAAACAGGTAACTCAGTAAGGTTCAAATCATCGTTTTCATGTTTATCTGGAGCATGTTTCTGTAGCCATATATCGGTGTACAAACATGCCAACCAGTTCATAACTAAAATACCTTTATAATTAAGTGGAGAAATGACTTTATCCTATTAGAATTAGTTTTCTTACTCTGAAAAAGTTATTATTTTAAAAATGTACTTGATTTTTAATGTAGTATATAATGAATCCAAATTATATTCCACCTCAGACCAACTTTTTCAGCAATCTGACGCGCTTAAGGTCCCTCTGATAATGGTGTGGTAGTTTTTTGATTAAAAAGAGAGGAATAATTATTTATAAATCCTGTAAATAGGATGGGCGGACTATTTCCCATAATATACGCAAACCGTAATTCAGTGTTTTATTTGATAACTACTTTCTTCTTTAAAAAGAGGATTGGTTCATGCTACAAAAACTTAATTTCATTTATTTTCTTTTATTAACTATAATAAATTATTCATTTGTTTGCATGAATTATCAATTTTTCTATGCCAACTACTAAGTTGGCATAGAACAATTGATAATTCTATTGAAAACTTTTGCGGATTTCCAAAGAATATTATGCCAAAATATTGTTTTCAGTTTGATGATTGTTTTCAATGAAGGGTTATCAAACTAAAATAGTTATTACTTTTTTTTGGAAATATCTTAACATATTGCAAGAAAAATTAGTTTCTAAGAAAATTAATTTCTAACTAATAGTCATAATAAACTAAAACACATTTTAATAAACTCATTTTTCCTCATGTATAAATCACAGTCTGGCACAATATTGAATTTAAAATTGTTTGAAAGTGCAACACTCTCGTTTGATTTTGTTCTATGATGTGTTGCAGAATGACGATGATCGCATGCACTTACGATTCTACCTTATATGTGAAACGAATCAAACATCTTTACTGCTTCAATTTTTTCCTTAAATATAAGCCTTTATTTCCACTAAATCATTTGCTTCCGCTGAACCTCTGTTTGCATTTTCCTCTCTTCCTTATATGCTTTAAGGCATCTAATTGATACATATGGCAAAATTATTGCTACGAGGGTAATTTCTTACAGCAATTGTATTTGTAAATATACATATATATCCTATAGACTAGTCCAGGCCTCTCGACGAGCGGCTCGGAATCAAACCCGGGCCCACGCGGTGCGCCGTGCAGTCAAAGGCCGTGTGCCTTGTGATGAATGCGTTACATCACAATCTTCAATATGGCAACGTTTAATAAAAAAATCAGCAATTAAAAAAAAAAAAATATGTACTATACTGAGCATCGAAGTTTACGACATAAAATAATAATATCTTTGTTATGATGACAAGTTGCGCGTTTGTGTAAATACATTTTCAGTCGTTGAATTTGTCTGTAACGGGTATGTACCAAGTTGGTACACGAAATAAAGGCTTCACTAATCATTAAAGATGCGTACAAAAAATATATCGTAACAATAAATAGTAGTGCTCGCCAAAAATTTAGTTTTTATTTGCAGTGAAAAAATTAGGCGATGCGATCTGCGGTTCAAAAAATTATATTAGTACACGAACTTATACCTACGTCAGGTTTGGTAGACTTGTATTTATTCAATTGTGGTTTATGTGCTTTTAAATGTTCAAAATTGCCATTGGAAAGACCGATCACTGTCAACAATTAAGTATTGAAAAATAAACAAGCTTGAAAATTTTAATTTATATTATTTGAACTCTCAGAGGAAATGAGTGTCATGTTTTTACATGTTGCTATTTAGCAAATTTAAAGGTTTCAAACGACAAATATTAACCAAATATTAATGTTAAAAAATTTTAATAGTTTTTTAAATGCTAATTAATTGAAAGCAATGGTCTTCTCAATAACTGTTTCTAATTTGAATAATATTTTAGGTCCATTGAACTTTATACAAGACATCATTTTGCTTTCTTTACTTCTTTGATATTTTTGAATACCAGAAATTACACAGCGCACTTCCTGCTTTGTACTTTATTATTGCTTTGATTTGGTAAATCTTTACAATTGAATTTGAAATAATATTTGGTCACTCATTTATGACAGAACAGGCTATATTAAAAAGTGACAACTGTCAGTGACAACAGTACGTTTGTAATGAATCCATTGATATTATAACTATGTAGCTACTTGATGATCGAAAATAATTTTACAAACAGTGCAACGATTATATCTTTGTATAAAAATATTTTTTTGCCCTCTACAGTTACCGTAAAAGATAAGACCTATTAATAAACAATATTAAAAATTTTACGTTCCGTTTATATAACTGATGATATTTACTTAATATAAATTATTAGGGTTGCAACTGTATCAACAGGCGGCTATATACATATGTGCGCAAGGGTACGCAGTTAATATCCAGATTCATATTTCACCTTTTCTAATTTGTTAGTTCTTTGTAAATAAAACATAAACATTTATGTCGCTCTCCTATGTATTATTATCATTATATTTCAACTCCCGTACCTAATTAGGAAAATGTTGATCTACATTTACTGTTTGTGCTTGTGTTTTGTTTTGGAAAAGCTCTTGGCTATATCATTATTTTCTCTCTCATTTTATTCCATTTATTTATGATGTTACCTGTGCCAAATTTTACATTTTGATTTAATAAAAAAATTAATGACGTTTGTCATTAATATCTAAATGCACTAGTTATTTTAATGAATTAGAAATACTTTTATATGTTTAACTTTTTATTTATTATTATAAAACCTTAATACACAATTACACATCTTAACAGTAATCCGCCATTTTTTTGCAAAGCTGGGGAGAGCAGTGTTGCCAATATAAAAGTACCTATAATTCCTAACACTCCTCCTTACATTTATATTGGCAACAAACATTTATAAACACTTACAATAGTCTCTATTAACTTGACACTTAATTTTACTCTTTTAAATTTAACATCTTTCTGAATTTAATGAATTTAACATTTCCCAACGCTTTAGTAAATATATCTGCAATATTATTTTCGGACTCTATTTTTACATCCATATTGCCTTGCTTAACATTCTCATGTGAAATGATATTGAACTTCAATATGCTTAGAATTCTTTGTAAAATTTCTATATTTAGAAATAGCTACAGCGTCTGAATTATCTTCATAAATTTTATCTGGTATACAAATTTTATCTAATAACAAATCCTGTAGTAGACTTTCTGTCCAAAATATCTCCTGCCCAGTCGGCATCCACATAATAATCTAAAATATCAGCATTACTATTATTACAATATGTTAATTTAAGATCTCTTGTCAAATACAAATACTTTAACACTCTTAGAGCATATTTGAATTGTGTCTCAAATAATTTACACTGTAACAAATATCTAGTCTGGTGCCTGAACTAAAGAGTGCACCAATTAAATTTCAGAATTTTACATCTTTATTAATATCAGATTGTTCCAATTTTAATTTTATTTCCATAGGGGTTTTAAACAATTTTGAATTTTTTTCAATATCATAACGTTTAGCTAAAGACTCAACATGAGATTTTTGACTTAAAGTTAAAATTTTATCTTGATTATAGTTATATTCAATTTCTATTCCAATATAATTTTTTACTTTACACATGTCCTTCATTTTAAACTGATTAGACAATTTAGTTTTTATATCAGCAATTACATCCTTATTTTCTCAATATATGATTAAGTCATCAACAAATAATAATATATAAATCATTAAGCTGTTCTCCTTTTTGACATACAAACAATATTCATATTTACTTCTGTGAAAACCTAAAATAGTCAAAAAATTGTTAAAACATTCACACCATGCACGGGGACTTTCTTTTAAACCATATAATGATTTATTTAATTTATATACTTTATCAGTTCTATTTTCATAACCATTTGGCTGTTTCACATAAACTTCAGACAAAACTTTACCATTTAAAAAAGCTGTTTCAACATCCATTTGATGAATAACTAAAGAATTTTTACAACAATAATAGTAGTTTAAGAGTTGGCATCATAGCAACAGGAGAATAAGTATCATCAATACAGTCAGTTTGTTGAAACCTCTTACCACTAGCTTTGCTTTATATTCATTTTCACTCTTCCTTTTATATACCCACTTCCTCAGGAGGTTTGTTTACTAGGGTCCATGTATCATTTTTCAATAAACTGTCCATCTCCCTGTTCATTGCTACTTTCCATTTAATTGCCTCATCACATATAGTCGCCTCCTGATGTGTCGCCTCACTAGAGTACACTCACATGTAGTCGCCTCACTAGTCACAATAGTTACAGGTTTGACTTGTCTTCTTGATCTTCTTTCTATAATCTCATTTTTACTTTCTTCTTCATGTGTTTCATTATTTCCGAAATATTTATTTGTATCCTTTTTCTCCTGTGTCTGTTTGTCTTCCTTTTCTCTTCCTTTCATATTATCTTCAATCTTATCTTCTTCCTCACCTTTAAATCCACACAATTTAACATCTTCCTCTATTATGTCACAATGTCTAGCAATAATAACTCTGTTGTTGATTAATACTCTGTATCCAGTATCAGTAAAACCAAGTCAAATTCCAATTTATGCTTACTTATTCCATTTAGACCTTCTCCGTTCTTCTGGAATTCTCACAAAAACTTTATTCCATACATTTTTAAATTTTTAACAGATGGCTTCCTTTTGAAAAATATTTCATATGGTGTTTTGTTCACAATAGTATTAGTCAATGTTCTGTTCTTAAGATAAGCTGCGGTTTTAATTGCTTCTGGCCAAAATCTTCTTTCCACCTTTGCTTCTGATAAAAGACATCTACCCATATCCATTAGTGTACGATTGTATCTCTCTGCTGTTCCATTTAATTCATGAACATATGCTGGACGAAGTTCTATTATTATTCCTTTCTTTCTTGGAAACTGAAAAACTCCTGCATTTATGTACTCTTTACTATTGTCACATCGCAGTTCCTTTTTCATTTTTCCTGTCAAGTTCTGAACCTCATTTACATATTCCACAGAGTAGTCATATACCTCATTTTTGATCTGATAAAAGAAACTTTAACCAGCTTGCTATAATCATCTGTAAAGCTCAAAAAATATTTTTCTCCATGATATCCTGCAGTCTGGTGTGGCCCATTTAAACCTGTGTGTACAATATCTAATATTTCCTCTACCCATTGCCGATTGTTATGAAATAGTAAGTTATGCATTTTATTTTCAATACATATAGCACATTTTAAACATTCATATTCAATATCTTTTGGTAATCCTTCTAATGACTAATTTTTACACATTAATTCCAAATTATTAAAACTTATATGACCCAATGTACGATGTAGTTTGCCTTTTACTGTCATATTCTTTCTACTTACGTTCGCTTGCAATATTTCTTCATTCATGTAACTTTTCATCTTATATAATCTTTCATCCTTAACAGCAACTGCTATAATCTTTCCATAATAATTGTAAATTTTTGACACTCTTTCGCTTGAAACAATTGAATGTTTGTGTGTGATTTTTTAATAACTTAATAAATTTGCCTTCATTTCTTTTACATAGAAAACATTTGTCAGGTTTACCTCAGATTTTTGTCCATAGACTAAGAAACTAGTTTTAATATTACCAACTTTCATGGCTTCTAATATTGTTCCATCACCAATTTTTACTTTAATAGGTTTAGTTAATTTCTCACAGGCATCGAAGTACTCATCAGTACTAATAATATGGTCTGTACATTCACTGTCAATTAACCATTCTATTTGACCGTTCTTTAGCTTTTCTTTTTCACTCGTTGTGTAAGTATTATGTGCTATATTAGTATGAAAACTGTTACCTTGACTCTCATTATTATTATTTTGATAATTATGTTGTCCTCTACCTCTAGATGAACTATGTCCTCTATAATGTCCTCTAAAATCCACGTCCTCGATTATTATTACCATATCCAGGTCCTCGATTATTAATAAAATATCCACGTCCTTGATTATTATTAAAATATCCACGTTCTTGATTATTATTAAAATATCCACGTCCTCGATTATTATTAAAATATCCACGTCCTTGATTACGGTTTACATTATCAGCTTGACAGTCTCTTCTTAAGTGGCCGGGTTTACCACAACCAAAAAAATATAATCAGACGGCTTGGCATTTGCTTTAAAAACACTTGATGTGACATTATTTGGCGTTTCACTCACATTTTCCTTTTTCTTCAGTTTTATTTTACTCTTTAAATAGTCAACTGTTCTTCCTTTCTACGGCAAGACATCAATTAAATCACCTATGTAGCTGTAACTTTCTGGTAGTGCTTTTAACATGTAATTTAGTTTTTCTTCTGCTTGTTTAAGCTCGTTTACGGCCTTTTCAAAGTTATCGAAGAATAAAGATACTTCAGAATAATTTTTCAACTTATCTACAGCTTTGCAAATAGTGTGCCGACATAACCTTGATATTTGAAAATATCAAGGTTATGTCGGCACACTATTTGCAAAGCTGTAGACTTTTTTAAGTACATCTCATCAAACTTTTGTATTACGCTGTAAGCTGTATCGAGTTCGCTTATGTATTCTAGTTGTTTGTTAGTTATTGCACTGTAAATGTAGTTTGTTGCTTGGACATCTCTTTCGTCTCACTTGTCGTCATCGGTTTCAATTTTTGCTCTCATTATAACATCCTTGCACTTCTTATACTGCAGAAACTCAAGCATTCGTATTTTCTAATTACTATACTCTGCTCCATCGAAAATTGAAATGTTTATATCGCTGTTCTTAGCCGCCATTGTTTACCTTTTTATATTTGCAAAAAAATTCCTTATTTACGTTTTACTTTTGAAATCTTCTTAACCGCGCTCTGCTACCATCTTCTTTTAATAATTTAGAAATACTTTTACATGTTTAACTTCTTATTTATTATTATAAAACCTTAATACACAATTACACTTCTTAACAGTAATCTTCCATTTTTTTTGCAAAGCTGGGGAGAGCAGTGATGCCAATATAAAAGTACCTATAATTCCTAACATAATAATTAATAAACCGTAAGGAACTAAACAATAATTATATTTACATAGAATATAACACCAACAAGAAAATTTATTCTGTCTACGGCTATTTTGTTGCCTACTGATATACCATTTTATTATTAATAAGGGATGTTTGAGGAGAACTCTTTATTTATTGACCAATATCAATCGAATTAGACTAAGTTACTTTTTGTTACATTTTGTCAGGTGGGAAAAATTCAGGAGCAAGAACTTTTATGACAATTTTTATTTCACCACAAATTTTCTGGAAATAAAAATGAATAACGATGAATCAAAGTGAAATAGATTTTACTGGAGACGTTAGTTTCGAACAACGGGTTACCGTTTTTAATATACGATAGATACTAATATCACTAAAATTTTGGAAAATCTTTCCTTCAAGTTTAGTGGGCACTGGCTTGAAAGCCAATGTGGAATTCAAGTATTCCCAACTGGAGGTCAAAATGGCATTTTTGCCCCCAAATGTTTCATTAAATGAAGACCTTCTCTACGAAGAGGGCTCATCCGTAATTAGCGATGTGAACGAAAACATAATATTGAAAACAAGTAGTCTAGCGACGTAAATGTTTACATTTCATTTATGGTCAATAAATTATTTCGAAAAGGTGAAATAAGATCCGAATATTAAATTTGTTTGCGTATAAACTAACATATTAGGCTTCTGCTGTATTCGCGACTTTTGCGTTTCGGATGTGATTTACACGGCTGTATTTGATCAAATGAAAATTGTTGAGAAGGTGTTTTATCGTTTCTTATTAAACTTTGATTATATTAAGTATAAAAAATATTAAAATTAATGTAAACATAAGACGATAGATTAATTCTATTTGATTTTATTTCATTTTATAAAGATGCGAGTTCCAAGTTTTTCAAATTATAATATTAATTTCTGTATTTAGTGAGTTTATTTATACAAGTAATTGAAAAAAAGGTAATAGAAGGAATATGATCACTAATCGCGCACCTATTGTTCATAATCATTATCAGGAGTCAGGAATATAAATATAATATTTAGAAATATAAAGAATGCGGTTAGTCGAAAAATTAATTCCGATATATTTTGATGGAAATATGAACAACGAATTGCTGATTACAAGATATATATATATATATATATATATATATATATATATATATATATTTATATGTATGTTGAAAAATGAATAGGAAATAATGGGAAACCGTGGTGAAATTTTGCATATAATGTCGCCTGGCTCAATAAAGAATGAATGATGGTAATCAGCTGCAGAATAAAATAGACTTATATACTTGAGTAAATATGTGAAATTGAGTAAATAAGATACAATATTATGGAAAATGTCATGACAAAGGCGTAGATAAACGTAGTCTATAAAACTTGCATTACGTGAAAATTCATCGATCATTGCTAAATTGTTCATGGCTGCTGGTCCTCGCTCTGCATCACTCTAAGCTTAGATTATGCGTATCCCGGTTGGCGTAAAATATTAAATAGACAAAATAACAAAATATAATCAGATAAAATAAGCTCCTGCATTCAAATGACATTTGAAATTGAAAATCGTAGAACTAGGAAAACTTAATATTTGCGAAACCATTCAGAGGTTTTAGAAAGCAATAAAATTTCTTGAAAACTTGTTCTTTAGAAAAATGGCTTAGGAGACATAACAGATTCAACAACATTTATATCATATGTAGTTATTAGAATTGAATAATGTATTATATATTAGGTAATCTGTTATAGTTTTCTACGATATTCTATATATGAAGCAAGAATAAATATTAAAGAAACTTAATTTTAATATCATCAAACAGATCAAAACTCAATTTATGTAATAAAGCAGATGTTTAAATTGAATTTAAATTTTAAAAGCAAAATTATATTTTAAGCTCTATTCGAGAAATTTTCGTAAAAAATATGTAGAAATATAAAAAAAAACTAGTAAATCGGCCGAGATGAATAAGTAAAATGACCGCATAAAGCCCGATTGAGCGATGAATTTTACGAGCGGCTGGGCAAATAGATTTGAGCGTGGTTCGTGGTTCGCCGCCGCTAAACCTCTCTTTGCATTCGCCCATATAAATGCAAATCAATACGAATATTTGTCTTTGTCTGAATGTGGCCAGAATGAGAATACTTGTGCTAGTGAGAGGAATTTTACAATAAGTAAGAGAAAATGCATTAAAGCCCTTTTCCTTTTTGGCAATAGTTTTTTCTTTCAGTGTCTTCAATAGAATATATACTTCACTTATGGTATTATGTTTAGAGGGGTAGTTTTAAGTGTTATGAAAGAATTCTCTTACATTTATCCACAATTTATGATGAAGCATTTTTTGCTATACGAACGAAACGTTACTATAAAAAAAATAACCTCAAGAATTTTGGAAATTTCCTTTCCTATATAGCAAGGATAATAGTAAAGTATTGTGGTCATTCAGAAATGGGAAGCAAAGTTTTTGCACATAAATTTTTGATTTGAAATCATATCTGTAAACTGGTGAATAAAGACTTCATGGAAAAAATTTATTCTGGTTTTTGTGACGTTCAAAAAGTAGTGCGATGTGAGCGGCAGTGAGGTTGACAATTTCAATTATAGGTGTTAATGTTCAAAAATTAAATGAAGAGTTTTAAATTGTGTAGTTAATAAACAATTATATTTATTTGTTATTATGAAGTTATAGCGTTATATGTGTTTAATTTTTCTTATTACTTCAAAACCCTGTTTTTCTTCTTACTTAAAAAATTGAAGAAGCAAGCATTCTATAGAAATTGTTTTTACCCTAGAAGTATAAAATTGTATGAGGCAGAATATAATTTTGCCGTCGAACCCATGACGTTTCATCATTGATCAATTAATTAATCGTAAAACATATTGCTTATAAATTCATAGAAGATGGAAAAACAGTTTTTAATTAATTTTTACTTAACTCACCGTTATTCACGCTGTCACCAGATGAGGTTTCAAACGCTGAAAGGTAACAGGTAATTCTGACACCAAAGTTTTACTGCTCCATGTAAAGCAATTTAAAATTTGGAAGTTTAGGCAAATATAAAATTAAATCTTAGTCTCTTACATGATAGGCTCTTCAATAATACTGTAAACGATTTATTTAAATTAACATTAATTTTAGAAACAACTATGCAAATAGATCTAAGCAATTGCTCGTCTCCAAAGCTCTGTTGATACTTTTTGATATAAATATTATTTATTAATTCAGATCAATACTGACGTTTGTTTTTATTTTAATATTGACACAATGTGACAATTTCTCCAGTATGCAATTGCGACGGAAACAAAATAAAAGTTAAAGAAATAAGTCAAAAAGGAAAAAGATAATATGCAATCATTTGTCAACGTCTCAATAAACGTTTAGTACATTCAATAAAATAAACATCTACCTCGATATTATATCAATATGAATACGTAAATACGTGCGTTCATGTGTCATAGAAATTTATTTTAGGGGTAAAACATATAATGTAGGTTAAATTGTTAAGTGGTATAATGACATTGGCGGATTTATTTTTTGTTTTCGTTTATTCGCTCTTTTAAAAATAATTTATGTGAATATCACATTTTTAATGCATATTACACTTTATACGATATATGCAACATTGGAACAAATAAGGAATATCGTTTTTGCACAAAGGCAATAATTTTATTTAAAAAGATGATTTACTGCAGCAATATTGTCCAGAATTTTGCTCAGTATAGAAAGAATAGAGAGAAATAACCGGAAGTATTTTATAGCACACGAATTTTACTAAATCAAAAATTTTGTATTTTTTTAATGAATTATTTTTTATTGTCCATGATAATTATTTCTTTACACAGTTTTTTTAGGTATAAAACCTAAGTGTCGTATTTGAAAAAGTGTGGAAAATGTGGAAAGCATACAAATGGTTACTCGTTCTTGTGAAAAAAACAAGAAGGAACTCATTCGATTGGCTGTGAACTTTTTATCATATACCTTCCAAAACTCCGTATGAAAAATATCTAACAATAAAAAAATACAAATTTACATTATTCTTGAAATTACCTATATTGAAAGAATTTGCCTAAACATTTGTTTTATTAATCTTAAAGTATAGAAGTTTTAAATTTACAAGACGTACTACCGAATTTATATTGTTTTCCATAGAAGGAGGAGGCTTTATGTTTTGGAAAAAAAACGAAATCGAAACTTTTTGTCTTTTTCATATGTATGACATGTGTTAATATTCTAATAATTTTCGACTTTTACATGTCCATTTATGGCGTAGATGGAGTTGGGAAGCCAATCTAGAAATCCTAATCCAATCAGCCAAAATTCTGATTTTGATTAAATCCGGTCCAAGCAAATCGTACTGCCAAAAGTTGGTGGTTATGTTAACGCATGATTTTATCTGCTATAAAGAATATATGGAAATTTTGTAACGCATTGAATTTTCTGCTAGTCCTAATTTTTAATACCTTGTTTTATTTAGAGACAGAGAAGACTGTCAGGTTTGACATCCATAAATCATCCATAAAATATAAACCAAATTATTTTGTCTCTTACTGTGTATTTATTAACCTCACGAAAAAAAAACACATGTTATTACAGCAGACACTGCACTATTAAAACTCACCTTCACTAGAGCCAAATGGATGTCTACCCACCAATAAGTTCAAGTGTCGCCCACGCGTCGCTAGTGCTAAACCTCTATTCGTACTGTTCTACATAAATATGTTTGTTTTTACTTGAATAATTCTAGGTATGACAATTGTTTCTTATTTTATTTGTTCGCCGAAACAAAACAAAAATCCCAGTAAAGAGGAGGGAAATATCAGGATGCCACCCGTCTTTACAAATTGCTTTATTTTTTATTTCAAATCAATTAATTTAAAAAAATAATTCATACATAACAAATAAAAATTTTGAAAAAAAGAATTCATACATAAAAATAGAAATAATGCATACGAAATAATTTTTTGCACTTAAAACATAATTAAAATGTGCAACAAAATTTTAAGGAAGTTTGAGTGAGGAAACTCGCGTGTAACAATCCCCATGTATTTCCTTAACCGCCCGTGAAGTTCACGTCACTCTGCGACTGGGCGGATGTTTTACCGGATTAGATAAGGAGCAAACGTTTTATTTTACTAAGATAACGTCTTGTAGAAAAGAAAACCTTAGTCATTAGTAAATGTGTGACATAAGCTTGATATTGATTTATGATTTTAGAAGATTGCAAAATGAATATGTAAATGTGAACAAAATAAGACATATAAAAATTATATACTCATAATGCATTGGAACGTTTCATCTGAGCTGTCACCTTCTTTTTCTATTTAACATTTATAATATATACCATGCTTCTTCAACGTGGACAAACATAACACCAATAACGTTTCTGGTGAAAATGGAAAAATAATGAGATTAAAATCAAACTACATATAACAGCGATTAAACAATAAAAAAAATAAATATTCCGGGATTTCCATTAAACTGTGGTACGATTCAATAATATTTATGAATCGTTAAAAATGGTGAACGGTTTATATATGTATATATATATATATATATATATATATATATATATATATATATATATATATATATGCAGATATATACACATATCTTCCGCTACTATAACCCGTGTCATAATTTGTATGAAAACTAAGCTCACTCACATAATTAAATTTGTTGTAAAAACTACATCAAACACCAGTAAACACTAAATCGAATCCTAAGAAGTACAAGCAAAAATAATGACAATTAATGCTGTAAAAAATTTAAGTTAAGGCTATAGTTATTTCTAAGTGAATTCTTATAAGAATTCTCTAACTTTAATTTTGCTATTATATAAAAAAATATTCAAACAGTACATATCGTATTATTAATACATGTACGCAGTTAAAGTTTTCTTAACATAGGAGTCTGAAAAAAATCGTTAACATAGCACAAAATGCAAAATGAGCGGAAAATGTGCTATACGACTATATATTGTATACTTTATTTTTTAAACATTAATACAATTTGACTAAGCTAATTTTTATTAAATTAAAGCGTAAAGAAAAATTAAAATGGTATTCTTCCTTTTGGATTTAAGTTTTGGACATTAAACGTATAGGTTCTTCTTTAAGTACAGTAATATTTAATCGAAATGACAAAATTTTTAAGGAGAGTTAACTATATGCTAGAGATTAACGTCTTTCAAATATTGGAAAATACTCCGCCCAAGTTTATTTAGACTTGAAAGTCAAAGGGATACCCTCCGACACATACTAACTCAGTTAAATAAAAGGCTACCCTATACACAAATACGACTCATCCGTAATTAGTGACGCGAGCAAAAATATAATTACGAAAAGGAGTGAGCAAACGACGTAAATATTTACGTTTCATTTACGGTGAACAAATATATTTGAAAAGGTGAAATGCGATCCAAATGTTAAATACGTTTGGGTAGAAGCTTCCATGTCTGGCTTCTCGTACCGTTGTGTGCTGCGTGATTCGATTTTGGTTTATATGGGTGTATCAAATCAAACAATAAATGGCAAAATTTCCGCTACAATTTTTTGAAGTAAAACTTCTTTAGGCGAACGGAAGTTGAGAGGGAGATATAAGTTAGTGAAGACAGAAAGAGAGAGAGTTACGTTTCGTATATTACTGTAGGGTCAAGAGAGAGAGGTGCGAGCACACATTTCCTTTCTCTCTTTCTCTCATAGCTAGTTATGTTTCGTATATCTAAGATACGGAGCAAGCCTATTGTCTGTATCACACTGTGGAGCAAGAGAGACCAGTACACGCGCACATTTTCTTTCTCTCTTCCTCTTATAGCCAGTGCATGAAATATATATATATATATATATATATATATACACACACACGTATATATACACACACATATATATATATATATATATATATATATATATATATATATATATATATATATATATATGCAAATTTCCTAGCGTTACGCGATTGTAAACTCATTTCAAAAGTTTATATTTTGTGAATTTGAAGTTTTACTTCAGTCGTGTGGTCTAAAGCACACTCGTTTTTTTCACCAAAACATTACCTATTTATGTATGAATTACACTAATAAAAATGAGACCAACATTTTAATAATAAATCAACCAAATAGAAGAGAGGTAGTTGTTGATTTAGTACCAAAGCACACTTATAAAAGATAGGAGTTATAACCAAGAAAAAATAACCCTAATATCTGAGCTTTTAAAAAACCTAGCCATAGCAACTTACAACATAACTAGCACTGACGTGTCGTATAAATCATGTACGCGTGCAGTCGTCAAGGAACTTTATTATAGCGTTTGAAAAAATCATTAGTGTTTTACGATTATGTAAATGTAGTTGGAACAAAAGTATATAAGAAAAATTGTAAAAGACTATCACGTCTAAGGCTCATAATCATTAATTGGAATGTCGAGAGTAAATATAGTTAAAATACAAATTAATTACATGGAAAGTTTAAATAATTTAACGTCTTTCACGTTATGATGGATTTGTCGCTTATAAATATATAAGGACAATCAGTTATTAAATATATGAATATATACATATATATATATATATATATATATATATATATATACATATATATATATATATATATATATCTGTGTGTGTTTGTGTGTTTATGACAAAAAGGGGTGAAATGTTGGGTAAGACTAACGTATCACTTTAGTAGGAAAAAATTATTATACGTTTTCTTTAAACCCTAGTAAAAATTTCGCAAGTTGGGATGTAAAATACGAGGAATATAGTGAATTACTGAAGATATGAAACATCCGTTCAAAACCCGACGGAACAATGAATTTTATGAGAGGCCAGGCAAATAGATTTGAGCGTGATACGCGTAGCGCTCCCCCTAAACCTCTGTTCGCTCCCGCCGATATAAATGCAAATCGAAACGAACATTTGTCTTTGTCTGAATGTGGCCAGAATGACAATACTTGCACGAACGAGAATAATATTACGGTCGCGAAGAGGAAATGCCGTCAGACGTAGTTCACATTTAGGAATAGATTTTTTAGTGTATTCAATAAAATAGACGTCTCACTTAAACTTTAAATTTTTTTTTTATAAGGAAACGGTGCCTGTGTTTCAAAGAGAGTTTCCTGGAATTGTGATAGATTATTTGCTTCTTCCGATGCTACTCCTAAGGAAAAATCTTTGCGAATCAATTTTAGTTTGCAAGAGTTTCGGCCAAAAAACAATAATTTATACAGCAAAACAAACATTTCCATTTTACCGTTTATGAAATTTTCTTTACTTCAAAGCAACATCGACAATGTAACATTGGGAGGGACTGAAAAAAGAATTTGTCTCGTCTTGAACTAAACAAATGTAATGTTTGCTTGATTTAAAATGAAATGGCTTTATACTATTTGTTAAAAATATATTTTCGCGCTATATGAAATTGTAAATAGTGATGTGACTTTCGCAATTAGATATCACATAAAAACTTTTCAAATTTTAATAAATATTATGCAATTATTCGATATATAAATGTTCGAGATATATAAATGTTCAATAAAGTGCAAGAGCTGTACTTCTAAAATCATCGTTTCCTGTCAAGCTATACCTACAAAAGTAAAAATATGCCTTATTGCATAAAACATAAGTTTAATACTGTGGACCCCTTCAAGCTCGAGTCCGTCTCGCACTAGACCGGTTTCTTTTTATGCGCATAACGCATACCCCATCGTATAGGGATAATATATATTTTAAAAGATGGGGTTAACTCATGAACACTTTTCCGACATACGTTTACGAAATGTCAAGCTTCAAAGTAGTCATTTCTATTTCAGTTAAGTGTCCCTTTCCCATATCAGTTAAACTACTGTTTTGGAATATCGGAAAAGTATTGAAAATATTAATACATTTAATTAAATTAGATGAAAAATTATTACAACGTAATAACTCTACCGATTTACTAGTAATAGTTGACCAACTTATAACATACAGTGGAACCTGTAACAAGTTCGTAGAATCTTTATAGAAATGACTTCAATCAATTGTAAAAATAGCTTTGTATTTTAAAACATATATTCAATACATATGTAAAAATATATAAAGCAATATGTTTTGATAATTAGATGGATGGAAGTAATATTAACATTTGTAAATTGTTTAATGGAATTACTGTGCTTAAGTATGTACGGATCCCTCGTTATGCGAGTCATACTCGTACTTTATGAGTATTTTACTTTAAACCATTGAACCGTGTATAAGGTTCAAACACTCCAAGGTAACCAGTAATTCTAACACCAAGATTTCATTGCGCATCCTAAATAAATACTCTTAAAATTTGAACTCGTAGTTAAACAGAATTCAGAATATTAACCTTTTGTATAATAAAAATATAAATAATAAAGCGACTGCTATATTCCCCAATCTTTAATTAATCATTAACTATATGAATGACAATGCAAAGAGATCTGAGCGTCCGCCCGTCGCCAGAGCTTCGTTCACGCCCGTTTATATAAATGCAAATCGATACGAATTTTTGGCTTTATTTCAATATTGCTGCAATGTGACAACTTCTCTATTATTCTGCTCCGTCGTTGGAACGAAATAGAAATGAAAGGAATATCACGATAAGGAAAACAAATGACAACAGTATGGTGCCGCTCGCCGTTAGGAATCGTTTCTTTTTTATTTTTGCTCATCCAATAAAATAAACGTTTCAATCTCAATATTGTGCTAGCACAAATATATATATATATATATATATATATATATATATATATATATATATATATATGGGTGCAAGCGTGTGCGCACACACGCACACATAACATCTTTTAAATTTTAACCTTTTTTAGTATCGATTCCGCAGAGATTTCACAATTTTGCACATGCACAATTATACACACAAATCTGTTTATAACGTTACAGCTCATAACAGCATATTCTCGTATTATTTCAGAACAGGTTATTTCAAAAATTTTATTGCAGAACTGCGTATTTCAAATGAAGTTTAGGGAATTCGCTTACATAGTTTTGTACCAAGTTGTATGTTTCTCTATAACATTTGTGTTGCTTTTAAGAGACATGTGTTAAATCATCGCATACTCTTCTAAATTTTGTTTTTTTTTGTATTAGTATTGCCTTTTGACCTATTCTTGTATAAACTAAAATCCATTTTCCTTTACAGGTAACCTGGAAAGGTAGGAGCCTTTAAGTAACTAATATAATCTTCTTAATGTATGAAACATTAGGAAGATTATATTCGCCCTTTATATTTTATTTCGCAGGCAGTAATCATTTATATAGATTGATGATTTTTATTATGACAACTAGTATTAAGGGTTTGTTTTTAAAATTAATTGAATAAGGAATATTTCCAGAACAGACCTTTACAACTTTTTGCTATTACATAATTAGATAAAAACAAACAGTGAGAAAGAATAAGACAAAGACGTTTTTATTGGATGGGAATTTTAAAAGGCAGTGCAAGTGTAGTAAAAACGAGAAGGAACTATGAACTTTTATTTGACAAAGAAAGAGTTTGGGATACAATTTTATAACATTTAAATTTTACTGTTTAATCCGTTTGGGTTTTTTTATTAAAAAAATAGAATTCCCAAATAAAGTGACATGTAAAGTAGTTTGCCACAAAGGATAGGCAAGAAATTGTATTCACAACAAACAACATAATTACCTGGAACATAGATGTGGAACGATATTTTTGTAAAACTATTTAAAAATTACGTTCAATTTCCTTCAAGTGAATAATGTCATATACCCTTGAGTTAAATAACTTCATAAAGAAAATATAACGATAAGTCGAAGTGGTAATCATAGATGCATGTGCTTTCTGGTAATACCTTTAGACGTAACGAAAAATTAACAATAAGAAATTAGAAGAGTCATAGTTTCATCTCCGAGTAACAGCTGAATGAACTGACCATTTTAGTAGCGACCGGGTGAACAGATTTAAAAGTCGTCCGAGAGCCGTTCGCCTGCCAAACTTTTGTTCACGCCCTACAATTTAAATGTAAATCAATACTAACGTTTATCTCCGAATATCAATGCATTGTCACAATTTTCGCTTCGATGAAGCAAAATGGAAAAGAGGGGAATGTCGCGATAGGGAAGAATAAAAAGCATTGAGGAGCCGTTCGTCGTTAGGTCGTTGTTTTTGTTTTAGTATATTCAATAAAGTGAACGTCTCCCTATCAGTATACCGACATATATACATGTATATAAACATGCCTGCACATTTATATAGGCTGTCCGCGACCCCTATCCAAAAAAATCTTAAGTTGTGCTCCACCAGGAGGTTGCAAAACAATGTTTATTTCAGAAAAATATTGATATGTTCGATTTTTAATAAATAATAAAAAGTACATTGTAAACATAACCTAATCATTTAACGCTCGCACTGCATTGAGTTGCAGATAGCACGTCATTTGCCACGTGACTCGCTTCGATGGCGTTTTTTGAACAAGATCAAAGAAGGGGCGAAGCGGACGCCTAAATTGGATATTATTTATATACGAGTTTTGAGAATTGCGTATGGTTATGCGGGTGTCGAATATGTGTGGGTTACGCTTGCCACTATGATTTCGTAATTAAAGGCGCTTGGTGATTTTAAATACTGCCGTATACATCATATTGTATTTAATAGTAGCATTTCGTATTATAATAGTATTAATCCATTTACAGTGGTAATATGTGTATGAGTGCTTGCCGATTGCAGATATATATACATATTTTGTAGTTACCTAAGAATAAAATCAATAATGTATTATTGCCAAGGGCATGCACGGATGATAGATAAATTATGATTGCACTGATTTTTTAATCGACAAGTAAAAATAAGTTATTACATCACAAGTTAATGAAAATTAAAGAAGAGATTAAACTACTTAAACATTTTCAATAGAGGTAGACCAGGAGCTGGCAATGTGATGGTTAAAAGTTGCATTATTTTTACGAATTAATAAAGATAAACATTGAAGAACTCTAACGTGCAGCATAAATTACATTCTTTAAGCTGGGGCGTCACGTCACCCGTACATAGCTATCTCATTATTGGCCGAGGCACCTGCGGTGAGATCCGGCCAGACCGCTTATAATTTTCAGTAAATATTTTCATATATACCCATTTTCGCTGGTTTTATTCCTGAAGCAGGTATCGAATATTCGATGTAACTATGTCATAATACGTACGACTAGTCGATGGTATAGGAAACATTTTCCACCCGCTTATGGTAAATATTTTCTTGTTACACATTTTCTCTCTTTTTGAAAAATGTTTATGTAAAATATCGCAGTTTTGGAAGTTGGTATATTTTGCTGAAGACTTAGAATAATTTCTAACCGTTATTGATTAGTGTCGAGTGCTAGTTTTATTTGATATACGAGCAGATTTTATATACTTTTAGTATGTTAAACATTATAATTGAATGTATTTTTATCAAATAAGTAGCCACAAAAACTCTAACCTATCAGTTAAAAGAAAAAAATATAAATGTAAAATTAACGAATTTAAAATATTTTCTTATATTCTCAATGTAATATTGATTATTTATTATTGATAAAGTGAAATTAAATTTCTTAATAAAGGAGAGCGCCCACGCCACTGCGGAAAAAAGTAGTCAATCAATGAAATTTACTTGGTTGTATTACGCATTACTTGCCCATATGACATGAATAAATACGGAAATAAACTATTTTTTATTTAAATAGGACAAAGAAAGGAAGGCTTTTGTTAGAAGCGTGACGGCCATGATTTAAAGGAAGTAAAGTTTTGAACGACACAAAGTTTCACGTTGCAAGAAGTGTTCTGATGAAATTTATTTTTTCTCTGCGACAAATCGTGAGGGACATCCTGCTTTGAAGAGTTTGAGTTACTTTAATTTTGATAGTTTACTCTTAAAATCGGTATGGTCTACATACAGCGGGTCTCGTAATTCATAATTCACCCAAAGAATGGAGATAGGCTAAGCTATGACTATGTTATTGACAAAATTTTACCTAACTAAAAATCTTTCAGTTTTTGAGACATTAAAACAACAAAATTAAAATATTTGAAGACAACTAATACGGTTCTTTCAAGAAAAAATTCAAAAGCGAACGTTCCAGGATTTTGTAATTTTCATACCCCAATTTTGGCTGTTTGTAGTAAAAAAAATTAACCACATACAAATGGTAAATTATTTGAAAAATTCGCGCACGTAATCCAAAAACTATAATAATCTAAATCTTATGGCTTCTGACTGCAAAAAAAAGATATTCGTACTTAACCACAGAACACACTCATTATGTGTGATATTAATATCATTATATATATCATATTAATTACTCTGTTTTTCAATTTCACGTGAATGTAATTTTTTTTAAGTTTTTTTCGTGGTAACTATTATATCCTCCTTAAAAACATTAAAAGTAGTTTTAAGTTAAAAATATTTTAACAATTTTATTAAACAATTGGGTTTTTGTATTTCCTTACAACAAATTGTCTGCAAAATATTTTGCAAGAGCAATAAAATAATTTCATGACAGGCTTTGCATTACAGAATATCGACTGAAACGACTTAAAAATTATAAAGAAAATTCAAATAATCTTGTTAGCTTTTTCGAAAAATTACAAGATTCAAAACAAAAATTTAAACTACACATTAATGAATCACACGTATGTATCTTTCCCCATACTCGTACATTAACCTTAATTTATTTATATTATTCAATAGGATTATTTAAAAGTTTCTCCAAAAAAAAAATTAAAGGAAAATATATTTACATGAAAATGTAATGACGGTAATTATTTCATAATGGATGTCTTCTATAGTCAAGTATGAATATCTTTGCTTTTAGTAATAAACAGATTCTTGTCATTTTAATTTCTGTATTATATACGCCAATCTTTTAAATAGTTTTCCAGTTCCATGTTCCAAGTTCCAATTTTTTTTCGCTTCACACAATCAAAATTGGGTTATGAAAAATACAAAACCTTAGAACGTAGGCTTTTGTTTTTTTTTGAGAGAATCGTATTAGTGGTCGTAAAACGTTTTAGTTTATCCAAAAGGCTTATTGCTCAACTATACTTAACTACAACAAAATTATAAATTAGACTTAGTTTGTGGCCGTGGCACAAAATATCGACAAAGAGTTTTAGATACTTCTAGATACAGATACTTTTTTAAATTTTAAAAAATTTTAAAAAGTATCTGTATCTAAAAAATTTAGATATTTTCATTAAGGTTAAATTTTGTCAGTATCCTAGCCATAGCTTGGCCTACTTCCCTTTTTGGTTAGGCTATGACTTACGGGACAACTTGTATATGCATATATCGTTCTACATAGACCTACAATTGATAATTATATCAAACTTCGTCACTTGTGTTCCTTTTATTTGTTCTTGTTTATGAAAATCTACATTAAAACTCAAGTCATCATACAAATTTAATCGTTTGGCATTTATCTTATTAATCTAAGTTTAACTTATTAATGTAAGTTTTTTTACTTTCTTCTTTATTTAACTTATTATTATAAAATTTCTTGAAGCGGCTTCTCTTCGTAGGGGTGAGCTATCATTATAGCCACTATAATTTTGAATGTAGCTACTCTGAAAAGTTCATTTTATGTACATCCAAATCGGTCATGATATCTTTCTTCCAATACTTTTTCTGCCTTGTATTTTAACTTACCAATCTCAATATGGTGTATCATGATCCTCGTGTTAGAGGTCCAAGAAAATATTATAATTTTATTTATATCTATTTTTTATGTTTTTGCTGTAGTATTTTGAAGTTTTTACTGTATGTATTAATATAACACATGTATTGAATTAAGTCCATCTTTTAAATGTTTTTTTTAATTTTCATTCATGTTGAATGTCTCAATATTTGATATTTACTAGTAAATTTTAAAAAATATATATTTTATAGAGTCAAATTTATTGAGGAAAATCCAGTTTGGAAATTCTAAATATACGCCACAACTATTAAGTTTTTTGCTTTACAGAACACAAAGTATTTACTTTTACATACCAATTTCTTCTCAGGTACTTCAGATAATTCTAGTTATTATTTTGTTCAAATCTCTTCATTTGAAAATTACAAATAATTTACTAAAAACTATACATCATTATCAATAACATACCTGTTAATAATAGTTTCCCTTATCATTAATATCGTCTGTTATAATTATAATATATATATATATATATACATATATATATATATATATATATATATAAATGTTTATATTATGGTAAGTATACGATAAATAGAACAGAAAACGGCTTCGTCATAAATTGGGAATAATTGCTTTTTGATTTAATGTGTTTGAAAATACTTTAATATCCCTAAATATGGTCCGTATTAAACAAGGAATTCTTTTTATTTATATAAAAAAATATTTATTAAAAATCTTTACCAACTTACAAAAAGGAAATATTACAAAGCAGAAACATTTCTGCTGATAAATGGAGGTATCGTAATGTATATTGAATTATTCGTAATTAAAATGGTAACAGCTACCCTGTACAAGGAAGAAAATAATGAATAACGTAACGATGTTCAAATTGGAATTGAGAAATATTCGTGCGCATACAATAGAATGTATATGATGGATTATTTCCTATTAGACAGATTTTAAAAAAATACTAACAAATGTTCATTAACAGTTACTCGTTGCCAGATCAAAGCGATGTAGTAGCCGATGTGTCATATCTTGAAAGCAAGCATTGGACAAAATATGGATAAGCGTGGGTTCATTATGATGCAGCAAAAACATTCCTTGAAACAACTTAGATCAACATTTTTCTATCATGACACCGTTCACTCAATTTGAATTTTTTTCTGTATGTTCAGAAAATAATTACTAACAAAGAAAATAATTTTATTACCATTAGTATTTTACCAATGATAACAAAATTAAAGAACAATGTTAATTACAAATTGAGTATTCCGGAAACTTTTGGATCTTGCAGCATAAAATGATATTTAATTCGAAATATGGACAATATCTAAATATACGTAAAACCTATCCTCAATAGATGTATACAAATTTGTTCAAGTTTAAGTTGATTTCTAGTAATTTACAAATAACATCATTAACAATATTATTATCTAACAAGGACATCCAAATCTCTTGTATTATTAATATGACAAATATAATTTATTATTAATTTATAAGAAACAATATTTTTCAAGTGAATAATTTTATTTCATTTCAATATTGCTAATGGCCCATATATTACTTCGGGTAAGTTAATATTACTATTTCATCTTATGTAATTTTTGTTCCAACTTAAGATAATGGGGTTAATTAAGGCAATTGACTAAACACTCCCTAAACTACAGCACATAAATATATTTCAACGCGGAAGTTAAACGATCAAGACTCGATATAAGTTTTAAATTTTTAAAAAGTATTTGTCATTGTTTTGTCTAGTTTCATACATTTGAAGCTATACGTGTTCAACTCTTGCAATGGGATAGCATAATAGTGTAATAAGAGTTTCATTGTGCTGAATGTGGACACAAGGACAGAGGATAATTGTCAAAGCGTAGATTAAAGGAACGCATTACTGAAAATAAAATTTTAGTTCATTTTAAGCTAAGTAACTTAGTTAAATCATCGGCTTTTCAACGAATACTAAAAAGAACTAAAATGCATGCGGAAAGGAAAATGTAGCCACATGAGAGCTGTTTCTGATAATTATTTTATGACAGTGTAATATACCTTATAAGTTCATATGACATTTTATGTGTTTTATATGTAAATTCCCAAAATATAATTCCTATTTTTCACGCCTTTATAAAAGCTTCTTTATTTTGATTTTAATTTGTATAGTTAACAATTAATTTTGTATAATCATTTAATACATGAATAATAAAACTGGCATTTACTTAATTCTATTCCATGATTAATCCACAGAGATAATTGTTACTATTATGTAATTTTTTTTACTACAATCAATAATAGCCATAATAAGCACGTCTTGGCTAAGACTTGAGCAGAAACCATTGTCTATTTTTTTAATGTTATGCTCCCGCCAATCAAGTCAAAAACTTTGCAAACGTTTGTGAATATGAATGTCAGAAATATGAGATTTTATGTCAGTTACGAGTGATGATTTTGTACCAAAAAAAAGAAATTATTATAGCAGATGAAATATCTTTCTTATATAAATGAAATTTGAACCGTGGTCTTCCTGTTCAAAATTGAAATTTTCAAAACCACAAATTTAATGCTTGCTCTTTTTTCTTCACATCAAAATAATTATTGTGCCATAAATTCGATTACCGAATCATTGAATTTATGGTACAATTATTGTTGTTAATAAAGAGAATCAATGTATCATAGTTAAAAATTGTATCATAGTAAAAAAATACAACACGTTGACTTCATAATTAATTTTTTTTAATTGAATTTTTTGCCATAGAATTAAATCTTTGATGGAAATAAGTGCTATTTGAAGCCAATGGATTTCAAATAGATTTCCGTTGTACATTCGATCCAATGCCTTTAAACTATGTAAATATTAATGAAATACTTTCACAGGTAGGAATAAGTGGAAAACAAAACTCATATTTTAATTTCAACAGGAATAAATTCTTTCTAAAGCAAGCGACAGCTGTGATTTACGTCTTTCTGCAAAGGCGTGAAACTTTGAGGGCCACGGAATACTAAGTTATGTGAAACGTTTCGTTGAAATTTATTTTTTTGTTATTGTTAAAGTTCCTCAGATGCAAAATGATTTAAAAATAATTTAGTTTTGTCACCTAAAGAGTATATTCGGATAAGAAGAGCGAGTGTTTTCCGCTCAGATCGGCACCGAATATTCTTTGTCCAATATTAGTTCTTTATATTGCGTCCTCCGGCTGCAGGATTTAATAAAAAAAAATATTTGAAAAGATTCGAAACTTTTGAATTTTTGACCAATTTTAATATTGTAAGGATACATTATTAATATATTTGAGATGCACTTTTATGAATTTTTGTGGCGGCGTAGAACGATAAGTCCAAAAAAATATTTTAACTTTTATTTATTTTTTTATAATTCAGATATGATCATAGTATAATTATGGCTTTTTTAAAATTTTTTTGTCACGTTCTATAGCATTTAATTGTATAATTTTTTAAACAGTTAGATCATAGTAAGGAGGGAAGAAAAATATTATTTATTTTTTTTAAATATCTTATAAATTTGTCGGTGTATGTTTTATGGAACATAATTTCTATTATAGTTATGTGACATATAAAACAAAATAAGCCGTTTGTTAATTTTAAACTTTTAGAGTAGATAATATCGAGAATTAATAAAACATATTAAATTTTTGTATACTATTTATTATCATGTTGTTTTCATTTCTAACCTTTTGATTACTCCCGTATCTCGAAGAGCTGTAAAAAAATAATAAAGAAAGTTTTAAATTAAAAGACATGCTTGTTTGTGAAAGTTACTCACAATCATCATAAACAGCGATTTCCAGCCGACTTTAAAATACTCATTTAATTAGTAACGATGGTACTGATTTTTTAGGAACCACATGATCTAAATTGTGTATGTACTTTCATTTAACCATATAATGTTTTTCCCGAATCGTTACTTTTGCGTTATGAGAAGGTACTAAAAGGAAAGATTTTTAGCATTCATATCTGTGGTCAATAAATACTAAAATATTCGAAGTAGATCAGAAGCGATTCGCCTCTCTTATCCAGCTATGGCTGTCAAGTGTTAGGTTAAGTTAGGTTAGTGGAATTAAAAAAAATTACTTTACGTCTAAAATTTAAAGCTTTCTTATCACATGGAGTAAATGACAATAATATAAAGTTATGCATTTATTTTACTTCACTTGCACTGGATATTTAATTGCGTAAATATATGAATGATTCCTTATGTCAGCTCTAAAATTTGCCTAATTTTTTTAGACTTTAATTGCATTTATATTTTAATATTAATATTCTGAGTAACCATTTAGGAACACTAAATTTAATTAAGCAATTTCAATGCTATCATAAATACTTTAAACATCCGTGTATCGTATAGCTGCTTTTATTTAAAACTTTTCTTAATTTTGATAGCTTACCAATGTTGTGAATATTCTGAATATTTCCTTCTTTCAATCAATATCTCAATCCATTTTACGTGTATATATTAAATTGCCAGCCCACAAAGATTAAAGATACTCATAACCATGACACTTAGACATAATTCTGGCTGTGGAAAATAACTCAGTGCATAAAGAGGTTCCAAAAAGGAAACGATAATAAAATACGGATACTAAAGAGAGAGCCAAGACCCATAGAGGTTGGATTGAAGATTTTAAATAAGGAAGAAATATATAATTAATATCCCAGCAAATTAATGCTGCAGCTGAGTGTTCTAGTTCTTGTTGGTGGACCGGGACTCGAACAAAGTTTAGAGGTAAAGATATTATCAAAGAATGTAGAAGAGGATTAATTAGCTTCAGATTAATGTGCGATTCATGTATATTAATATCCCTGTTCCATATTTAACAAAAATTGTAAGCATTTACTTTATTTCACACTTTTGAATATTAACGTCAGTGTTATATGTATACATATATATATGTATATATATATATATATATATATATATATATATATATATATATATATATATTTATATATATATATATATTCCTACAAAAAAATAATACAAACGAAGGACGCCTACTTTAAATGTTTAATTGCTTTATTCCAATTTCATATTTCATATCAGAAAGCGTTGTTTAAATAATATTTATCATCACGAACTTTATAATTTAAAATATCCACCTTCATTCTTGTCTTAATCAGAGAGTTAGTAAAACACATTAAATCTTACGATTCAATATATTTCTACCAGTTAAGTTAGTGCAATGAGTTGAATCTATTAAGACGTAATTTTCTTTCCAGTCGCAATGCATCGCAGACGAAATGTCGTTCAAATTATTCTGACTTCATCGTTGATTGCTTAGTACAATTGTGAATACACCTAATTTTTTGATTAAATAGTATATCATAATTTTTCTATTATTTTAGCTCACGAGTTTAAGGAATTTCTTGTTCAATTGACACTGTGATCTTAACGATGTAGCATTTTATATTGGCAAATTGATATACATACGCTTTGTCACTATAAGTAAATCCCTTAATCACGAAATTATATGACTTTTACATCTTTTTATAATAACGTTAAATTGACAATTTTAAAACCCATTACCTCTGAAATGTTATAGAAATTTCTCAAATATTTTTAATGGGTTAAATATAATTTGTTTTGCCTATTTAGTAGCGGAGTTTTGGAGAAGAAAAAAAAATTAAATTATTGAAATTTTACAAAAAGAATTTATAATAGAATCATTAAACGGTTTCCTGAATTTTGCTTATAAAGATAGAATTTGAAACAACACGAAAGACACGCAAAACGGTAGGTGAAGGTGTGCTCTTCAATATAAAACCAAGCATTGGTTTCAAAGATTCAAATAAGGAAATTATAACTTTTCTATTTTCTGAGTAAATTGGAAACATTCTATCTCTATTAGTTTAAAAAAATGACAAAATCTTATCAAAACAAATCTCAGTTTAAGTTTAATTTATCTGGTACAGCTACTATTATCGTATCATGCCGTAGTACAAAAACTGTTTCATGCTTTAGGGATATATTATCTTTGGCATGAGTTAATATTCCATAAATTTCATACATGGACCTATTGAGTTCGTTCCAATATTGGACTGAAATATCTTTTTAAAGAAAATACTAATTGTGTAACTTTTGTAAATTTTTACGTAAGTGCCATTATCTAGAAGTTGATGAAAACAACGAATCTACATTAAAATATGACGACCTAAAACGATTTTTGCTGGAGTACAAATGAAATGATTTATTTGAAGTTCTTTTTAATAAACAATACAATTGACATCAATACTTACTATTAACAATTATTACTAAATTTCTTACAAGTCAATGCAAAGTATTTTATATGACAACTCCTGAATACACATAGCAAAGAAACAGGTGAAAAATACTTTCAATTGCATATACTGCACTCCTTTAGTCAGAGTGACCTCTTGTCTTCCGACTTATTTCATTCACTGTTCAATGATTTACGTTATAAAAAATGAAAGTCGTAGGTCATGCTAAGGTACAATTTAATTAACTTTTTAATAAAAAGCGCAAGGAATTGTACAAGAAATAGCATTTTCACTGCATATATGCTGAAGAAAAATGATAGATGAAAATGGTGGTTTTAACTGAAGATTGACTTCATTAATTTCATATGAAAGTTTAAATAAATTTACGAATTGATGTGGCTAGTTTACAAGTTGTTAATCTAACATTTTAGTCAAAAAGAGGTTCTAGTTTCAGTTTCTTTTCCGCAAATACTATGACGGTAATCTATGCAAAACAGTCAATTTAAATATATTAACGTCTCCAAACTTAAGATCTTCTTATAGAAAAAATCTCTCAACTGATATAGCAAGTTAAATTGCAGCGTCCGTAATATTATATTAGACTGTAATTAGACGTAAATATAAAAGTAAAAAACTGAACCAAAAATCGAATAAGAGAAGAAAAAGAGAATAAATTTTCTCAAGAAAAGCAAGGCCAACAAAATAATTTTGGAATCAGTTTAAGACGAAAAATATTTTTAGGTGATATCTAAAAACGCTCATTCAGTTTCAGGTTTAAGTCAGGCGAAATTCATGTAAATGAGTATTGAAAGTCGTTTAGAAAAATTCCCATAAAATGTTAATTACCTTAAAGGGTGAAAATTTTTAAAGATCATATCGTTTCGTCTTTTTATACCGCTAGTAGAAGGAGGTAAAATGGAATTGAAGATACTTTGAAAAAAAGCACATGATTTGGAGCAATTTCAGTATATTAAAGGAATAGCACAAGTTGTCCATAAATATTCAGATTTTTCTAAAACTAAAGCAGTTATGAATAGGTGAAACTGAAGAAAGAAATATGAAGAAGGCGTTTCGTGGATCTCAACGGATTATCGCACAATTCATAATTTCAGTCATTGCTAAGTTCAAAAGAAAAATGCAAACAATTCAGTATATTTTTAAACATCTAAAATTATAACAATGAACGATGTTTTATATAGGGATCAAATAGGACATTGTCTCTAGATAAAGATTGTCACATCGTTACATTCCTATGTTAATTTGCAATTTTTTTTAATATAAGTTATTATCCACCATTCTTTAAAATATATGTTTTTATATCTCATTTTTGTACCAATAAATATGAAATCTATTTAAGAATTAAAGTAATTTGAATACACATTTTAATGCTTTAGTATAATAAAGGTGTATTCAATATTATTAATATAATAAACATAGTTCACCCAGTTAACTAATTTAGTTTGTAAATAATTCGCTTCAAGTCTTATTAAAATTCCGTTAAGTCAAGTTGTACATTGAGTCTGATGTGATAAAATTCAATTTAATTTAAACAATTCAACGTATTTTATAATTTGTTAAGCGTTACATGCTAGTATAACATAAATAACTATTTTTAAATTAAATCGGACAAGAAAATGTTTTCTTAGAATCGTGACGGCCATGATTAACATCTCTTTAAAAAAGAAGGAAAGTTGTAAATGGCATAAAGTTTTACATTGCAATAAGTGCTTGGATGAAATTAATTTGTGTGATATCCTGTTTTTAAGAATTTAAGTTACTTAATTTTGGCAGTTAAATTTTAAAATCGGTATTTTTTATATATTAATGTTATTTTCCATTAAAATCACAATAGAATGTCATATACATCTTTGCCATTACTGTTCTTTTTATTTCCTCTAATCTATGAAATTCGACAATGACATAATGTTTTACAAATAAAAGTTAGAAATGGCATAAAGTTTTTCATTTGATATCTATCTCTTAAACTTTTAATACAAGTCTTCTTCAAGTGACTTCTCCTCGTCGGAAGTTGGCAGTCGTCAAAGCTACTCCAATGTCGGGTGTAGCTAGTCCAAAAAGATTATTTTATGTACATTTATACTATTCTCCCCAGTTGTGTAGATATTAAGTCGTTCTTCTTTCAGTACTTCTTCTGCCTTAGTTTTTACCTTGCATGGCCAATTTTGATATTTTTTAAGTTAAAGTTCTGATTTTACTTATTTCTATGGTTTCCATGTCTTCATTAAGTCTTCCTAAGATTTTGATATTTGTTACCTTACGTATTAATATAATGTACCCGTTAATATAAATACATGATTTTAATTTTTTTTAACTTGCATTTGTATTAAATATTTAAAGACTTCAGATTATCAGGCAGAATATAAAATATGTATTTTGCCCGGTTAAACAGGAGATCATTTGGAAATTTGAAATAATTTGGAATAAGTAGAACTTTTCTCTCACATACTTTAGATAATTCTAGTTATAGTGCTTTTCAAATCTCCTTATCTGAAAATTACTAATAATGTTTAATTTTGTAATTGATTGATCAGTAACGACTTCAAAAGTCATTAATTGTACACTCTGTATACTATATGTTACTTGTGTAATTTGAAAGCAGTTTTACACCCATTAATATAGTCATTATTAGATATAGAATACTTTTGACTTAGGAAAAATAATTTGTACAAAGCCTTTGCTGACTCATGAAACAAATCAAAACTTTGGGCAAATGGAAGTTACTAAAACTAAGGAAATATTATAAAGCAACTAATTAAAATTATTTAGTCCCAAAATGATATGCGGTCTGCACATCATTTTGGGGCTAAATAATTTCATCTTAGGTAAGTTATGTTCCAACTTAAAATGTTACTCTAGCCGGTGTAGTAAACTAGAACAATTCACTAAGCACTCTCCAAATTGTAGTATTTATACCTTGTTCGACAAAGAACTTAAGCTGATCAAGATTCGATAAAAGATTTTAGTTCTTGAAAAAGCATTTAAAAAAGATCTTGGAAAAGCATTTGTAAAATGTTCCTTTTGAAGCAGCACTTATAAAATTTTTGCTACAGGAGGGCATAAAATTGTAATCCGATCTTGAGTGGGTTGAATATGCAAGCGACTACAGAGGATAATATTTATTCATAGCGTAGACTGAAGTTGCGCATTACTTGGAATAAAAAATTTAGTTCAGTTTAGTCGAATTTACTTAATTAAGTACGATGTGATCTTTAATTCATCTGCATTTCAATCAGTATTGCCAATAAGGGGAATATAGGCGGAAGGGAAGATGAAACCATATAAGAAATGTTTTGGGCAATTATTTTATGAGAGTGTAATACTCTGTCAATTTATATCACGCTCTATGTTTTTTGGGAATGTAATTCCTATGTTGCATGCTTTTGTAAGAGCTCCTTATTTTTGCGATTAATTTATTTAATAACTAATGCTTGAATAATTAAAGAATATTCGATAAATATTATTACATAATAATCGATTAGTTTTACGATTAAGTCAATTTATTATGGCCCCATTACGTGTAGAGAACAAAGCATGATAGAAGAAGTCAGCTCACACGTCAATAAAATTTAAAGATAAATACGATTGACGGTAAGAAAAACAACAGTAAATTATGATATTTGGAACATTAACATTCTATATTTTAATCTTTTAAGACTTTGATGTCATATTTTTGAGATCATTTTTCAATTTTAAAAATACTTCAATTAAAAATTCTGGAAATTTTGCAAAATCTTTCTTGGAAATGATCATTAAATTTTCCAATGAAACTTCAACGACAATTAGATTGGATTCTGTAATTGGCTTTTGCATTTATCACAGAAGTTGCTAACAACAAGTGAGGACAATAAATATTAAGATTAATATTCTATACCGCAAATTCAAACTTTGTCCATGACCTATCCTTTAGCTGGAAAATAATTTACAAAACGACATTTATATAACTTAAGTCCTGTCTAAGTACGTATGGGCGATATTGAGATGGCTCACAGTCGTGCGGTAGTTAAATATTTGAAAATAGGATTAGCTTATTGCCACAAATCTAAAATAAATCAATATTACAGTTCAAATATATTGTAAAGTTGGAGAAAATTTATGTAATAAAATAGGATAATGATCTCCTTAAAATCGATTGTTACTTTATAACATTTTAAGAACATATAGTTCAATTAAAAGCTGGTGGTTAGAAAATCATACAACTTATTAAATATAGACCAGTAATCACTTGCAAAATATGGTAGAGATAGAGTGGTAATATGTCCCAGCATATGATCCTGTCTACACTCTCGTAGAGTAAATAAAGATGATCTCATAATTGATTTTTGCTGTCCTTGCCTAAATATAAAATTTACATCTTCAAAACTTGGTAAATTTTTAGTAACCAATTTTTTTTCAATAATTATTAGTTTGTATCTTGAAGTTCAAATAGTCAAATACCCTTATCATCTTTAATCCAACTGTATAATGATTAGGTGGTTTCAGTACAATTCTAAATAATAACTTGAACTCTGTGCTCATCGGAGTTACACTTTATGTTTTTGAATTCTCATAAAATGAGACCATACATAAACTTTTTTCTATTAAGTACTCCTAAGTATTCCTCTAAATTATTTCCTCTCTAAGTATTCCTTTAAACTATTTTGAGTACAGCGTTTCGCGTATTTTTAAAAATTTCTCTACTTCGATCATTAGGAAAGTAGTTACTGCATCATCCTAAAACCAATATTTCAGTTTATTCTAAAGACCTTGAAAAATGAGAAATTAAAAAAATGGAACATATTCTGTTTAGACCATCGTGTAAGCTAAGACAAGTCTAACTAGTGTCTTATGTGGAATTAGAATGAAGATAAAATTTAAAAGTTGTACATTGCTGTGAAACATTTTAAAGTACTTAACTTTACTTTCGTATTTCTAGTCCTTTTGCAAGTTTGTGATTATGCGATCAACGCGAGGTTGTGAATATATATGGCAGATGAGTTTGAAATTCTGTAATTGAAATATTGGGAAAATTACTTTCCGTGAATGAATTAGCTAGTTTACCACGACAATACGTAATTAATGCTAATTTGACCGTGAATGTTTTTTCGGATTTGCTTCAAAATATAAAGTAAAAAAATAACATACTGGTCCATAGCATATGTTTGGCTACTTTCCAAAGAAACAAAAGAATACTAAATCGATATTTTTGATGAAAATGTAATTTATTTATCCGCCAAATGTTTGAAATTAAATGAAAATTCCGCATATAGACAGTTTCTTTCGGGATCGTAGAATATGCTCTATTTATTCCACTCATTATAATGTTAAATAAAATATATGCATGTATTTTTGGAATGGTCAAAATTTAATTTATTATCAAATGTAACGAAAACATATTGAAAACATGTATTGCCCTAAAATATTTTAATGTTGATCAAATTGTAACAGTAATTGTCATCAAAATTAAATATATAAATGATACCTAATAGAATATTATTTATACCTTTAAAAAGTATTTTTTAAATCTTCGTTCATTTTTAAAATCTTTAAGTTTTAGCAATTAGTTCCAGGAACTTTCAATTAGACGTTGGGTAATGCAAAATGAATTTAGTGTAATTTTCATCGAACATTGTTGTAAATATACCCGTCTATTAAGGATAATACCAAAAACCGAGAAATATACTTTTTAATTAATAAATGTCTGTGTCAAGTAAGAGTAGAAATTGCATTATAAGGTTTTCGTACATATTTTGGCACTTATAACTATTTAAAGGAGTTCTGTTAAAATATTTTCGAGTATTAATATTTCCAAAAAAACCTGTACCGCCCAAAGTATCGTCATAACAGTTAGTAGAATAAATCTATCATAATTAAGTACATTAAACAGCAGAATGGCATAAGCAAAGTTCGACTGTATTAGGACTTTTCCTATACACCATACGCTTGTAACATAGCAATTAATAGCGTCATCTAAGACTCAAACGAATTGCATTCGTTTATATCGCAGAATCTTTCAAGAAAATCATCAATTCATTATATTAAATTGCAGAACGAACCAACTATATGGCAGATGAAAATTACTATTAGTTTTCAAAGGTATAATACAAAAAACTGATATCTGTACTATAAACTGGCATGGATATCGCCTTCCGAAGTATTTTACTCTTGTATGTTAAAAGTGAACGACTCTATATTTTGAATTATTGAGTATCCTTACATTCAGAGGCTATTATTACTGCACCGCAAGTTAACCATGTTGAAGTTAAAATTAGGACAAATTTCAATTAATTACCCATATAGTTTACTGACTGACACAAGAACATTGCATATTTTACAATAACCTTTATCTAGTGAAAGAACTTTGAAATTTTGCAGAGATTATGTGATAATTTACGCTTTAGATGATATGATGTGAAACTCAATATTATAATAAATATTTATATAAATATTAATTAAGGTTACACTATTCGTGATATGTAGACATCGTGACAAATTACATTAACTGGAATTCAGTAAAATATATATTTGCACAAACAAAAATTTTATTTAATTTTACGGTCATTGTCCGAATGTTCCACTTCCGGTAACAGTTATATGCAAGCATGCCGAGATGTCCGGCGGATTCTTTTTCGTTACTATGGCAACGATTTTCTCACCCATGTTACAAGCTACGGGAAATCGCACGTCGGCGCTTTCGCTACTTAGATCATTCATCAACAAGTTTGTCTTATCTGAATCGGGCTTACCTACCTTACCTGTATAGTTGTAATGTCCTCCTTAACGTTGTATAGATTCTCACATTTATTCTTTTTTGCACACAAATCTCAAGATGCCCTATGCAAACCGTCGTGCACGTTGATTCGACTGCTGACTACGTCTATTCTTTTGCAATCACTGCTTATGTTGATGCTTTATTCTGTTAATTACCTCATTGCGGATGACACCGACTCATATCACCGGGATAAACCCAGGAAGAAAGTTAATGATAGCAAGAAGAGTTAATGACATTTTTTGAATAAGTTACTGTGATATTCAGAAAAAAATATTTTGTAGTAATTATTATATCTCATAAACAAGAAATACTGCAAATTTAATAATCTAACTTAACATAACCTATTGTAATCTAAAATAAATTAACTTACCCGGATACGGCCTGAACGGCATCGACCTAACATAACATAACAAAACATAACCTAACCTACCTGAATGACCCTGACCCAATCAAACTTAACTTAACTTAGCCTACCGTATTCTAACTTTACAAAGCCTAACATGTCCTAACATACCATAACCTAACCTAAGATAAGCTATCGTATCCTGATCCAACTTGACCTTACCAAACCTAATCTAACGTAACATAATTTAAAATAACATAACGCGGCCCAACTTAATGTAACGTCACTTAACCTATTCTTATTTTACCCAAAGTGCCATCATAATATAACTTGGCCTAACCTTGCCTAATATTTTCTAACCTAACTTAACATAACCTAGCTTATCCTAATTTTTTTTGTAATCTACTGTATTTAAATATTAAACGCAACTCAATCTCTCATTTGGGAATAAATGGTAAAAGGTAAAGAACACAATTGTGTTCTTAATTTTATCATATACTTCTTATTGCTATAAAGGTGAAATAATCGTTGGAGAAAAAAGTCTCAATTTTTATAATGGAAATCAAATTGATTTGGCTGATATATTGTCTTTAATTTTGAGAAAATGCTGTATATGTATGAGTAGTTAAATGCATAATATGACCGAAGAGTTATCTATCGTGTCATTGTTCAAGTGATTTTCGGTTGTATTTTAATTATAAGTTAGATAGTTTCATTTCAATCCTCTGATCCTCTTTACTTCCAAACTTTACGTCCTTAATACTAGAAATTTTTTTTGTGCGTGTTTTGTACGTTACCGATATTTCTAAAATAAATTGTGTCAACTTCTGTTATTGTAGCTTTTACTCACGTAAGCAAGATTATTACACAAATTTACGGTGATATGCTAATGATACTTGGAGTATAACATTATTAACAATTTCAATTAAAATAGAATGAAAATAGTAATAATGGCGTTAATTTGTAATACTTATTTAACCCCATAAATTTCGAAAAAAAACTGATTCGCCGAAGTTATATTAAATTTTACTTCTCTATGGATGACATGTCAAGAATGTTGAATGTCAATTCGTCTCGTTTATTTGGATTAGTTATATTCAAGAGAAACACCGGACAGCCGATACAAGCTTCCAATCTTGAACAACTCGATGTGTTTACGTTTGCAATACGTATTTATTCAAGTTACATTACACAATATATAGCGGATAAATATATGTTAATTACAGCCTGTAAATATTATTGAATCTTTATATAACTTGCTACTTGAAATATTATTAAAACTTATGTCACTCGCTATTTTTATGAATCTTATCAAGTTAATAAATTTTCCATGCCAATATACATTATTTCCACATTTTTCATAATGCCTCACCTAACAAAAATTTTAAAAACTTTTTCATTTTGTTGAGCGTTAAAGATAAATTCCACTATTCTGGAAAGGAAAAGCATCTTTTTCTGTACCTTAAATATGCTAATAACTTGTGGAAAATGATTAATGGCAAATCTTTTGCCTTTAAGTTATCCAAAAATTTACAAACTAATTAACGGTTTGATATTCGACAAAAAGGTCGAAAGAAACTATTTGTGTAAGAAAAATGTAACAGAGTGAATTTTGTAGGTGAAAATTTTTTAACAATTACACCACGGCTGATCCAACTGGCAGGTTCATGGGATCAGCCTTGGTGTAATTGTTAGCACGTTGACTCGGTACACCGACGATGTAGTTTACAAAAACAAAATGTAGGTATAAAAACTATATAGCACTAACATCAGGCTAAAATTCCTCCTTGTAAATGGTAATTACATTTTATGCACGATAATTTAATTTAGATGGTATAAGAAAAAAAATAGCTGCTCACGCGATATAAAAAAAATGATAATCAATTAATAAACTTCCTCTTCAATAAAATATATTCATAAATATACAAGAGTGAAGTAAGTCTTCATCATGACCTGAGGTGTTGTTTTCAGGTTTTTAAAATAGACAGGACCTAAGGATTATAAATTTCCGGAAAGAAAAAAGAAGATATGAATAAATTTTTGGACGTGATTTAGTAAATAAAATTTACGTAGTTAACCTTTTATAAGTTAAACGGTCAATATATTGTGTATAATTGAATAACCAAATATATATTTCGTGAAAGAGAGAAACGTGACAGTTAAATTTCTTAAATATATTTAGTCGTCCTAGCGTTCAGAAGCTCTGTCTAGTTTATTCATGTGTATAGAAAGAAAACATAAAAAGAAAGTGCGGGATATATTTTAAAACGAAGCTCTAATAGCAATTTGAAAATCATACATTCCTAATTTCCTCTCTATAATATATTACACAATAATATATCATATGCAACACTATAAAAGCTGCTAATAATAATATCCAGACTCTTCAAGTTAAACATTAACCGAAACCCTATTTGATTAGGTTACTTGATACTAATAAAACTATCCCCTTCTTAGCTAGAATACTTATAAATTTTAATCTCATATTTATTTATTCTTAGCCAACGAAGGCAACGAACCTAACTCCCACTAAATTTAAAATAAAATGTTCATTTTCAGTAACGCTCCTTTGGTCCGTATGATAAATAATGTCCGTACCCCAAAATTTTACCCTGCAGCAAGGGTTCAATACTAACATATATAAAAACAGCAATCTACCGCTCCACGGTGGTATATAGTCTGAACGCGAGCGGATAAAAATAAATAATTCGGAAATCAATTTCGGGAATAATTCAGAATAAGACTAGTGACCGACAAACACCGTTGGAGGACGATGAAGAAGAACTTTACACGAAAATGGATAGCCGAACTTTATTAAAGTAATATATAAGTTTTTATTTTTACGTTTAGTTTTAAAGTGTATTGATAACTATACTTGGTTTTAAATTTAGCTTATATATTCAACTACAAATAATTATAATATTTTGAAATAGTTACTTTGAATTCACACTTAAACTTTTGATATATAATTAGAATTTTGTCTTAGTATATTTATTGCTTGGATTGAGGCTTGCATTTTTTGTTCTTAAATTTTAAATTGTTTAATTATACATTTTCTGTTGAGTTACGTTGTAATAATATGTATAATTATACAAGTAACGTGAAGTTCAATATATTGCGTGTCTAAACATTCAGGGAATAAATGGCTTATTTTTAACAAATACGCTGTGTGTTTATAAATATTAGAATTCGTTTTGTCTTAATTTCGAGTGTAATGTAGTAAAGAAACTTTGCACAATGACTTACATTATGTAATGAAAAAGATTCAGCATAACAAAGAAGAAAAAAATCTCATTAATTCTTCTATATTTTTAAAAACAATTTAAGGCACTTATCATTTAAAGGAAACACCAGTTTGCGTATTGAGAAATAAAGAAAGAAACTAACTATAGGACGAAAATAATTTTAGCCTGTGAAATTACGTCCTTTCAGTATAAACAGCGAGTAAATGTTGAGTAATTTGTGCTCTATTACAATTTGAATACTAATATGAATATATTAAAATAAAATTAAATATATTAACGACACATTCTTGTTTAGACTACCAGGAATAGAAAAATTATGTCAGTGCATGATCTAGTCAACTTTCTTATTAGGTTGGTTACAATTTCAATATATAAGTACAATAATAATTTCAGGACTATTCGCACTCCAGGTGTAATATTTCATGTGTAACTATTTCGAAGTACTTTGAAATAAATTAAGAATTACATTTTTCCGTTTAAATAATGGGAAAGACGGATCTACGTTTTTGATAATTTTCTTTTCTTTCCATTTTTTATCAGTCGAGAAAATATCTAAAAAAGCTTAGGTGTTTAATACAAGAAATGCAAGAAATTTATTCATAATAAATTCAATCAGAAATGAAGAATAATTTCTTCGAATATGATTTAATTCGGGCTTTAAAATTGCTGGTTTTTTAAATATAAATTTTAAAGCATTCTATTGGAATATATTATTTGTAAGTATGCTTATGAAAGTATTTGTAAGCTTATTTACAAATAATATTTTCAAGTAAGGGAGTAACGAATTAAACATAAATATTAAACTATCGTAGGACACTTGTATATATATATATATATACATATATATATATATATATATATATGTGTGTGTGTAATTATAATCCGTCCGTTATAATTAGAAACTAAAAGGTGGTACAGTAAAAAAGGGGTTATTGCCTGGGCGTTGAAAAATGCCAGGTACGAAGAATGAAAGGTTACTCAATAACACGTGGCATACAATTTTTCCTCTCAGGAGCAGGAAGATAAATTTCATAAGAGCAACGTATCTTTAGGATTACAAATAATGACAATTAGAATAACTAAGAGGAAATCGGTAGGGAATAGGAAAGGAAATTAACCAAACTCTCTCACGTACAAATATCGTAGGAACATCTTTTGTTCCTACGTTCAATGATTAAGCTGTAATTGACTTCATTTGTGTTATACATTTTTAAGCTGACCTCAAATTGACTTAACACTCATGAAGTATACAGCTGGAGAATCGATGACGTGGATCCTACCAAACGATGCAACGGTATCCCGCGAACCGTAAATTTTTATTTAATGGAAGCGTATGTTCGACTCTACTCACTATTGAACACTTGTTCGCATTAAACTTTAAGTCGCTTACTACACGTAGCTCGACGTCAGCACTGATGTCATGCCGCAGTCGGTCGCTATATGAAGAGTTTCTCTTCAAATTTCCCGCCTAAAAATGTTTTCATACAACGAAAACTAGGCCGTGGTTAGTGATTTAAAAATAGTTATAATATACATCACGTAATTTAATTTAGTTGTAAACAAAAATTAAGCGATAATTAATTTCTACCAAATTAACGCCAAACATTCGAAACATTTTAATGTTTATTATAAGAAAGACCGTCGAGTGTTCAGTACTGTTAAAGCAATAAACTCAGTTCACCCAGTTTACAAATTAGTTTGTGAATTATTCGCTTCAAACCCAAAGCATTATGAGGGGCGCAAGAATGGGCGTGATTAAAATTCCTTTCACTTAAGTTGTACTTTTAGTCCGATGTGATCAAATTGAATTACATTTAAGTAACTTAACTTCCTTCTTAACGTGTTACGCGTCACATACTAATATAACTTAACCACATACAGAAACAAACTTTTTTTTATTCAATCAAGGCAGGAAATTCTTTTATTAGAAGCGTGATGGTCATGATTAACGTCTCTTTAAAAAGGAAGTGAAGTTTTGAATGGCATAAATTTTCAAGTTGAAATAAGTGAATTTATCATCCGACTTCCATCATTCGATATTTATCTCTTAACCTATTAATATAAGCTTTCTTGAAGTATCTTCTCCTAGTCAGTGATCAGCAATCATTATAGCTACTTCAATTTTGGATGCAGCTGCTTTAAAAAGTTAATTTAATGTACATCCATACCATTTTTTCAACTTTTGCAGTCATGATACACTTCTTCTTCCAATACTTCTTCTCCATTACATTTTACCATGCATGACCAGCCATAACATAGTGGACCTTAATCCCTTAGTTGTACGTCGAAGATATTGCAGTTTTCTAGTTTTAGTTATATTTATGGTTTTCATGTCTTTGTTGTCTTCTTCAAAGGTTGATGTTTGTTGAAATTTAAAATGAAAAAACATTTCAAATAATATTACATTTGCCATAGTTTGCTTTTTATCTTGCAAAACACAAAATACTCACATATTACGTGTTTTCTCATATATTACAGTACTTTTCAAATCTTTTTATTTGAAAATTACCAATAATGTATTATTATGTAAGAACACCTCAAATATTTATACCAGTACACTAGTTATTTCATTTACGTAGCAATATAAGGTTTACTGTTGTTATGAACATTATTATAATTAAGACACACACACACAGACACACACACACACACATATATATATATATATATATATATATATATATATATATGTATAAATATTCAAAAATAATAGTAAACAATAAGTAATTATTTAATAGAAAGCCTTTGACAACTCATAACACTAATCAAAACCTTGTACAAATATAATTATTGTTGAATTAACGTATTATGTATAGGAACGGTTCGAAGTGAAAACTCTGACAAGGTCAAGAAAAATACAAAAATCCTGAATAATGGTAAACGACGAATTAAAGGTCGCTAGTGCACATGCCGGGGTATGCCGTACATGATTGGTTTCACGGGAAATTATAATTGAAGGGAAAAAATAGGAAAACGTTCCTAACATCATATTTAAACAATCTCCAGATTACGTTAGTAATTTTCAAGCATGACGTATTTCTCAGCGTGATGTATTTCTGTGAAGCCACGTATTTAAATAGCAAGTTTTGCCAATTATGTTTGTAAGCATGGGCGTATTGTTATGCAGCAACAGCGCTCCTTGGAACAACTTTCCCCGACGCTTGTCTTTAACGACTCCGTTAACATAGTTTTATTTTTTTTGTATTCACTACATTCAGTGCTTGATACCTAATGAAAAAATTAAAATAATAAAATTATAGATCAATATCAATTTCAAATTGGATATATAAAATTGGATATACCATATTTTGAATTATGTTAAAAAAATGCTATACATTTTGAAATAGAAACAATATGAGATTAAATGAGGAATCTATCCTCAGTAGACGCACATACTTTTATTTAATTTTAACTTTATACCTAGTGACATACAAATAACCTCCGGAACAATATTATTATTTATTAAGGTTATCCAATCCTCTTCTTATATTAATATGAGAAATATTATTATTCAATTATCTATATTTATTATTATTTCATCTATTTGTTTTTTAAATGCGTAGTAACATTGTCTATCGTCTATATATTATTTTGCTACTGATTAATTGATGAGCGTGTACTGTGAAATTATATCACGTGTTGTATTTTTCGGGAATATAATTCATCTATCTTTATAAAAGATATTTATATTTGCAGTTATTTATTTTGTAAACAATTTATTATGTATCACTTTTTATTTTTTGAGAAACTGAAATAATTTTTTTTAATATAATTAAGTGATTAATCAAACAGGAGAAGTATTACAATTATATAAATTTATTACTTTCCCAAAACCAAAAGAAGATAAAGCAGGATGGAAAGGGTTGGCGGAAAAATTAATACAATTTAAAAGTACGTGCGGAAAATAACAAGAGGTTATGATGTGTGGTACATTAACTTTCTTTACATTAACCTTTTATATTTTCTTGATGTTTGAATTTTGAAATAATTTTTCTATTTAAAAATGCTAATTGCTTGAATAAAATAAATTATATTTTTAAAATCTATCTTAGTAATAATGGCTAAATTATTCAACATGATTTTAAGCGCAATTACATTGCCTTCTGTTTTAGTGAACACAGAATTTGCACTAAAAATAAGTGAGAATTATAAATTCAAACTTCATTAATACAACTCAAATCATTTCTAAGTACATGTGGGAAACATTGAGCTAGCTTATAGTCGAGTGGTAGTTAAATGTTTAGTATAAGATTTGCTTGTTGTCACAAGCTTTAGATAAATGAGTATTACAATTAAATGGATTTTGAAAGTGGATAAAATTTATTTTAGACAAACTGATATTTGACTACCTCGGCATTTGCTTTCTATTTGTAAATTTTTATGAACACAAAACTCATTATATATAAGTTAATTATTTCCTTCTAAATATGGAAATGGAGAAGGGATACTTTTCCGTCTCATTTACCCTTTTAAAATAAAATAAGCAGTAATAAAAATAATATTGGGATACATTATTGCTGTACGAAAAATATATACTTTGTTTATACATCTGTTCTCAAATCTTAAGGAAAACCGTCACTGGATTACATGGAAATTAAAATGTACACTATCTTTCAAGTATTTCTTTTATGTTTTTAATTACACGCTATTACTCTCAAAATGTTTCAACACTATTTTCTTGTGTAGATTACTTTGTTAATCTTATCATGATAGTATTTAATTCATATGAAAAGATTTTATTAAGGTTAGTGGTAAGATTGAATAAGCAAATAAATTAAATGTGATACTAACAAAACATCCAATTATACAACTTGAAGTTTTTAACTAAATTACTCGAAAAAAACAAGTGACTTTTATTTATACAAAAGGGAAAATAATTTGACAGTATCGGCAACCAATCCAACAAGAAATATTAGAATAATTTTGATCTAATATCAAAGACCAATAATCATACGGTTTCTTTTTAAAGTGTATATTTGTACACGTTATATTGGTTAATCGTCAATCACCATCACATAACATGAATGCGTTATGGAAAAATAAAACTACCGAAACTCATTAATATCTTGTTTATTTTTTCATAGAGTTTTGTAGTGTAATATAAAATTAATTCGATTAGCCTCAGCAAAATTAATTAATTTATAAAAAAAACATTGGCAATTGTTTCATTAAAATTAAATCAAAAACAAGACTTGTATAAATAAATGTAGATTAAAATTTTATAAAACTGTCCAGTGTGTTATTATATTTACAATGATCATTTAATATAATAATATGGTGAAATATTTATGAACAATAGCGTAAATTGATCTCAAATAGGAGAACAACTGAACTTTCATAGGTAAATTTTTAATGTCAGTAACAAACGTTAAAATCATTTAAGAACCGAATTTCATAAAAAGTCTTTATAAAGTTATTGCGCACACATAACGAGACACTCGTTGGCATTTAATTACCTTCGAATCTCAATATAATCCGATCTAACCCAACCCAATATAAAGTAACATAACCTAAGCCATCTTAACCTAACTTACCCCAAGCTTAACTAACGTAACCTAACAACACCTACACTAAACTAACTGAGCCTAACTTAACCCAAACTTATCTAACCTAACCTAACAAAACCTTACCTCACCTAAAATAATATAACATAACATAACATAGGATAGCATAGCATAGTATAACATAAAATAACATAACATAAGGTAACCTAACGTAACGTAAAGTGACGTGGCGTGACGTGGCTTGATGTACGTGATGTGACGTGACGGGACATGACGTGACGTGACTTGACGTGAAGCGTCGCGACGTAACGTAAAGTAACATAATGTCTTGTAACGTAACGTAACGTAACATAATGTAACGTAACGTAACTTTTTTGTATGTATTTTTTAAATGAAAATTAATTTTAATTCTATGTTTTCGCACATGTTAGATCTTTACACATTTGGGCACTTATAAACATGTGAGAGTACGTAGAGTTGCCATTAATTTTTTTACAAAAATTGAGTTTTAACATAGAATAACGGTATATTTATATTACATTTTTCGCAGACGTTGAAACATGGTGCACATTCATCATTGTAGAATCTGAGATTACCGATGTAGTGTTCCTATAACTTTTACTTAGGATTCAAAAACCCTATTTGTTTACAATTGTATACTGAGTAGTTTCAAAAATAAGGGGAAGAACATATTTGCTTGCATATTATTCAGTGTATCTTTAAATATATACTATCGAAAATTATAAAAAAATATTTATGGTGCCCTTCTTATTCTGTTTTCAAACTATATCTCAGAATAAATACAGAATTTAAAAAAAATCGAATACCTAATTTGACCGCCCTTCCTCAAAACTTCCGTATATTTTTGAGTATTAGTATTTTTATATAATAATTTTTAAATACTGTCACAAAAGGCGAGTTTCAACCTCGAGCGGTTTCAGAGTAAAAAGAATGAGACAGTCATATAAAAAATTACATGTATTATCTTATAAGGATTTAGATTTTCCTTTTGAAGTACGGAAACGGGAAAAAGTAAGGTATCATAGATATTTCTCATAATCTAATTCATTAACACAAAATACCCGACATTATTCTAAACGGATGTATACCACTTTGAAGATTTCTTAGGATATATTTTGCATTGATTTGAAAGCTAGATTAAAGTATACACAACCGAGGCTTTAAAACAATACGAAAATGTAAGGTATTAGTTTCATACAACAGGGGGCGCATTGCTATATGAAAGTAAATTAGAAAAAACTGTTCCAATTATATGCTACGCCAATGTCTCAAATGACACAAATTTTGCCATTTTATTTTTAATGAGAGAGGGAATACCTGTATCAAAAAAAAAAATTGTTCCAAAAACTCCTGATTGCGTTAGACTTGATTGGCACAACTTTAGTAATGACATAAGTTTGGGTTCAGTTGGTCAGGTCAAGTCGAGCTAGGTGAGGTGAAATAAATTGTGCAGGTTTGTTTAAAGTGGGGTTAGGTAATTTAAATACATAAAAGCGACCTAATTGAAATTGTATTCAGATCTATGAAAACGACGAGAGGAAAACATGCTTTTGCTATCTCTTTAAACTGTGCGTTTCTTAAATATTTCAAAGAATTTCGAAATTTTCATTAAAGTTTTTGAACGCCTTATTGTAAAAAAGTCAATAAAAAATCCTGTCATCATATGATAAACGCTTACAGTTTATGATATACACAGTATAATTTGTTTAGGAATACACGGTAGGATGAAATCAATATGATTTAACACTAACAATTTAGCGAAGCCTTCGAAATTTTTAATAATAAGATTATCGACAACTGTGAAGACTCGACTACTGTTAAGTAAAATTCCACGGAGCTGCTTATTTATAATGTCTTTAGTCGGATGGTACGTAACTTTTTGATAATACTAAATTATGTATGTAATCTATACAATGTTACAGACTGTGCCCGAATTTGTAAGTTGATTACTGCGGTTAAGGGTACTAAGTACATGCTCATGTAAAATAGTTTTCGTATGGGTTTTCTTATGCATATTTTAATTTGTAGGTTATATAATTCGTAACTTTTAAAAATAAATAAATAGTTTAATATCAAGTATATTTAATTAAATGAAACCACGTGATGTAGTATTATTTCTACTTTCTTTTAAATTCTTTACCACGATCTGGGTTTCGTTCTGTTACAACATTTCAGGTGGGCTATTAGCAAAGATTAACTCTTAGGAACGTCCAACAGCATTTATATGTTTTAAAAATAATAGCGGAACCCGGGTTTGTGTGGGTTTTCCCACCGCTTATGTTAGTGAGTTTATTGTAGGAGAGCGGTGTAGGTTTTATTATATTTCCGAGAGTTATACAATATACGAATATTTTAGTGAGGGTAGTAATGTGAATATCTTAGTGAGGCGCGAAGGTTCCGGTGCATGTAATAAAATTAAATGGAAGTTTTTCTCAGTAATATATTTATGAAAAAGCAAGGGTATCTGAAAGTTAGAACAAGGTTATACCACTAATTCTACATATCTCCCGTTTTATTTATTTATGTATTTATTATTTTTCTTTTTTTTATTTTCGTCAATTATGAATTTCTACAAAATTAACCCCAAACATATTCAATATCATGTATATTTAACTTATATTTATCAAGAGGAAAAATTAGAGTAAACAAATATTTATAAACACATATATATGTACATATATATATATATATATATATATATATATATATATATATATATATATACATATATATATACATATATATATATATATATATATATATATATATGTTCTATTTTTTATAATAGATCCAATTTCTTTACTCTGTAAATATATCGGTATCTTTAAATTTGACGCGATATTAGTATCAACGGGTTTAATGTGTATTTGTTCTTAGGCATTGCCTTTCATAAACACTCTCAGACTTGATTTGGCGTAAGATTTTAGTTTTGTTTTTAATTAAACTGTACTTTCAACAGTTATTTAATTTAATTTAAAACCACGATTTCTGGTAGTACACCTCGAATGGATTCGTATAATGATTTATGTTGGCCAGAAACATACGGTTAACTAACTTGACATTCTAAAATAATTAGTTCACATTAGGCCTGAAGCAAGATTAGAACATTCAATGGATGATTTAATATGATTTCACTTTATATTTTTCAATGTCTGCCGTGAAATATCATGGATCGGTTGATGTATGAAGATTGATATAAGTCTGCTTCGAAAGATTTTATTAAAAATATTTACTCGTTGATACTATAGAAAAATTAATTTCTTAGAGTGACTTTTTTAAGAACATGATAAAGAATATTGAAATTCAAGAAGTTTTTTAAACCGTTCCTACAGAATATGCATAGTTAGGCTTATAATTATTCGATATTTGGACTTGATTTTGTTACACTAGCGTATATTATATACAGTAAGTACACTGTAGGTTGCCTTAAGATGAATAAATACATTTTATTTTGTTTTGAAATTAACATTCACACGCATTTATAACAATAGGAAAAAGGGATGAATATAATTGAATACACTTGAGTGTTTTTCTAATCCAATGAGGTTTTTGTTTCAAATTGCAAGGAAATGAAAAAGTGAAAAAAATATTTGAAATTTTGAAAAAATACTTAAAGAAAATGGCTCTACTTGTGAAAAATGCTATGGATGACTATCGTATTAGAAAATTTTAAACTTGAGTTAGACGTTCGACGTTTGAGTCAAGTGATTTGGTATAGAAATTTGGCCCCGAATTAAATTGCTATTGCGAAAAAAATATTTAACAAAGGAAAACGATTATCAATGGCTTAAATGGAAAATAACATAATATTTAATATTCGAAATAGAATTGGCAAATAAATTATTCTTTACATAATTTTTATAATTCAGCATAATTAAATTTGTGCACGATACTTACAAATTATACAAAATTTACTTAAAATAAAACTACTAAAAATTTCCAATAGAGAATATGTATATTTTGATAATAACGTAAACTATTTTTGGACTTCAAACGATCTTAAAAAAATTGGACAAAATCATAATCCACTTAAATTCCTCACAAAATCGAAATGTGTGATTAGTTTGGATGCCAGAAACGTACGGTTAACTAAAGTGGTACAATAACTAACAATTAGGTAAAAATTCCAAGTTTTCGGCGCCTTCTAATGATAGCGTTACAATTTTGAAATAAAATATCACGCTGTAAAATTTTATTCACTTTGCTACGCAACTAATTTATCACATCCTACATGATTACTCCCTACACAATACAACTTGACGAATAACATGCACAGTATCACTAACTTTGCTGACAGTCTCATTAGTTGCTTAATATATGCACTTCTATGATTGTATAATAGTCAGAAATGAAATTTAATGCAAATCATAGCATATTATCTGAAATAGAAAATTTTACAATTGTTTGGAGGACTTTTCTGAGTTCGTTGTATTTCCATGGTTTATAAAGGTTTATATACATACATACAGTGTAAAATATATATGGTTAATTTGCTAATTTATTTATAATGTACTATTTTTCGTTTCACCATTTTTAAGTAGCAGCGATTCCGCGTACTTGTATTTTAAAATGGAATACTTTATGGAATATATTCAATGGGGTTAAATAATTTAGTTAATATAAGGAAAAGCGAACGAATATGAAAACAATTTTAATCAGTCTTTTGTAAAACTTGATAAAACAATATATTAAGTTTTAAGTACCTACCCTGGAATTGTACTCTAACTGACTAGTAAAGTGAAGTTAGTTTAATATTCCTGAGCCAAACGAGTATTTTGGGTTTCTGCTATTGAGATTAATAAAATTGTACACTCAGCTGTGAAACTGGTCCCTCTTCGTAGAGTAGCTGGTTTATCGGTTCCCTTGTCGTCTGACAATTTTCTTCCCGTTGCAATTAAAATTGCTGTCAAACTTGCAAAACGTCATTGACTTTTCGTTGTTGTCATTTGCGTAATATTGTTGGGGATTCCTGTCACGTGAAGTGACATGTGAGGTCGTAGGCACACTGTTTATTTGCATTTTCGTATTTAACTTAAAAAAATTAAGAAAAAGTTTTATTTGTCAAAAGTTTGAGTAATAATCAAATTTTTCATATTAAATAAAAAGTTTATTCATTTTATAAAATTTCATAAAGTTTGGAATTTCCTGAGCAACAGTGAATCGGAAAAAAATGCATTTCTGAATCAGTTGGGCTTGGATGATTAATTTTGTGGGTTAAAAGGGATGAGGCGAGAGACGGAGATTCCGCTGAACAAGAAAGTAATGTTAATGTAAATAAGCTGTTACTATTAATTAATTTTTAAATCGTCTATGGAGAAAAAATTATTTACAAATATTTTTTTTATGACTTTCGGAAAGAATAAATGCAAAACTTGTATCGCTGTGCGTTATTTCAATTCGTTTGTTCATTATAAATAAGATATATTTAAATACTAAGTTTCTATCGATAATGACTATCCATTCATTAAAAAATTGAAATAAATATTTGCTTCAATCAATAAATAATTTTGCATCGTAATTATATCAACTTGTTACAATGGAATGTGGCGTGAAGTCGTGGCCGCTAAATGTAATTCGATGGTCGCCCTACGCCCTTTTCGCTGAGAGCGTGCTTTGATCCGAGTGTCAGTAAGCAAATTTTGCCACCGTGACGGATATATGACGCCACTGTTCATGAAGTAATTATGGTTAGCGCACTTTCACATTTTCTTAATAAAGAAATTTTACGAGAAAATTTCTACTACACACTCGGGTAAGGGTCTTATTTAATAACTCCTCATGAAGCTGGTGCTTATTAGTTCTGTTGTTTTCGGAAAGGAAGGATATTTGCCGAGGTAGAATTAGAGTAAATATATAACGGACATAGTTATATTCAGTATATCCGGTGTGCACATAAGTTTTGATTACCGCAACGAATATTAAAAATGTTTTGCAACAATTTTTAACATTAAAAAGAGACAGCAAAGTGAACATCAAATTTTGAGGAAATAACTGCTCATGTCATCATTAAAGTGAAGCGATTTACCAAAAAACTTGCCATAATAAGTAAAATTAGCAATGTAACAGCTATTTTCTTGGTACAAATTAATCTTTTTCACATATGACAATAGCAATGGAAGTAGTATTTTTAAAGGACCACGTCGTTTATGCGGAGAGTTTAGTGTTATTTATTTTCATCTATTGGCCTAAAACTTTTGGTTGCCATAGAAATTAGCTTTAGTTACAGATTTTTTCGTATTAGGAATACAAACTTTCAGATACAATTATTAAAATATGTGTCTTAAATCATTAGTTTAATTTTCGAGATCATCTGAACAAAATCGTTGGTCTCATTTTGAAGATATTTATCAAATATAACTAGTATATCGTAGCATAGTAGTTATTATAGTAAGATTTTGACAATATAACTATATATTAAGATCTACATAGTACTTGAACTGCGACCCGAGAAAAGTGATGTGACTGATGTTATTTTGAAAGGGCCTAGTGGAATGGTGACTTAAAGACAATAAATAGTTGTGCCATATTAAAAATCATTCCTTTCTTATAAAATGTGTTGTTAACCTTTAATTTAAATTTAACATTTTATACACATTTTTAAATGACATGGAAAGACAATATCTTGACATCTTTTTAAGTAAACATTGTTTGAAAACTTGAAAGGACGTTAAAATTATCACCAAAATTTTTGTACGTAATTGTGTAAAAAGTGATTTAGGAATCCGACTTTTACATGAAACATGTAAGAAATTATTACGAATATATACCGTTATGTCAATATGGTTTAAAAAAATTAACAATTTAAGGATGCTTTAGAATTTTTGAATACTGCGGTATGTCCAGAAATGGTAAAGTATAGTTTTATACAACAGTGAGCAAGATAAACATAAACTTTTAAGAAAAAGTTAATTGTGTCTTTAATGACTTGTTTTATTTATGAGTAGAAATACCACACATTAGCTATTTTCTTTATATAAATTAATCAGTGAGTCGACATCTTATCTTTAAAAGTACTCCCCAAAATTTTCGTGAAACCTTCCATGACGTCTTAAGATATAAAATGAAAAACTTAATCACATTTCTTAACATGATTCCCATATAAAGGAAAGGCAACGGAATAATATCATCCCCATATGTCGCATCCTGCTGAACCCGGCGACCTATGTCTCTGTCAATCACAAGTATCTTTATATTAAGAAAAGCACCGGCACATACCCTTGAGACAAATTCGTATAAGCATGGTTATACAGCGTCTCTTAAACACATTCTTAAAATAATATTACAACATATATAATATAAGTAAAAAAAACGAAATTTTTTGTATATGGTAAATTTTTTGTTTGTTTAATTCGACGTGGAATTAAAGATTACATAATCTTATATTATAAACCGATAAGTCCGAGCCTGTAATATATATAAGTGATTGGTTAAGTAGATTATTAGTTAATTATAATTATGTGACACGGATATCCCTTAGTCATCTGCTTGACTGATGAATCAAGAATGATAACATTTTTAAAAAATTTTGTCTGATCAATAATCATAACAAAAAAGTATTATTACACAGAACTCGTAACTACACTGAAAGTAAGAAACATGAGAACACGTTTGCGGTACAATAATTACGATTCATCATATTTTACCCATTTTTACGTATTGATTCAAAATTATTAAACGGATTAGTTAGCATGCTGTTTAAATAAAACAGTATATTTAACTTTTCCAAGTAAGTTATATTTATTGTTAAGAAAATAAATGTGATATTACGATCAAATAACGTTTTAATGAATGCAGTAAGAAGATGTTTTTCGTAATGTTTATATCTTTATTAATGTTAAATACTATGTGCGCCTGAGGATCGAAATTAAAGAGATTTATTTGACCGTAGAACTCCTGATTTATACCAATGACAATGTTGTTTGGCGGTATTTATGATTCTGTAACCAATGAATATTAATTTAATCTGTCTACCGGTGCGTATATCACAGCGTCGGTATTTTTTTAGTTTAGCAACTATATGGATAACATAATACAAGTACAGAAATACATGAATATTTGCTCATACTTCTCCATATTAAGAACTTAAAGATGAACATTTTTATCTCACGGAACCATCAAGCGAAGATTATTGAAGAGGTCTCTTAAAATGTAATCAAAAATATTTAGGTACCAACAACAGCTTCTTTTGCAAGATATGAATCGCAAAATTGTTTTGCCTGTTTGTCCTCTTATCTTTTTACCATGTGCGTCAAAAGTCAGAAAAAATAGAATAATTACTTTGGAAGGATAAGCACTACGATGTAACTTGTTAATAAAAATTATAATATATAGGCAAGTAAATTATTTCATTTTCGTTTGTGGAAAACATAGAGGCAATATACTAATATAGTTTAGATATCGTTAATATTTATACATAGTTTAAAATAAACAATATGGGCTATTCAAATTAAAAATTTTGTACACCTCTATATATTTGGAACTCCTGTAGTTACATTAATATTTAACAAATTCTTTTTCCAACCCCAAAGGTAAAAATTCGATTTTTTCAAACACGCGTCCAAATATAATTTTTTGTTTTAAATTTCACACGTAACTATATGAGCCAAGTAATATGCCATAATTTACATTCGAGAGAAAAATCGAATTAAAGTTACCTAGTGAGAGGGTTTCCTACAAAACTGAAGCAAATAGCATTCGTCCGTACAGTGAAAGAATAGCGGGATTGACGGGGGGTGAAATAGTAGCAGAGTAACGGTGGATGAAAATAAAATTTTATTGCGACATGATTAAAACATATAAAAGGCCAGTGTTCTGGGAGAAAATATGTACCATAAATGAACCACTTATTATTTCTAAATATATATTATAACTGCGATTTAAATAGGTATCAAAACTTTCCATAGCATATAATATATATGTATATATATATATATATATATATATATATATATATATATATATGTATATATATATATATATATATATATATATATATATATATATGTATATATATATATATATATATATATATATATATATATATATATATATTGATACCAATATGAGTGTATAAATATAGCAAATGAATGTATTGTAATAGAATAGTGAATGCATATTAGATTAAGTTGGCTGAAGAAGGGCGAATTAAAGTAATTTTGGCTTCACGAAGGCCCCATTTCTTTACTTTCAAGTAAAATATTTGGTATATTTGTTTGCCAGCTATGTAAATAAGATATCGTCTACGTGAATCTTAGTGGCACTGATAGTTGGTAGTTACATGACAGCTTAACCCAGTGAAATATTTTCGACATAGATGTGTTCATATCTAAATTTTTTCTTTTCTCCAAGCAATTACGATGCCTTCTCGTATCACCAGTTTAATCTTGATTTATTAGTTAAATGTTGTAAGATATTTTATACTTTAAGAAAATTCATATTTTTTACAAATATTTCCATTTTGTTTTAATCCTTAAATTAATATATAGTTAGCGACGTTTTTTTCTGAAAGATAGTAAATACAAATTATAAATTTATGTGCCTTTAGAAATTATCAAATAGCTTGTATTTTGCGAAAAAATGCAGTCTTAAGATAAAAAAAGTATTTGTTAAAAAAGTAGTTGTTAAAAGTTTTTTTATAATGTAATTTTTAGTAATGTTAAAAACTGTTTATAACGGTGTAATGATGCAATAAAAACTAATAACTTTTTACAACTGTATTCAGAATATATGTATATATCTAGAATCTACGCACGTTGCTCCAAATCCAGATAAATCGATATGGACGTAATAACCACATACATAACCAAACATTTCATGTATTTTCGTCACAATTCGGAAACCCGAGGGCGACTTGACCGACCCAAACCCATTTGTCCTTGTCGATTTCATCATATAAACCCAAAATCCGCCTGGAAATGGTTTATAAAAATTCGTTTGACTGACCGCTCACTGTGACGGGTTTGATTGCAGTAAAAATGATTTTATTTATTAAACAAAACGGAAGTTCCGTGTAAAAAAGTAGTTCATTTGTCATTGGCGCTTTTGTTAGGATAACATCTCAGCGGAATGCAGTGGCTAGGAATAGGCGGTGTTTTGATATCCGCTATCTGCGAAGTGCAATTTTACGTTACTTGGATTCCAAACACGTTTTATTCTTTACCACTAATATAACGTCTTAAGGAACGTTTGCCTTTCTATTGTACCTTTCTATAATATCGTTATTAAAATTTTTTTAAAAAGTTGATTTCATTAGCATTAATCCGCAAAAAAGTTGTATTTTTAGAGTTCCACACCTTGAAAGGAAAAATGACCTTTATGAGATCCATCATAATCGTTTTCCGTAAAAACCCTTGATATAGAGACTTAAATTTTGGCACAGTTGGAAAAGCATATTAATCTATATTTTACTAGTAGCTCAAATTGTAAAATAGCTAAAATTTATTCAGAAATTTTAAGTAGGGCAAAGCAAACACTCGAATTTTTGTTTAATTATCTGTGTACTAGGCGATATTGTTTGACAAGGCTAGTTAAGACGATCCCAAACATTTTTGTTCTTAATTATATCTTTGGAAGTATACTGAAAAATAAGCAAATAAATAGGCGACCTCTCTCACCCCTATTATTAACAATTAAACATAAATTTGTGAAAAAAATATGGGTTGTTAGAAGCCCATGCCAAGGGATGGGAAAACCCTGGCGATGATCCTAGATGTTATAATTTGTTAAATACCCTGCTTGTTTTTACACCTTTGAAAGATATAATGAGCAAATGACTGTTTTCAGTTTCTACGTATAAGTCTGATTTTATCAAAAACCACCCAATGTACTTTTCATATTATTACATCTTATTAAACCATATATCCTGTACTACAGTCTATTTAAAAAAATTGTATAGTAATTGAGGTGAAGATATATAAAAGTCATGAAAAGGCTTTTTACGAGGAATACACAATAATTTTTAAAAATGCATAAAGCATTCCGCCCTTTTTTTCCGAAACTACTGAAGTAGGGTTGGAAAAATCTAGCTTGTTGATCACATGAAAATAACAAGGATTGTCTTTTATCCCATAATTCATTTAATATGCATAATGTTTTACGCCTGTGAAAAATATAATATAAAACACGTTGCAAAATATTTACGTGACAAAAAGTCACAATTTGGAAAAAGTTTAATAGAAATGACATTTACACTTAAAAGTTCATAAATGCCAAAATATGCACGGAATATTGCGCCTTCTACTCGAGATTGACCTGTTTTATTTAAGGCTTGAATTTATCTTTCTTTTATAAATATATGGTATATTTCACTACTATAGTAAGACGAATTATGTAAATTTTACAACCAAATAAGTTATTTTTATCACTTTTACATTTGGGTCATGCAAATATATTAAATATTCAACCCATAATTTTTATATATTTTTGTAGCACCTTTTAAACTATTTGGCTTACCTAGCTATCTTTTCCACTTTTTTTTAATACATTTGAAATTTAAATTCTAGATCTCTTCTCTTCAAAATATATATTTTGAAGAGAAGAGATCTAGATCCCCTCCACCAAATACAAAAGATGTATCCGAATGTTTACAGATGACACTAAATTTACTTAACTTCATCTATTTCATCGCGTCTTCCAAAATCAATGCTTTCTTTCTGAAGTGTTAGTTTTGCTTTCTTAATTAAGAGAATGTTAAGATTTCCTCTTAAACCTTACAATATAGTACAGGCAAGGTAATCTTTATAATCAAATATCTAAATCTAAAGGGTCTTTTCTCTTTAATTTTTCTAATACTGCTATGATTTTCTCAGTAATCATAATAAGTAACACGACCTATTGTTTCATCGTTTCTACAAAACGAATAATATCTTCCTGAATAATTTATTTTTTCTTAAATATATTTACGATATTCTCACGCAATTCATCTTGTAAAACAGCTAATCCATTCGTTGGCTGTTTTACAATCCATGTTTTCTTAAAGTATTTATTTTCCTTTCTTTACTGCAATAACGTCATAATATTCGTAGGCATCTCATGACTTAAAACAACCTATCCATCCATCGTCTGTTTTAGACACTTATACAACAATTATATCTTCATAAAGTGTTTATTCTGATTCAATTCTTTTGATAATATAATAACTATTACTACGCATGTCACAAAGGAAAACAGTCGATGTCATTATTTTTGATCCATTTTTATTTATCGAATAAAGCAGTCCGGAACGGCAAATTTCTAAGAAACGTTTTACTTCTATAACATATCATTACAGACGACATCGCAATATCATGATTGAAGGTCCTCGCATTAACTGACAAATGCTTCCCTCTCCGCTCCCCTTTATATCCGGTCCTTCATCACATTTCATCGAACCGTCGTTCATCATAATATATCTGAAGATATTCAAGGATTCGACCGTCTTCTTTTAGTTTTTAGTTTTTTTTTAAAGTACTAATAAATTACTGTAGCCTTGGCAGCTTTGACATTAGCAGCGTAGATATAGGCTGCGTAGACATCGATAGCGTAAACGTCGACGACGGGGCAACAACATCACACATGTTTAATACCTCCTATAAAGCATTTTCTAATCATTGTTTAAATTATACTCTCCAAATTCGTTAAATGCATCAACGCTCTTCGAAAATAAACAGTGAAATACGAGTCGAACTCGCGCGGTAAGTTATGATATAAATAATTTTGATGTATGCGATGATTACATTGTTCAGTAAATGTAGGCACCATCAAGCATATTCGTAATTTTTAATCACACTAGAATATACGAGAGCAGGATAACGTTTTTTACTATTGTCCCTTTTTTAAATTTTATTCAAAGAAATCTTTGAGATATTTTTTATTACGTTGCTTCATTTGTCATTTTAACAGTTTTAATTTGATGGGTTCAAAAAGAAGAAAATGTGCCTTTTTTGTAAACACCCCTTGGAGTAGAAAACTTTAATTCCCCAATATTGGTATAAATTTTTTTGTGTTTTATATATTACAAAATATAATTACGTTAACATTTGGTTCTCTACCCCATATGATCTTCGGGAAGGGATGAAAAATAAAATGACAGATCGACAGAATGACACAGAGTTGATTCAATAAGTTTTTCGTTTTTGCAGTATTGGTACGCGATGCAAGAAATCTTTGATTTCATGATTTATTATTCTATGTACTTTTTTATTTATAATCCAATGCCTTATTTTGATTGAATATATTTAATTTTGTCCTGGATATGTTCCACCCTTATGGAATAAATTTAAAGTTAATAGAAGTTAAAAAGATAAGAAAATAAGAACAAAACATAACGACAATAATGATTTAAATAAAACTATACATAAATAATTATATAGGAAGAGAACTCAACAATTGCTGGGACTTTTGGGTGAGCAGCTCAATCCTGCATTTGTGAAATTAGTTTTGTTCTGGCTTAGTCCTAATATTGTAAACGTATGTCTATATTCTTCTTTTTTTATTATGTAATAATTCTTTAAGGGATGAACCGATTTTAACCGTAATGGATATAGTTATCATACACGCATTATGCTCACTAAGATAACGTACGTATGCATTTACATACGGAATAATTATCACCCCGGAAACACACAGTTACATAAGGAATATATAAAAATGTCTCTTATGACGTCGTTAGATGGCGCTACTACTATGTTGCTTAAGTAAGAAATTACTTTATCAAATCGGCAATTACTCATAAACTGCACTAGCTACTGTCTGTGATTTCGCCGGGGAGTCACAAATTACTGGGGAAACTGGTACTAGCAAGGCGCCGGCCAAAGACCTTGCTCGTCGATATTGTGGGAAATTGAAGACACAATTATAAAAGCAAAATAAAAATGGTTTGAAAACCGCCGTGGTTTGAAAATCGCAGATAATAAATATATGTCTTTAATTTCGCCGTGTAAATTGTTTTTATAATCGAACTACGGAATATCTATTAGAGTTTAAATCAATCTTTATGCCGATGACAGCCAATGCAATTTATGTTCTTTAAGTCTTTTTTTCCGATTATTACTGAAATTTTCACCAAAAAATAAATCGTATAGAGTCTATGTTAAAGGAAATTCTAACTGATTTCTAATTACCTTAAAATATCAACTTAGAGTATCAAATACCTTAATTAGGTTTAAGGTATTTCATAGTCTAAGTTGATAGTTTTTTTAATTATCGAAATTATGTTCTAACATTATAATAAGTAATATTTAATCTAAATCTATATTCAAAGGATAAACACTTCGTACACGCGGATAAATATGTTGTGAGATCATGCAAACTGCTTCTTAGGACCATTTAATAAAGTCGGAACTATGTCTTATTTAAATAATGGTCATCCTGGTTGATTCCGCCTATGGTTATATGAGGAAAAACTATATTAAGAATATGGGTTTTATTAAATTTGTAAAAAATACATATGGCAGACTATTAAGTATTTTAACTAACTCGGATAAAATTTTACTTTTCATAATTTTTGAAGCAACTCAACTGAATTGTTCACAAAATGTCTCAGAACAACCATATAATATTAAGATTTTTTTTTTCGGCACCAATTCTATTTAAATTGAAGAAGAAGTCGTATGTATTACAACTTAATGTTTGTAACCTCGTATAATCGGTATCAAAGTCCGGAATATGTCGTGACGATTTGAAGGAAACATTTTTTTTAATAGTATGAAAAGTTTTTACATACTATATTTTGTAATCGGGGGGGGGGGGGGGTGACACGTCTTAAATGGGTAATTTTTATTTTAATTAGCTATTTAAGTATAACTACAGTATATTCAAAATATAGGAGTGATATGAAAATAATAAAAATTATTATCATTCTACTTGACATTTAGTTGGAAATTAAATATTTATTATAATTATAATAAGTGATGAGATTGATAAGTACGTGATGAAAAAAAAAAAAAAATTTTTGTGAAATATTGGATTAGGAAAGAAACACCTTTTTGAACAAACTTTTAGTGAATAGCTCTATTATGTAATAAAAATATAACATTTATTTTATCTCATTAAAACAGTTAAAACTTCACATGATTATTTACATTTGGAGAATTATTCTTTTATGAAGGTTTAAAAAACGTCACATTTTTTTTTTGAACCTATCAAATTAAAACTGTTAAAATGACAAACGAAGCAACGCAATGAAAATATCAAAGATTTTTTTTAATCAAATTTAAAAAAGAAATAATGGTAAAAACGTTATCTTGCTCTCGTAAATTCTAAAGTCCGAGTAGCAATTACGAATATGCTTGTTTGTGCCTAAATTTACGGAACAACACAATTATCGCATGCATCAAAATCATTTATATTTTAGCATGGAATACTTACCGCACGAGTTCGACTCACATTTCACCATTTATTTTCGAAGAGTGTTAATGCGTTCAACCTGATTGGAAAATGCTTTATAGGAGTCATATCTGGAATAGACTGTATCAAATGTGCCTGATGTTGTTGTCCCATCGTCGATGTTTAAGCTATCGATGTCTGCGAATCGTTGACGAATCGTCTACGTTGCCAATGTCTACGCTGCTAATGTCAACGCCACCAAGGCTAGAGTAATTTATTAGCACTCTTAGAAAAAATACTAAAAACTATAAAAAGACGGTCGAATCTTTGAATATCTGCGGATATATTATGATGGACGACGGTTCGATGAAATGTAATAAAGGACCGGATATAAAGGGGATCGGAGCCAGAAGCATTTGTCAGTTAATGAGAGGACCTCCAATCGGTTAGGATATTGCGATGTCGTCCGCAATGATATTTTATGGAAGTAAAACATTTCATAGAAATTTGCCGTTCCGGTCTGCTTTATTCTATAAATAAAATTGGATCAAAAATAATGACATTGACTGTTATACTTTGCAACATGCATGAAGTAATAGTTAAATTATCAAAAGAATTGAATCATAATAAACACTTTATGAAGATATGGACAAGTTGTTTTAAGTGATGCAATTCTTACGAACATTGTGACGATATCGCAATAAAAAAAAATGAATGTTTTAAAATAAATATTTAAAAAAAGCATCGTCCGTAAAACAGGCAATGAATGGACTAGCTGTTGTACAATATGAGATGTGTGAAAATGTCGTAAATACAATAAAGGTAAAAATAAGTAATTCAGGAAGATATTATTCGTTTTGTAGGAACGATGAAACGAGAGGTTGTGTTACTTATTATGATTACTGAGAAAATCATAGCAGTATTAAAAAAATGGAAGAAGAAAACCCTTTAGATAGATATATTTGATAATAAAGAATATGTCGACTTTACTATATTGTAAGGTTTAAGAGGAAACCTTAACATTATCTTAATTAAGAAAGCAAAATTAACATTCCAGAAAGATAGCATTGATTTTGGAAGAGGCCATGAAATAGATGAAGTTAAGTAAATTTAGTGTCACATGTAAACATTCGGACACATCTGTATTTGGTGGCGGGAAGGGATAAAACCATATATTTTGAAGAGAGATAAAATTTAAATTTTAAATGTGTGATAAAAAGTGAAAAAAATATCTCGGTAAACCAAATAGTTTAAAAGGTGCTACAAAAATATATGAAAACTATGGGTATTAATTTTTCAATTTGAAAGATCCAAACATAAAAGTGATAAAAATAACTTATTTACTTGTTAAATATATACAACTCGTCTTACTATATTATTGAAATATACCTTATATATATAAAAGAAGGTTAAAATTAAGCCTCAAATAAAACCGATCAATCTCGAGTAGAACTCGCAATTCAGGGTTTCGTGCATATTTCGGCATTTATAAACTTTTAAGCGTATATTTTATTTTTATTAAACTATTTCCAAACTGTAACTTTTTGCCACGTAAATATTTTACAACGTGTTATATACTACATTTTTCACAGGTGTAAAACATGGTGCATGTTAAATGAATTATAGGACATAGTACAATCCTTGTAATTGTCGTGTGCTCAACAAGTTAGATTTTTCCAACTCTGTTTCAATAGTTTGGAAAATAAAGAGACGGAATTCTTTATGAATATTTGAAAAGTTTAGTGTATTCTTCGTAAAAAACCTTTTTTATGACTTTTATATATCTTCTCCTTAATTACTATACTGTGCCAAAATTTAAGTCTCTATATCAAGGGTTTTTGCCGTAAACAATTGTAACGGAACTCATGAGGGTCATTTTGTCCTTATACCATAAGGTGTGGAACCCTAAAAACACGACTTTTTTACGGGTTAATGCTAATGAAACCAACTTTTTAGAAAAAAATTACGATTTTATAGAAAGGTACAACAGAAAGGTAAACGTTGTGGAACATAAACGGACTTGCTCCCAACACTAAAGAACTTGAGATGTTTTTGAGAACCAATAAGCTTGACGCCTGCCTTATATCAGAATCTCACACTACATCAAGATCACGGATATGCATTCGTAGATTCTGCGTTTACACAACTTCACACCCCGAAGGGGAAGCTCATGGTGGTGCGGCAATAATAATTAAGGAGAACATTAAGCATTGCCTACTCGAGTCTTGGGAAACCAAGTACCTGCAAGCTACAACTGTACGGATCGATGATCGTGCCGGACCCCTCATCCTCTCAGCAATATACTGTCCACCGCGTCACACCATTAAGGAGAATATGTTTACGGAGTTTTTCAAAGCTTTAGGAAACCGATTCATAGCCGGTGGTGATTGAAACGCTAAGCACACACATTGGGGATCTAGGTTAACAACTACGAGAGGTAGAGAATTAAAATGTAGTACTGAGATCAACAATCTAGCGACCATTTCAACCGGAGAACCTACATATTGGCCTACAGATACCGAGAGAACTCCTGATCTTATAGACTTATTTATCACAAAAGGCATTTGTCATCAAAATCTCCTAATCGAGTCAAACCTAGATGGATCTTCTGATCACACAACAAAACTTCTTACTGTAAGCCCTATTGCGATACCCCGTGATACCCATAGCTCCTATCTAACTAACGCTAAAACCGATTGGAATGGTTTCCGAGAATATCTCGACGAAAATATCACTCTCAAACTTCCGTTAAAAACTACTGAAGATGTAGACGATGCATGTCTATACATTACAAACCTGATCCAAGTGGCAGCGTGGACAAGCACACCCACACTGAAGCATTCATTTGCGAATACACCGCTCCCGTTTGAAATCCGTCAAAAAATTTATGAAAAACGCCGCCTTCGTAGAGTTTGGCAACTTTCCCGTAACAGCGAAGACAAAACGCGACTGAACAAAACAATAAAAGAGCTAAAGATTCTTCTTGCTGATGTCACTAACGCTGCAGTTAAACAAAGACTGGAAAAGATGTCACCCAATGGCCATGGGACCCATTCTTTATGGAAAGCTACCAGGAATATGCCACAGCCCCAACAATGTTCACCGCCAATCTGGAATGGCAATACATGGGCACGGACAGACCCAGAAAAAGCTGAGACCTTCGCCAGTCATCTTGCTAATGTCTTCAAACCTAGCGGATCTGACAACCCTGAGGACCCTGAAATAGATCTGATCCTAAATCAGGACCTGCAGCTGTGTCTGCCGATAAGACCTACTTCCCCAAAGGAGCTGTCCAAAGAAATAGCCAGCTTGGACTCGAAGAAAGCTCCAGGATTTGACCTGATCACCCCGAAGGTACTCAAAGAGCTTCCTAGAAAATGTATTGTCTTCCTGGTAACCCTCGTTAATGCAACCTTCAGAACAAAACATGTCCCTGCTATTTGGAAAATATCCGAGGTAGTTATGATCCATAAACCCGGTAAACCAGTCAACGATGCATCCTCACACCATCCTGTCAGCTTAACGCCAGTTCTAAGTAAATTGTGAGAAAAAATAATCCTTACTAGGACACATGCATACCTAGATATCAATCACGTCATACCAGATCATCAGTTCGGGTTTCGCAAGCAACATTCGACCCTAGAACAAGTACACAGAGTCTATCGTACTATACGAGACTGTTTGGAAAAGAAAGAATATTGTTCTGCTGCTTTCCTGGATATCCAACAGGCATTCTATCGGGTCTGGCACAAAGGGTTACTATGCAAAATAAAGCAAGCACTTCCACACTCTTTCTACCCCTTGATGGATTCTTACCTTAGAGACAGAATGTTTCGAGTAAAACACCGTGACGCCAGGTCTTCCTTGTATAGTTGCCACGCAAGAGTACCCCAGGGATCGGTACTCGGTCCGGTGCTTTACAACATCTTCACGAATGACTTACCCCAGACACCTAATATTACAGTAGCAACCTATGCTGGCGATGCTGTATTTCTCGCATGTAATAGCAGTCCAGAAGAGGCAAGTAAATTGCTGCAGGCACAACTCGATGACACAAATAAATGGTTGAACAAATGGCGTATAAGAGCTAGTGCCCAAAAATCTCACCACATCACGTTCACTCTGAGACGTGCAACTTGTCCTGCAGTCAACTTAGGTACCAACACCTTACCGCAATCGTCCTGCGTCAAATACCTGGGGTTTCATCTGGACCGAAGGATGACATGGAAAGACCACATCAAAAATAAGCGTAACGAAATCAATTTTCGATTTAGAAATTTGCTATGGCTTCTAGGAAGACAGTCAGCACTATCCCTAAGCAATAAACTAAGAGTGTACTGCTCCGTAATAAAACCCATTTGGACATATGGGATTGAACTGTGGTCATCGGCCAGTAATTCGAACATACTCTGCCTACAAAGAGCCCAAAACAATATACTTAGGGTCATATTAGGTGCACCATGGTACTCCGGAATTCGGAAAACCACGAATACCTACAAATTTCAACCATCTTAGACGAAGCAAAACGCTACACAGCCACATACAAAGATCGTCTGACATTCCATCCTAACCCACTTTCGCACATGCTGTTGCAGCCCAACTCGATAAAGAGACTCAAGAGAGCTGACGTGCTTCCTAATGAGAGCGATTAAGGGCACTGGCCCTATATTCGCCCAAACAAGATACATACCACAACCTACCTGCTTATAGTTCTAATGACTGATCGCAGATAAACATTCAAAATAGCCGACAGCCATTTTTGATGACTTATCAAAACGCTTGTTAATATTGTTGGCTATGGCTTATTCGTACGCTAAGATAAAAGAAAGATATTTGAGGGAAATATCTTTCTTTTATCCTTATACAATATGTGGTAAACTCTGCTTTTTGGTTATAAAGCGACCCATTGACGATGCAACACAATTTGGTTTTAGTCTTTTACGTAGATAAGTTTCGTTTATTCGAATAGAACTTCCCGGTGCTCTCTTACTTTTGCCCTTTTCAATTAGTGATTTAGTCTTAGCTTATTTTTTTTCCTGTTACTGGTGCCAGTTTAGGTTTTTTTCTAATATTCATGTGCGGCATGTTGTTGAACGCTGCTAATATAAAAAAGTGATTTAGTGTAAATTAAATAAGTTGTACAAGCAAAAACATGAAACACAGTGAAAATGTACGCAAGCGCTTACTTACACAGCCGCGTACTTATAACCAAATTCAGACATGACAAAATTTTCCAAATCACGAAAAACTGCCGATTTAACTAGCAAATATTATTTTTAGCAGAAATAAAGTAAACAATATGCGACGCGTCACAGTGACATGTCGAAACTAATTTGCCACTCCGGGATCCCAGACCGACCGAAAAAACGAACACCCCACTTCCCGCGCCCTGTGCCCCGCTTCGGAGATAGAAATGAAGCGCTCTCTTACCCGTTGCGCTCGGTTACCCCAAATGATCCCATAATACATTTATAATATGTTTTTTACAGATGATGTCTATTAAAAAATTGTGAGATATGAGATAATTCTTGTAGTATTCCTAGAACTGTTGGGGAGGCCTAAAACCCTATTTTTTCATAATTTTATGTTGAGTAGTTTCAGAAACAAGGATGAGAACAATTTTGCATATTATTCAGTTTATCTTTGATCATATGCTACCTGAAATTATGAAAAACTATTTCTGATGCACTTAATATTCTGTTTTCAAACTATATCTCATACTATTTATGGAATTAAAAGAAAATCGAATTCTTAATTTGCCGGCCCTTCCTCCAAACTTCCGTATAAATATTTTCGAGTGTTAGTATTTTTAATTAGTAATATTTAAGTACTGTGATAAAATTAAGTATCCAGAATTGTACTACAAAATCTAAAAAAATTAAAGGTTAGCAGAAAAAGGAAAGTTGAAACATTAAAGGTACTTAGTATTCATATAGTGGAAGAGGGTGTATGCAGATTGCTATAAGAATTAATAAAATGAAAATAGTACGTTAACATGGAGAATGACAGAATTCCATTATCACTGCTTACGATACACAAGGTTATTTCACTATGTCCGTAGTTCCACTTGCTCCTGTGAAGGTGAACATTCTTTTGAGAAAATATATTTTGAAAATTAACTTATTGTGATCACTAACCGCTGTTGAAATGCTTTGGGAATCCAACAAGGGGGCCATCATAAGGTGAATTACTATTTGAAAACAAATTAGAAAAAACTGTACCAGTTAAAAGCCACGTCAATGTTGAAAACGACTTCCAATTTCACTGTTTTATTTTTGAATGAGGGTTAGAGTATATATCCCTATTTTAAAATAAAATGTTGTTCTAAAAACTATTGATTACGTCAGATTAGGCTGGGATGGGCTTAGTAAGGAAGGATAGGTTATGATAGGCTTGAGTTAAATTGGTTAGGTCAAGTCGGACTAGGTTAGGTGAAATAAGTTAGGCATGGTTATTTAATGTGAGGTTAGGTTATGTTGTGTTGAGTTTGGTTGGGTTAGGTGAAATTGTGTTTATTTTGAATGAATTGAAATAGGTTATAAAAAGTTATACTAGGTTAGGTTTGGCATATGAATCTGTTAAATTTGGTTTGGCAATGGACCGTTTATCCACCTTTCATTTATATGAGGTTAAATTTCACTAAGTATTTACTTAATAAAAAACTCAACATTCAACTAATAAATAGAAAATTACTTGAAGTGTCGCAGTAATTGAAGTAAGTGTATATATCTTAATGAAGAAATTATGCAACGGTGTAAATCATGGGTTACTTTATTTAGGAGATTTTTATTTTTAAAAAAGTAAGTTAATCAATTACTCTTAAGATCTTAGCAAAATTTACATCATTCAATTATAATTTCATTTTCCTGAGCATCTTGGTTTTTTATTTAAAATCGCCTTCATTCACAATTAAATGAAACTACGTGATGTAGTATTATTTCTACTTTCTTAGCAAAGATCCTTGCTAATAGCCCACCTGAAGATGTTGTAATACAACGAAACCTAGGTGGTGGTAAAGAACTTAAAGAAAGTAGAAATAATACTACATCACGTAGTTTCATTTAATTGTGAATAATGAATTTTTACAAAATTAACGGTAAATATATTCAATCGCCTTCATTATTACATAATGCAAAGACATATTTACTTGGCTGTTTTCATTTGCTTCCCTGCTGTTTGGTTAGGTCAGATTAGGTAGGATTTACTTTAGGTTAAGTTATGTTATGAGCGGTTATATTATGTTGTGTTATGTTACGTTTTATCGACACCCCTTACAGTTATTGCCGGAGAACCCCAAGGTGGTGTTCTTTCTCTAATTTTTTTTCTATTCTTATTGATTTTTATTTAAACGACTATCTTCCTACTGTCCTTTAGATGATCATAATCTTGAAATATACCCTCACGGCAATGTCGATTAAATTTATTCATGTATTGAAATGTTGAATTCAAACCTGCATCTTATCAGTCAATAAGCTAGTACGTAGGGTTTTCTGATCAATCTTATTAAATTGCTGGCATGGATATACACGTGGCATTCTGAAGTTACTGAGGTTAGTGGTAAGATTTTCCTCAAAATACACTCTAACAGCTTTAAAGTTTTCCTCCATTTCAAACTTCCGTACATATTTGTTAAACTTTACATCTGCCTGTTTTTGATTATGGAGACGTGTGTTAATCTAATCTGAATGAACATTTACTCTATAAATTAGAACCATTTCAAAACTTGTGTATTCAGTAAACTAGCCTCAAATTTCATTTTGACCGGGGCTATTTGAATCGGTCACGACTTAAATACTTAAAATTCCTGACCGACGCTAAATCCATTTTATATACTTTGTATATCTTATCCTTAATAATCCATTTACACTTTCATATCTCAAACCTACATACCTATACGTTTCTTTCCACGACCTCGAATTAGGATTGAAAAACAAGTACGCTCTCGTAATCTATCAGTATAAAACAGAATTTTATTGAGAATATCTTACTGTATGTTCCTCTATACAGACCGACCAAGACTTACAATTTCAAAACAGACTAACTACAGATTTCCAATGCAGAAAAAATGATTTAGCTAATTAACACCCTTCATAATAACTTTATTATTTATACTTTATTCTGATGAGCTATAGGTAGCTGTTAGTAATAATATTTCTACCAGTTCAGACCTAAAATTATTTGTCAGTTTTTTAGCTCGTGTGTATCTGTTGTTATGTAATTTCATAGTAATATGGATAATTAAAATCTTTTTTGAATTTAATTCATATTCATTCTCAATCTAACAACAGACTTAGACAACACTTACAGTCGCTGACCGCATCGTCGCTAACAGCCTCCCAAGTCTAGCCTTACATTTAATAAACCGCAACATTATAATACTAAATGGCAGTGAAAGAAATAAAAATAAATTAAAAAAATTATAAATGAAAGTGATGTCCGTGTAAAAGGATACTTGATTGCAATAATCATTTAATTCAAACTTTATTTCCTACGGAATCTGCTCATTATCAGTGCTTGAAGTCTCTAATAGAGTCTGCTCGTTATCTAATAACATGCTTTATAGAATCTGTTCGTTATCACTGAGGAGGGCAATATCATTAACAAAGTAAAATTTTGACTTTAATCGGTTAACAAAAACTCCATCAGTGAGTTAAAAAGTTAAGTCGATAAGAAGTAACTGCTTATTACATAATCTATTTATCCATTCTACACAAAATAGGTCAACTTTATTTCTCGACGAGCAACTACCGTATAAATATTTGTATTTCTATCTAACGCTTACTATGAAAAATGGTTTTCCATGGAGCCAAATATCTTTGTGAAATTTATGAAGGCAATATAAAGAGGCTTCCTGAGAACCTTTTCTAATATTTGCTGCGTGACACATTATAGTTCGTTACAAGTACTAAAACCTTTATGTAAATCAGCTTGATCAAACGGTTATTGTTAATCTAGTCTTGAGGGTAAAAGTTTGAAAAACTTTATACTTATTGCTCTTAAAATTTGTTGGTCGTAATCATTATTCAAAATGCAATATTTATGGTGTCAACCATAAATATTGCATTTTGAACAAAATGTACTGAGTGAAGAAAATTACTAAAATTTTTGTTGTTCACATTTAAATATAGCCAATATAAAAGTAACTGAACCCGACATCTAGAAAGTGCCTCATTCTATGAAATGTCAATTTGGATATTTATGTTATTATAAGTCATCAACACTATTATATATAATTGCTTCTGGTGGACTCATACACAGAATATTTTAGGAAAATTTTGTATCAGAGAGGTGTTTGAGTCAAAATGAAAGTTAAAATATTACTTTCTCATGAAGCTATAATCAAATCTCTTCCCAGTGACCTTTACCGTGGGCAGCGAGAGTTATCCTTTTATCAATTCACACTTTTTGAATACTCATTTTTCGTTTGACCGTAGTACAGTGTGTTGCTATTCGAAATTATAGTCATTGGGTAGTACAGTTTTCTTAAAACTATGATAATAAAAAGGTTTAAAAAATATGCATAACGCTTAAGCGTAACGCTCTTAAAATATATGGAAAATTTTCTTTGTATCAGCCGCAGGCTTGTAAAATTGTCAAGGAATTGGCATTAGTTCTAGTATTTTTATTTTATGGCTAATGTCAGTTTTTCTAATATAAACAAGTTACGTTTACATCCAGTATAGTTATCCAGTTTGATGTGGGATATCAATTTTAGTATAGTATGTGACTTTCCAATTAATTTACAATGAAAAAAATTGTACCACAAGTTAAAATAAAAAAATTAGATTTGGGTGTAATGGAATTGAGTGCTTTTATTACAAAAGCTTTCACGTAATTAGGTTCAAGCCCCATTTTTTTTAAATACACGACGTATTTTTCTGTATTTTATTTGAAAAGAAAGAGCGATCTTCGAGTTTTTGATGTACTAGACTTACATTGCTATTCCATTTCGAAGTCGATTTTTATTTAAGCAATTATTAATAGATATATTCTCATTATAGCTTTTAGTGAAGTTTTATTTTAACAATATGTTACTTGTTTACTTAATTTGAAACCTTTTACAGATATGTGAACTTTTAATAATTTTGTGGTACTTATACGTGAATTTTTCTTAATATCATATGAAGAAGTTTAAGCAATAAAAATATTTAAATAACAAAATATAGCTATTTTTTTTCTGACAGTAATTACGCAGAGAACAGGAATTAATTAACACCGCTATTTAAATATATCTACTTGGATGTCTACATCCCTAATATAAAGTGTACATTTAGATACTGATTCACAATTGTATTTTATGTTCAGGTGTTTTTATTCAACGTGCTGATTCATGCCTTTAATATTCAATGATAATATTACAAGATTTTTCAAATAAAGATACATAATAGCCACAGAAAAAAGTTTAATGGTAATAATAATAGGGATAAGAAGAAAATTGACAGGAGTATGATAAATTAATATAAGGTAGATTAATTTTAATTTTAAATGCAATAAAATCAATTTAATAAATTTTATAAATCCATAAGTATGCATAAAAAAGGGCAATTTATTATCATATTTATTATCTACTTCTGCAGCATTACAATAATAATGTGTGTCATTCTCTTATAAATCTCATGCGCAAATATTTCATAAAATAAAAATTCGTTATCGAAAAGTTCATCCAAACGATATCAAAATAATATGCCACATCGATCAATTACGCAATACTGTCTAAATTTTAAGAATAATTGTTGAATTATTTAGCATATTCTCCAATATTAATAATACGATTTTTTGTTAGCGTGTGCCAATTTTCGTCTCTTTCACTCATATGTCAAAAATTGAACGATCTAGATTGAAATAGACGATTATAATTTCCAACATCCACTGACTTGCCCTCCATTCAAAGGAGCTTATTTGTTTCCACAGTTTTGGTTATGGGAAGCGTCTCCATTGACTTGAAATTGAATTGTAAGCATTCATGCAATACGAATTGAAAGAGCGAGCTTAATAATTTAAAATTATAAATTGTCGGGACTATCACAGCAATTAAGCTTAAAGTTTATGCTAGGTAAAATTGAAAAAGTGATATTTTCAACTTTGTGTATATACCCACTCTAAATAATAAACTCATTGGTATACCTAAGAATACATTTCCAAGTTACATTACCTAAGAATATATACAATCATGTATTTATATGTCCGAAATTTTAACCCACTTCGAACTATCGACTGCGTTCCGGAAATCCCGCATCCAGGCTACATTTTCTCTAACATACCGCATCCTAATTAAATCAATGTGTTACGATGAAATCTTGCATTAAGTTGTGAGCACTAAGTGTAGTTCAATGATTGCCTCGGGTGTTTTCCATCGGGGGCTCCTCTCTCACATCACTTAATGAAGGAAGTTCGCTACCATGGCGAGTAGGTAACTTTACCGTTCTCAAACCTATTATTACCAATTTTTCATAACTTATTAAATAATAGTTAGGAAGAAATTTCAACAATTTAATATTTAAAGTGTTTTTCGGCGATAGTACTTATATGTTACGCAACTGATTTATATTAGTACTGTTGCGCCGATTACGATAGACGTTACTTTCTTTCAGATTACGAATACATATTTTTGATGTTATTTTCCTCAAATTATAGATAAGTTTTTCAATAGATTAAATTATTACTAGGCACAATAAAAGAATGACAATGTTTGGTTGTGGAAATACAGCTCTAATTAATTTTGCATAAAGCTTTTTCGATAGAAATTTTGTGTGGCCAGTGGAAATGTAATTATCGGAAATTTGACATCAAATCCTTCAAGGAGACCAATAAACAAGATGAAGTTTTCATTTTTTTAAGAATATGATAAAGAGTAACGAAACTGAAGATGTTTTTTAAACCGTCCCTATGGAACGTATACCGTTAGGCTTATAATAATTCGAAATTTGGACCTGATTTTTTTACACTAACGTATATCATATACACTAAATACACGGTACGTTGCCTTAAGATGAATAAATACGTTTTATTCAGTTTTAAAATTGATATTGCATTCACGTGTGTTTATAGCAATAGGAAAATGGAACAAATATGATTGAATGTACGTAAATGTTTTTTTAATCCAGTGAGGTTATTGTTTTAAATGGCAAGAAAACGAAAAAGTGCAAAAATATTAAAATTTTTGAAAAGATGCTTGAAAAAATGGTACTACTTGTAAAAAATACTATGCATGACTGTCGTATTAACAGATTTAAAACTTGAGTTAGACGCTCGATATTTGAGTCAATTAACACTTGAGGCGATTAACAATGGCTTAAATGAAAAATAACGGGATATTCAAGATTCTAATTAGAATTTGTAAATAAATAATTCTACATCAATAATCCTTATAATTAAGCATAACTTATTTATTGTACCATATTTATAAACTATACAAAGTTAGTATAGAATTACTAAAAATTTCGAATATAGTATATATGTATTTTGGTAACAATGTGTACTATTTTCGGACTTCATATGATTGTAGAAAAAATTGCAGAAACACATTACATTTTTCATTTTTCACAAAATCGAAATGTGCATTTAATTTGGATGCCAGAAATGTACTGTTAACTATATTGGTATAATAACTTTAATGATTATGTAACATCTCCAAAGTTTTCGGCGGCTTCTAACGATAATGTTATAATTTTGCAATCAAGTATATCGCGCTGTAAAGTTCATCGTTCATTCGCAACGCAACAGATTTATCACATTCTGTAATATCTCACCTACTGTACAATCAAACTGGACGTCGACTGTAGTGTCGTTCTCATTAGTTGTTTAATATATACCCTTCTAAGTTTGAGTATCAGTAAGAAAGAAACCTTAATACAAATCATAGTTCTTTTATCTGAAATAGAAAATTTTACAATTATTTGGAGGATTTTTCCGAGTTTGTTACATTTTCATGGTATATAAAGCTTTATATACAGTGTAAAATTTATTTTCTTAATTTGTTAATTTATTTATAAAGTACTATTTGTAGTTTCACCGTTTTTATGAGGCTGCGGTTCTTTTGCGTCCTCGCGGTTTCTGTGGTGCGGTTTCTACGTACTTGAGTTTTCAAATGAAACACGTCAGGAAATTAATTTAACGGGATTAAATAATTTAGTTAATTTAAGGAACATTTTAATCAGACTTTTCTCTCTTGATAAACTTATGTTTTAAGTTTTAAGTACCTACCATGGAATTTTACTCCAACTGACGAATAAATTAAAATTAGTTCTGAGGCAAACAAGTAATTTGGGTTTCTGCTATTGAGATTGATAAAATTGTACACTGTACTTTGAGATTGATTCCTCTTTATAGAGCAGCTATTTTATAACTTTTTTTGTCGTCTGATAATTTTTTCCTACTACAATTAAAATGTCTGTCACCCTTGCAAAATATCATTGACTTTTCTTTGATATCAGTTACGTAATGTTGTTAGGGATCGCTGACACATAAAATTATACGTGAGGTCGCAGGCTCGCTGTATTTGTATTATTTGCATTTTCGTATTTAACTCAAAAAATTAAAAAAGTTTTATGTGTCAGAATTTTGCGTAATAATCAAATTTTTCATTATAAATAGAAAATTTATTCACTTTATAAATTTCATTAAGTTTGGAAGTTGCTGAGCAACATTGAATCGGAAAAGAGTGCATCACTGAATCAATAAAGTTCGGCTGATTAGTTTTGTGGGTTAAAGGGGATGAAGCTAGTGAAGAGAAGTTCTCCTGACTAAGGAAGTAATTATTACGTAGCTGTTACGGTTTATAAATTTTTAAATCATCCATTGGGAAATATTTATTTAATAATGTTTTTTTAATTACTCTCGAAAAGAATAAATGCAAGACTTGCATTGCTATGCGTTATTCCACTTTGTTTGTTCATATTACACTTTATTTGTTAATAAAAAATTTGTAAATATTAAGTTTCTACCGATAATGACTATCCATTCTTTCAAAAACTGAAATAAATACTTGCTTCAATGCATGAATAATGCCTCTCCTTTGAATGAAGTGAGATCTTGACTAAAGTTGTTTCAAAAGACAAGTTAATAAATTACATACGTATAGATCATATGAGTCGATATACAGTTTATAGTGCATCATATGAGTTCGAATAACTATGATTTATTTTAAAAATACGTTTCATATGTATAATCACAGAGGCAAAAGTTTATCAATTGTGTGATGGAATATCCTTCGAATAAGTCCGCTGTTTGCTATTATTCTTGCTGTGTTAAATAATATTTGCGCTGCAACACAACTTTCTACTGAAAAAAATTATCATAGACCATCAGTCATATTCCGCTACCACCCTTCACGAGTCTCTCTCTACATTTAATGAATCACAATGTTATAGCGTTGAACCGTAATTTTAAAGAAACTTCCACCAAGTGCAGTTTAGCTGACGCTTCGAACGTCGGTACCTGCTTTATTTCATTTAACGAGGTCATTTTGTCTTCTGATTCAAAGTAATTATGTATATTATATTTTATAGAAATTGAAAATGCACTCATATAGATGTTTTAACAAATATCCACAATGCGTTTCATTGTATAAAATTTTATTTCAGTTATTTATGGATGAGTAGATCAATGAGGGTATATTTTAGGAAAACTTTGTGTAAGGGAAGTGTCCATGGCCGAGTAGTAATCATTTACTTTTTTAACATTTTAATCTGTTTGTTTGTTAGCAAAAAAATATTAGACCGATTTGTATACTCGTGACGGGCTTTCACTAAATTTTGTTTGGGATTCAGATTACGGCTGCCTCCACATTTTCCTCGACGTAATTTTTCTTCACAAATTTGTTGTTCCTGTATTTTGTTGTTTCTTTAGTTTTGTGAATATCATGAAAGAATTAATAAATGAATTTAAATAAAATTTTGTCGAATTTACGCATGAATGTGTTAAATGAAAAATTAGATCTGTGTTTCAGTTGAATGTTTTCTAAGAGGCTTGAGTTTAATTATTGTTATTTGTGCAGTAAGAACTGAGACCGCGGATTTAAAATTGACGATCAGGCAAATTTCAAGCTACGTTTAATTACGTTTGCAGCTTTTTCTATATCCAATTTAAATTACACACGTATGCCACGATGTATGTAAACAAACATACGATATTGCACCGAGGCGGGTATATGACCCCACTGTTCGTGAAGTTACTATTATTAGCGTTTTTTCATTTTTTCTTCATAAAGAATTCTAACGAAAGAATTTCCACTATACACCCCGAGTGTAAGTGCCTTATTTAAAAACTCCTTATGAAGTTGATGCTTCCTAGTTCCGTTGCATTCGGAAAGGAAGGATATTTGCCGAGGTTATTCAGTATATCCGGTGTGCACATAAGTTTTGTTTATCGCGACAAATGTTGAAAAGGTTTTGCTACGATTTTCAACATGAAAAAGAAACAGCAAGATTGTTTATCTTGCTGTACAAAATTTGAGGAAATAACTATTTGTGTCCTTACTAACTTGAAGCTATTTACCGAAAAACTTACCTTAATAAGTAAAATTAGCAATATAATAGCTATTTTCTTGGTGTAAATTAATCTTTTGAACAAATGACAATAGCAAAGGAAGTAGTATTATTAAACTACCACGTCGTTAATGAGGAGACTTTAGTATTTTTCCATTCCATCTAATGGCCTAAAACTTTTGGTTGCGATAGAAATTACCTTTAGTTACAAATTTGTTTGTGTTCCGAATATAAATGTTTCTGATACAATTATTAAAATCGTTGAGGTTAATTTTCAATATAAGGAGGTATATGAGGATAATCTGAACGTTTGTTTCAGTTTGAGGATATGTATCAATTGTAATTAGCATATCCTAGCATAGTAGTCATTATAGTAAGATTTTGAAAATATTACTATATATTAAGATCGACATAGTACTTGACCCGTGACCTGAGAAAAGTGATGATGTTACTTTGAATAAGCGAATGTGACGATGACGTAAAGACAATAAAGAGTTGTGCTACATTAAAAATATTTTTTTCTTTTCAAAATATGTTTTTAACCTTCGGTTTAAATTTAACATTTTGTAGGATTTTTTTAAATGACAGGAAGAAATAATATCTTGACATCTTTTTAAATAACTAATGTTTGAAAACTTGAAAGAATATTGAAATTTTCACCAAAATTTTCGTGCGTGGTTGTGTAAAAAGTGATTTAGAAATCCGTCTTTTACATGAAACATGTAAGAAATTATTAGGAATATATGCCGTTAAGTCAATATGGTTTAAAAAAAATTAACAGTTTAAAGATGCTTTAGAAGTTTTGAATACTGCACTATGTCCAGAAACAGTAACGTATAGTTTGGTACAACAGTCAGCAAGATATACATAAACATTGAGAAAAAGTTAACTGTCTTCAACGACTTGCAATAATTTACGGAAGAGTTTTTCTTAACGAGTAAAATTATCAAACATATAAATCAATCACTGAGTCCGACATCTTGTCGTCAAAAGTATTCCCCAAATTTTTTGTGAAACCCTCCATGACATCCTAATATATCAAATGAAAAATTTAATAACATTACTGTCACTTTGACTCCTTAACATGATTCCTATATAAAGGAAAGGCAAAGGAATAATGTCATCACCATATATCGTATCCTGCTGAACCCTGAGACCTATGTTTCTGTCAATCATAAATATCTTCATATTAAGAAAAGCACCGGACTAATTCGTATAAGCTTAGTTATACAGCTTCTCTTAAGCACAGCCTTTAAATGTTATTATAAGAGATAAAAATTAAGTAAGAACAATGCAATTTTTTTTCAATACGGTAAATTGTTTGTTTAATTCGACGCTACATTAAAGGTTACAGTATCTAACATAATAAGCCGATAAGTTCCGGGCCTGTAATATATATAAGGGTTTGGTGGAGTGGATCCTTAGTCAATTATAATTCTGTGACACGGATATCCGTTAGTCTAACTACTTGATTAACGAATCAAGTGTGATAACATTTTGTTAATTTTTATCTGTTCGATAACGATAATAAAAAAAATTTTATTGCACATAATTCGTAACTACACTGAAGGTAAGAAACGTAACAACACTTATGCAGTACAATAATTTCGATTCATCATAATATTTAAATTTTCACTTATTTATTCAAAATTTCTGAACACATGGGTTTAATTCGCATGCTATTTAACTAATACAGTATATTTAACTTTCCAAGTGAGTTAAATTTATTCCTACAAAAATAAATATCATGCTACGATCGAACAACATTTTAATGAATGCAGCAAGGAGATATTTTGCCTAACGTTAACATCTATATTAATCTTATATACTCGGTGCGTCTGAGGATCGAAAGAACAGGGCTTATTTCACCTTTGAAACTCCTTGTTTATGCCAATGACAATGCTGTTTGGCGGTATTTATGACTCTGTAACCAACGATTATTCATTCCATCTGTCTTTCAGTGCGTATGTCATAGCATCAGAGCATTTTTTTAGTGTAGCAACTATTTGGATAAAATTTTAAGTAAAGAAATACATGAATATATGTTTATACTTCCCCATATAAAGAATTTAAAGATGAACATTTTTTTCTCACGGAACCATCAAGTGAAGATTAATGAAAAGATCTCTTAAAATGTAATCAAAAATATTTAGGCACGTACAGCACCTGTTTTTGCAAGATATAAGTTTCCAAATTATTTCGCATTATCCTTTTGTCTATTTACTATGTGTGCCAAAAATCTAAAGGATACAAAATAATTTTGTTCAACTTGTTTTTATCATTCACGTATGTGGAAGATATAAAGGCATACTAATCTGTTTTAAATATTATTAATACTTATATATCGCTTACAATAAACAATATGGGCTCTTAAATGTTAAAAGTTTTGTATTCTCCTCTATATGTTTGAAACACCCGTAGCTAAATTAGTCTTTATCAAGTTTTTTTTCCTACATCAAATTCAAATTTTTGGTTTGTGTGTCCAAACATATTTTGATTCAAATTCACACGTTATGATTACTATATGGGCCAAATAATATGACATAATTTATTTTTTTATTCTTATTACTCTTACTATTTTTATAATAATAGTAAAAGTATCTTCTACAAAATTGAAACAAATAGCATTCGTTCGTACAGTGAGAGAGTAGCGTGACGGGAGATGCAAATAACATTTTATTGCGACATTATTAAAACATATAACAGGCCGGTGTTCTGGAAGAAAATGTGTTCCATAAATTAACTACTTATTATTTATAAATACACATTATAACTACGATTTAATAGGTATAAAAGCATAACTTCGATTTAAATTGGTATCAATACTTTCCGTAGCATATAAATATATATTGGCTGAGGAAGTGCGAATTAAAGTAATTTTGGCTTCGCCAAGCCCCATTTCTCTACTTTCAAGTAAAATATTTGGCATATCTCTTTGCCAGCTATGTAAATAATATTTCGTCTACATAAATCTTTATGACATAGATAGTCCGTAGTTATGTGACAGCTTGACCCAGTGTAATATTTTCAAGATAGATGTGTTGACCTGTAAATATTTTCTTTTCACTAAGCAATTACTATGCCTTCTCGTATAACTACTTTAATTTTAATTTACTAGTTAAATATTGAATGGTATTTCAAACTTTGAGAAAATTCATATTTATTACAATTGTTTCCATTTTGTTTTAATCCTGAAATTAATATATAGACAGCGACGTTTTTTTCTGATAGATAGTCAATACACATTATAAACTTAAGTGCCCTTAGAAATGATTAAATAGCTTGTATTTTTCGAAACAATGCAGTCTTAAGATAAAAAAGGAAAGTGCAATTTTTAGTAATGTCAAAAACGGTACCATTTATCACAGTGTAATGACGCGATAAAAACTAATAATTTTACAACCGTTGGGACACCTTGTTCAGAATATAAACATATGTCTAGAATCTACCCACGTTGCTACAAATTTAGATAAATCGATATGGCCGTAACAACGACATATATAACGAACATTTTTTGTATTTCCTTTACGATTCCTTATCGATTTCGTCATTTGTCCTTGTCGATTTCGTCATATAAACCTAAAATGGTTTATAAAACCTGGAAATGGTTTATAAAAATTGGCATGACTGACCGCTCACTGTGATGAAATTCAAATGATTTGATTGCAGTAAAAATGATTTTATTCATCAAACATGCCGAACGAAGTTCGCTGTAAAAAAGAAGTTCATTTGTCATTGGCGCTTATGTTAGGATAAGATCTCAGCGGCATGCAGTAGCTAGGTATCGGCGGCGTTTAGATATCCGCTATCTGCGAAGTGCTATTTTACGTATCATGGATTCCGAACACACGTTATTCTTTACGACTAATATAACGGCTTGGAGAACGTTTGCCTTTCTGTTGTACCTTTCCATAACATCGTAATTTTTTCCTGAAAAGTTGGTTTCATTAGCACTAACCCGCAAAAAAGTCGTGTTTTTAGGGTTCTACGCCTTATAAGGAAAAAATTACCCTTATGAGTTCCATCACAATCGTTTTTCGCAAAAACTCTCGATATAGAGATTTAAATTTTGACACAGTATAGTAATTAAATTTTTCTTAAATATGTTTACGATATTCTCACGCATTTTATGTTGTAAAATAGGTTGGCTCTTTTACGATCGATATTTTTTTAAAGTATTTATTTTCCTTTCTTTATTGCAATAACGTCATAATGTTCGTAAGCATCTGATAACTTAAAACAATCAATACATCCGTCGTCTCTTTTAGACACCTATACAACAATTATATCTTCATATCGTGTTTATTTTGATTAAAGTAAAACAGTCGATGTCATTATTTTTGATTCATTTTTATTTATTAGATACAACAGACTGGAACGACAAATTTCTAAGAAATGTTTTACTTCTATAACATATCATTGCGGACGATATCGCAATATCATGAACCATTGGAAGACCTCGCATTAACTGACAAATGCTTCCGTTCCATAAAAAAGAGAGGAGACGCTCTTCTTTATGTCCGGTCCTTCATTACATTTCATCGAACCATCGTCCATCATAATATATCCGCTGATATTTAAGGATTCGACCGTCTTCATATAGTTTATAGTTTTTTTCTGAGAGTATTTATAAGTAACTGTAGCCTTAGCAGCGTTGACATAAGCAGCGTAGACACAGGCAGCGTAGACATCGACGATTTGTAGACACCGACAGCTTAAACATCGACAATGGAACAACAACATCACGTACATTTAATACAGTCGTTTCCCGAGGTTCCTATAAATCATTTTCCAATCATTGTTCCAATTATAAGCCCCAAATCCGTTAACCACATCAACACTCTTCAAAAATAAATGATGAAATATGAGTCGAACTCGCACGGTAAGTATTTTAATCAGGCACCAACAAGCATATTCGTAATTTTTAATCAGACTTTAAAATATTCGAGAGCAAGATAACGTTTTTTACTATTATTTCTTTTTTAAATTTTATTCAAGGAAATCTTTGAAACATTTTTTATTACGTTGCTTCGTTTGTCATTTTAACAGTTTTAATTTGATAGGTTCAAAAAGAAGAAAATGTGGCTTTTTTGTAAACACCCCTTCGAGTAGAAAACTTTAATACCCGAAAATTGAGATAAAAAGTTTTGTGTTTTATATATTACAACCTGTGTTTTATATATTCTCTCTACCCATATGATGTTCGGGAAAATAATCCATGAAAAATAATTTGACAGATAAACAGACTGACACAGAGTTGATTAAATGAGTCCGTTTTTTCAGTATTCGTAAGCGACGCAAGAAATCTTTGATTTCATGATTTATTATTTGATGTGCTTTTTTATTATTATCCAATGCTGAATTATTTGGCATTAGTTTTATAGAAATTAATTTTTCACAATTAAATTAAACTATGTGATGTAGTATTATTTACACTGTCTTTAATTTCTTCACCACGACCTAGGTTTTGTTTGAAAAATATTATAGGAAGTAGAAATAATACTACATCACGTAGTTTCATTTAATTATCCAATGCCTTATTTCGATTGAATTTATTTAATTTTGTCTTCGATGTGTTAAACCGTTATAGAATAAATTTAAATTTAATGGAAGTTAAATTTAATGGAAGGAAAAAGTAAGAAAATAAAAACAAAACATAACGACAATAATGAATTAAATAAAATTATATATATATAAATAATTATATAGCAAGAGAACACAACAATTGCTGGGACCTTTAAGTGAAAAGCTCTATCATGTATTTCTGATATTAGATTTTTTTCTGGCCTAATCCTAATATTGTAAACGTATTTTTGTTTCCTTCTTTGTTGATTACGTAATAATTATTTAAGGAATGAACCGATTTTAACCGTAATGGAGAAAGTTACCATACACGCATTATGCACACTAAGATAACGTACGTATGCATTTACATACGGGCGTCGCTAGATGGCGTTACTGCTGTTTTCTTAAAGTAACAAATTAGTTTATCAAACCGGCAATTGCTCATAATCTTCTAGCTACTATCTGCAATTGCGCCGCGTAAATTTTTTATAATCGAACTACGGAATATCAATTCGATTTTAAATCAATCTTTGTGCCGATGAGAGCCAATTCTTTAAGTCTTTTGTTCCGATTCTTACTGCAATTTGCACTAAAAAAATTTAAATAAGTCGTATAGAGTCTATTAAAGGAACATCTAACTGATTTCTAATTAGCTTAAAAATATCAACTTAGAGTATCAAGTACCCTAATTAGGTTCAGATATTTTTAAAGCCTATATTTGTCGAAATTATTTTCTTATATTATAATAAGTAATAATTAATCTAAATCTATATTTAAAGTGTAAACACTTCGCAGACGCAGATAAATATTTAGTGAGACCGTACAAACTGCCACTTAGGACCATGTAATAAAGTCGGAACCATGTCTTATTTAAATAATGGTCATCCTGGTTGTTTCCGTGTATTGTTATAAGAGGCACAAATATATATTCGAATGTCTATTATTATCTAGAATATGGGCTCTATTAAATTATATATTGTAGATGATAAAGTATGTTAACAAACTTGAAAAAATTTAACTTTTCGTAATTTTTGAAGCAACTGAACTTAATTGTTTACAGATAGTCTCAGAACGACCATATATTGTTAAGACTTTATTTTTCTTTTTCTTTTGGCTGCGACTCTATTTAAATTGAGAAAGTAGTCGCATCTATTACAACTTAATGTTTATAACCTCTTGTGATTCCGGAATATATCGTGACGATTTGAAGGAAACATTTTTTTAATATTTTGAAAAGTTTTTACAAACTATTTGGTTTATCAGTGGGGCAATACGTCTTAAATGGGTAATTTTTATTTTAATTAGCTATTTAAGTGTAACTACAATATGTATATTCAAAATATAGGAGTGATATGAAGATAATAAAAAATATTATCTTTCTACTCCGCATTTAGATGGAAATTAAAGATTTGTTATAATTATAATAAGTGATGAGATTGATAAGTAGGTGATGAGAAGAATAAATAATTTTTAGTGAAATATTTGATAAGGAAAGAAACACTTTTTTGAACAAATTTTTAGGGAATAACTTTATTATATAATAAAAATATAACATTTATTTTGTCTGATTAAAGCAGTTAAAAATCACATGATTTTTCACATTTCGAGAATTATTCTTTTGTGAATCTCCATTGATTAGAAATATTAAAGATAAAGAAAATAAAAAGTGATTCATTAAAGTCTCCCATTAAAAGGAAAGACACCAACATGAGAGCATATCTTCCCTCAAATTGAGACTTTTATGTCTCACGTCTCACATTTAGTGTTCCACAAACATTCCAAATAAAAATATAAGAAGTGTGTTCTTATTACTTAAACTCCATTTTCAAGGTTCTGTAATAACAGCCATTTATTCTTATAGTTTCATAATTTTGTTTACCCGACTACAATCTGAAATGCATTATGTAAAGTTGTATTTTTGTTCTGTCTATCCTAATTCTCAGCGTTGTCAACATAAAATATTCTTCCCTAAATGATTTTTTTTTACTGGAAGTACCTTTGTTAGTGACGATTTCTTACCTTAACTTCTTTAGTTTGTAACGTTTTTTTCCTGCTTGTATTAGTTAGGTCATTTTTTCATAAGTGATATTTTTTTAATTTGATCATTCTTTTCTTACTTTTTACAAACATAAAAGAAAAAAGTAAACGCTTATGACTCTTGTACTAAAATAAAATTAATTAATAAATTAAGTTAAGTAATTATAACCGAAACGATTTATAAATATTAGTCATGATTCAATTAAAACATACAGGAAAGTTATGATATAGAATTGAGAAGGAAAGATAAACACGGACAATTACACACAAACACAATAAATTAAATTATACTGTTCAATTTGACTGAAGATCATCATCATCATCATCATCGTCATCATCATCATCATCATCATCATCATATATATTAATACGCTAAGGTTAAGATGTTACTCTCCCTTTTTAGAAAAAACCTCACAACTAATCCACATAAATTATATATCATTTTATAGATAATTGCTTGCTCTACCGGCATCCACAACTAAACAATTTATTATTGCTATTGTTTTTGCAAATTAATTAATTATTAAAATTATATACACAAAACAGCAATGCTGCCATCTAAAGGCTCAACGTCAATATGATTGACTGTCGGTAAAATTTTTGTTTAATTTCAAATCCACTCACGTATAAATAAAGTGGCGCTGTAGCTCAATGCTTTTGATACTTGCGCCTCTATATGTCAATTTTAGTAAAATATTTGTTTGATCTGTCATCTGAGCTTCATAATGGAATAAAAACGTAATAAGCAGTGTGCAAAATTAGAAATGAATTGAATACCTGCAATCAATTTTGATTTATTAAATTGACTCTAAACACTCTGTTGTAACTAAAATGACAGCTGTGAGTTCATTTTCTCATGGGTAAATATTTATAATCTACCACGCAAATTGATATAATGCGAAGACTTCGCACGGGTCACGCTAGTTCCATTTTATTAGACAACAACTTATTTGTTATCGTTTTCGACATCGTTGAAAAATTTGTCAATCCCAAAATTTAGGTCTACTTTTTCAGTAAGAAACTGACTAATTTATCTTCAATACACCTAAATTTTCTATGAGTAACATAAATTTTTCGACTAAATTATTTTAAACAGTTTAGCTCGCATAAAATAAAATGGGCCCGGAATTCTTTAAGACTTTTTGGTATAGCTTGCTAATAAATACCTGCATATATAACTCAAGTGACTTGAATATCAGTGTTAATTTTAGTTAGTGATAATTTTAGTGTGCTGAAAATTTGACTTCTGTTTCACCAGCTATATTTTGGTTTGGAAATTGTATAGAAACAGTTTTTTTTTAATTTCCAATACAGTATGCTATTTTCAATTAGATATTTACCCTTGTATCTAAAACTTTAATAATTTTGACAATAGTGGCTTTATGTAAATTTTAATCATGACTTATTGACTGCCATTTACAGGGTATACTCAAATACCGATAAATGTGACATTCATTTGACAGGGGGAGGGTGGCGCCGCGTCTAATGAGTTGTAGATGGTTAAATCGAGGAAACGTTTTTATTTTTGGGAAGAACATCGTTTTGTTTAACGTCTAATCTTACGACTGTGCATTTTTGAATCGTTCTCCACTTCAAATCGGCGGGACGACGTGGATCAAAGACTGAAATTAACACTTTGAATCAAGAAGATTTTATTAGAAGAAGTCAATTTGAGGTACTTCCTGGCGTTGATTGATGAGGGAACCATTTTTACTTTCATGTTGTTGATTAGCAATGAGTTATCGTGTAATGTAAAACGTTGTGAAATATCAGATATATATTTTATGTTACCGGAAACGACATTGGCCATACATATGCAAAAGATTTTATTCGAACTTTATTAGTGAAGATGTCAAAATAAATGGAAAATATGTTTTAAGCAATTGTCGACATTTTAGTCTTTATAATTTAAATCGTTGCTCTGACCATGTAGATCACGAACGTTCATCCATGAGTATATAAGACATACGTTGCGAGTCGTAATTCTTGGTAAAAGTGAAACGATTTAAAAAGAAGTGTTTATAATACTTAAAATTCGGCCCTAGTTTATCAAAACAAGGTTCGGCACTTATCATAACTCTATGGATGCAAGACATTATTTCTCTAAAAAGTTAACATTTCCAGTTTTCCATTTATATATTTGTCGAAAAGCATACAAAACAGACATAATCGTAACTATAAATTTACACCAAAGTTTAAAATCAAGTTCACAATTCGTCACGAGCTAATGTGGGCAAATGTTTCGATGAGATCTTTATTAGGTTTTCTTTTTATACTAATTCATTTGATTTATTAAGAGTTCCTCAATTCAACTACGAATCTTTATAATTTCACAATTTCTGTCCTTCCGTCTATCTGGCCTTTTTCGTCACAATTCCATAATTTATATCTGTAATAAATTTTTCATGTCAGTATTTCAGGTGGAAATTTCAAGTAATATTCATAATAAATATTTTTAAATGCACATGCACATGAAATGGAGGTAACATATTTTTTTTCCATTACCAGCTAAAATGCAGTGACATTAGCCAAATTTTGAAAATAAAGTTGAAATTTCTCAGATTGTTTTTGTTTTAATTTAATGTTTCATTTGAAGAATGTTTAGCTCAAACATTAATATTTTTGGCAAAAAGCGGATTGCCATTAGGGAATGTACCCTTGAATCGATGTAATTCTTGCACCAATTAAAAAAACTAATTGTTACTAAGACGTGGCTTAAAAATTATTTCGGATATATTACAAAGTATGTTTACGCTTTAGAACATTTTAGCTTAAATTGAATGGCTTTTTTCTTTCAATTTTCTTTTTTTAAACCTAACACCTACTTTTCCGTGAATATTTATAAGACTGTAGATTTATTATTATTATAATATTGTATCCATCAATATTTTTTTTATTAATTAGTGTTAATTTAATTTTTTTTACTGTCAATCGGATTATTTGCACTAACTAGTTGTTTTTGTCATATTGATATAAACAGGAATAACTATTATACTTGTAGCATAAATATTTTAGACCTATAGCATAAATATTTAACTGATTTATTTGCTCCCAAATAGTAGAAATTAACAAAAGTGTAAACAAATAATTATTAAAATTTACATTTCTAAATAATATCAACCAATCGGAGTATTATCTGATTTGTTAAAAATATTTTGAAGGTATTAATATTAGGAGTACCTTTGTCAAAAATAAGATGCAAGAGGTGATTTTAATGTTAAGAAGATGATTTGTGTATAAAATAATGTCATTTTGTTGAAATCGTCACAAATACAAGAAATTAGTTTGTTCTATTACTTGAAATATTTTAAGGACAATATTGTCAATTGTTAACTTAAACCTTTGAAAAAGGTCCCTTTCTCAAATGTTGACAATACGTTTTCGCAAACTTTGATGTTGATAATGATGTTCTCTGCATAACGATTCAAAACGGGATACAAGGAATCATTGGAAATACTTGAAAATCCATCTGCGCGTTGTTGATACATTCTTGAATTTCGGAAATTGTTGAATTTTTTATTTTAAAGTTTTACCACAATATCATCAAAGCATATTTTTCCAAAATATGCATTCATTTGAAATAAGCTGGAAATCCAGTACGTAATTACACATATTTTCTTTTGAAATAGAGCTTTCAATTTTCATAAAGCTTTCAATTTTTTACGTGAAATGATAAGAAATATAAAAAGGTGTCTAAAAAACCATAAAGCATATACAGGAGGCTTTTCAAATAAGATACAATAAGACTGTAAATTTTTGGATAAGTTTAATTATTTATTTGATATTAATGTCAATGATAACAAAATTTTATATTTTTTCTTTGACTGTGTATACCATATGGTATGGTAGCTTATATGCGTGCGAATCTTAGTGAAACTAAAAAAAAGTCAACGTTGCAAAAGTAAGTAGTACATAAATAAATTTTTAAATATTTACAACAAATTATCTTAAAAATATGGTTTTTGCCAGTCATGCAATTCTTATTTCTTCCCAACAAAGTATTTTGGCAGTCAAAATACTTTGTTGGAAATCTTAGAGGAAGGATAATGGTTCTATAAATTTCTCGACGATGATATAGGATTATATGTCAATGTAATGTTAAAATGGATGCAGTCAGTTTATAACGATAGAATTGGATTTAATGTATTTATGTGTTCTTAAGTTTAAAGGTTTCATATATTAAGATAGTGATTAGTGTTAAAGATGCAATCAAAGTTCTGTGTACGATTGAAAACGCATACATCATAGTTTAACATATAATGATAATGGCAATTTATAAACAAATTTTCTACTGTATGTGAAATGTTTTATTGTTTGTTATTTCGTTTCATTTATTTTGTCATTAATTTATATTTCACACATAATTAGCATTAACTGATATTTCTGATCTGACATATTTTTTTAAAACCATTAATATGCTTTTGGCTTAGCTATGTTTTCCCAACCTTAGAGACGAGAGTCACTCCCAGAGTACGTGATTATGAAAATATATCTAATTTTTAACCCTTATATCTAAAACTGTTAATCGTAAATCAATATAAAAAAACGACTTCCAGAGGTATACTTTGTAACTTTCTTGTCCTGATTTAATAAATCCATCAACTACTAATAACAATACTATGCTTTTTATTTCCGTTAACACTAATTGATAGTTTTCAATAATACACATTATATAAAATTTGCTTTTCACGTAGTTATATATTTATTTTATTTTAAGTAAAAAAAATATCTAAAACAATCGATAGACTGCCGTATCAGTGACCTGCGTTTAAAGATTTTGTTTTGTTTTTTCTTAATTTTATTTCTTGTTAACCAGTTGAATTTGTTTGCTCTCATTTGCATCAAGTTATTTCATCAATTTAATGATGTTTTTGCCACGTAATTAAATGAAAATCGCATTAGTTCGCGCCACCATCAAATACAGAGTCACAGGTAAAGCGCGAATAGAATGAGCCAGCCAGTCATGACTAGAAGCCCAGTCAGTCAGGGAGCACGATCCGGTGGCTTACCGTGGTAATGATTCGGTTCACTATATAGATTTGGAACTCTATACAGCTTCACTCACGGCGTATATGTATAACTTTTATATCTAGAAGATTTTAAATATACTTATACATTATGAATTCATTGCTTTATGTACTCCGAACTACCTTGAGGACATAATTTAAAATGGCGTAAAGGTTATTCATTTGAACTTATTATTTGTCTACTTATAATATAAATAATATTCCTTATTTTCTCATTGAATGTGTTTTATTATTCGATTTTTACATTAACAATAATATTTTGTGTGTATTTTAGAAAACAAATTTGATAATTATATACCTATAGTGTAATTGTTACATATTCATTGCAATTAAACTCTTAATGTTGAACTTAGCGATTTACACAATTTGAAAGCCATCATATTGAAAATGCCCAAAGTATGAATTCTGGAAGATCTAAACTTCCGAACTGATATGACGAAATAAAAGTGCATATAATAGAGTCTGTTAAACGATTTTGAAGCTCGTTTTTTATCGTGGCTGAGCGACAACGCTACGTATATGTTGGTAATGTTGATAATTTGAATGAGTTTTCATTAATTTTGTTGATATTCTAGGAAGCGTTCACATCAACTTTCCAATCAAAATATTTGTATTTATTTACTACATCATTATATTTATTTCTTAATGTTTTATGTACTTATACGCTTATGAAGGATATGGCCATTTTTCATTCACTATGTGAGTAGCGACCTACCATCACATTTTTGTTTCATCCACGTATATAAAGCTAATATTAGGGTTTGGTTCTCTAAAATCTCCCTTAGCAAATTTCGTCTAGGTAGTCATATAATCTCTATGGCCAAATCTTCAGTCTTATTTAACGATGACATATTGTATGTTACTAACTTTTGCCGTTTTGTAACATATTTTATATTAGATAAATGTTTATGGATGGAGTACATGCACACCTCTACATGCACATATTCATTTATTCAAGCAAGGCCTGTGTGAGTGCATGTGTAAACGCGTGATATACTTTAAGGAAATTATATGGAAAACAAAATAATGTAAAAACTTTTAAGCTTTTCAATAAAAAGTTTTCTCAAAGAGACGTCCAAGATCATTGTTAGAAAATAAAGTATAATAAATAATGTAAAATTAGTCAAGTTAATTGTGTAAAATTAAAATGCAACTGTTTTTCCTTATTCAAATTAAATAAATATTTTTAAAAAACAAAAATGAAATTCAAATATTCTTTGCGTAAAAAAAAATCGTGATAAAGTTTGTCGGGCCTCCCCAAGTATTTATTAAATAAAATGTTGATATTTCATGTTGGAAATAAATAGTTATTTTTTTTCTTTTTATCCTTGTTAAATAACCTACCATAAAATATATCTCGCAATTAAATAGTATTTAGTTACTTGAATGCCTTATACTTAAATGAATATACACGATTGTTACCTTGAATTGAAAAAAACAATGTTGAATATGAAGAGTGCTTATGGCTAAACCTTGCATGCAAATAATACTTTACCAGCATAATATATTTATTCACAGCGAGAAACATCACTGCGTAAGTGCGTGTCATTTTCATTTGAAATTGAAATGCCTCACGCATACCTAGTCTCATCTATCAGGAATATTTTCGGGACGGAATCGTAATATTTTTAGAGTAAGGCGGATCTTGAAAGCTTTATCACAGTGGAGAGATTTTTGGGAAAGACTATGTGACCCATAGATGACGGTGATTTATAAAAATTAATACTGAAAAGAAAGATGTTAGACGGCAGTCTGGGTATTCTCGAGTTGAGTGATTCGTTTTTACGCGGAATAATTAAATGCAGTTTAGTGTTTGTCAATAGGTATCTATATCTAGTAAGTAAGTATCTAACTTTTTCTTCGAATCTTGACATTAATATACCTCATCGGTGTTTACTTGTCTCTTATACGTAGGTCAAGGGAGACAGTTCATATACTTTGAAAAAAAATCTAAATATTTGTAAAAAAATATAAAGCTGCTAAGTCTTATCAAGTGACCGAAATAAACTAGACAAATTAAATATAGAAATAAAGCAATATTTGGTTTTCAACTTTTTGATGATATTAAAACATCGTGGGAAATTGTAGAAAAAATAGAGTGGTGATAATATAGAAGAAAGTTTGTGAATTTAATTTTGAAACAAGTTACATTTTAAATTATAAATATACTGGAAATTAAATATAGAAATAAAGCAATATTTGGTTTTCAACTTTTTGATCATATTAAAACATCGTGGGAAATTGTAGAAAAAATAGAGTGGTGATAATATAGAATAAAGTTTGTGAATTTAATTTTGAAACAAGTTACATTTTAAATTATAAATATACTGGAAATTAAATATAGAAATAAAGCAATATTTGGTTTTCAAATTTTGGATGATATTAAAACATCGTGGGAAATTGTAGAAAAAATAGAGTGGTGATAATATAGAATAAAGTTTGTGAATTTAATTTTGAAACAAGTTACATTTTAAATTATAAATATACTGGAAATTAAATATAGAAATAAAGCAATATTTGGTTTTCAACTTTTTGATGATATTAAAACATCGTGGGAAATTGTAGAAAAAATAGAGTGGTGATAATATAGAATAAAGTTTGTGAATTTAATTTTGAAACAAGTTACATTTTAAATTATAAATATACTGGAGTTAAATTCAAAAACGAATTTAAATGCTCTATTCACACTTATATGAGGTGACCAAAATGTGCAAAAAAGTGTAGGAAAGGCATAGTTATCGAACTCTATTTACAAAAATTTACTACGGATTTATAAGAAAAAATAGAATGGTTCTATAAATGTAAAATAATCCTTATAAAACCTAGTAAATACGAGTGGAAATCGTTTTTAATGTTTAGAAATTTAAAAATACAAATAATAAAAGCCTGATGTTGTTCTTCCTCAAGAAATTGCATTGACTAGTATGTCTTCGAAAAGTCCGAAAGAAAGGTATTGAAAATTTCCCGAATCTATTGGATTTCGAATCTTCGTTAATATTTTACAACGAATTTTACACAAATTTCTGGTAACACTGTTTCTAATACATAATAGTGATTTTGGTACTTTCGAACATGTCAAATACGACCGAAAGAAAATTACAATTTTTATTTTTTTTTCTACTTAAAAATTCTCAAATAAAAACTTAATAGGTTCTTGTGTCAATGGACATTGTGTGGGTTAATATCATATAAAATCGATATTGCTGTGAAAAATGGAAAATGTTCATTTAAAGTATGAACAGTCTCTTGAGATTATGTATAGACATAGTGAAACCTAAAATTTATTTGAAATAATTTTATTTACAAAATTAAATCTTAAACGATTACTTGAGTAACGCGGATAATTTATTTTAGTATCTACATGTTTTATATTGTTCATGGAGAATTTATTTATTCAAGCGTTTATAATACAGTGTTGCGGTTATGATAAAGTAATTGAAAGTATTTAAAATTTATTTATAAAAGTACCATCACAAATATTAGTAGTTACATATTATTTGATAAAAATGCTTAAATATGTGTAAATGTTTAAGGAATTTTAAAAGTGGATGTCTCATTACTCTATGTCGTATTTTAATATAAAATAAGAAATACCTATGTCTGTTAGTTTAGTACCATAATTGTAAAACTATAGATTTTGCTAAAAGAACATTTAAAGCATATGTATTAATTTTTCCTGTGCCTAAAAATGTTAAATTTTTTTCTTCTCTTTTTGGAAACCACTTATGCCATTAAATCATAATTAAGTATTAACAAAAACATGTATAAATTGATTATCAAAATACGAGTCTGGACGTGCTACAATGAAAAAAGTTAAATGAAGAATTAAAGAGAAAAAAGAGACTACATAAAAATTAATAAACTTTATGTATGTACATACATACATGTACTAACACATACATATTTATACGTGATATACACATGTAAACGCAAATATGTTCATTCGCATACACGTAAAAGATTATTATGTGTAAAGTATAGATATTTAAATTTGTCATATATATGTATATATATATATATATATATATATATATTAATTAGTAATTAAAACCTTCCGCGTGGTGTACTGTTTATGCTTTTGCCAAGTTAAACTGATATAGTACAAAATAATGTAAGAACAATTGATATCTGATATTGCCTCTACTAATATATTAAAAGAAAAACCTTTTCTGTTTATTTGTTTGCTTGTATTTCTTTTAGGTTTAAATGCTCCAAGAGGTTGCTATGGAACTTTGTACTTCGATAATATACAACCCAATTTCAAATATAGATATACATATGCTATCACTTACTGAAGCAAGGTGGTGAAAATAAAGGCTAAAAAATCACGCTTGCGCACCAAAATTTAATGCCTATATATTAATTTAATTTTTAAAAGTAGTGGAACATTTAATAGTTAACATGTCACTGACACTGCATCACAGCAAATCAGCAAATGTCAGGTCTGCCTAATTGTATTTAAAACAATACTTACCCCGTAATTTTATAAGTGGTCCGGTTGAAATTCATACGAATTTCTTTGAAGAAAAGTGTTTTTGTTTTATTTTCTTAATACCACTCAGATAAAGTCCTAGTCAAAAGAAAGTATTTTTATATATTTTCCATGTTCATTGGTTTGTCCATATTCTTACGACCTTTTAGCCTTTGTTGATTCACTGATCTTTTATGTATAACAAAATCCTCGGGTAATAAAAATATATGCAATATACCAAAATCAGTTCACTAATTTTTTTATACTAGCGCCTACATAAAATTAAACAAATATGATGTTTAATCAATTTTTATTACTTTATTGAGATAAACTGCAGACTACTTGTGTGTGTTGTACACAAAATGCATTCGCGTTAAATGTTTCATAGACAATAAAAAATATATTTCAATATTATTAAAATTAAACTACTTACATACAGTGATGCAAATAAATTAAACAACAAAAAAAATAAAGCTTGAGTAACGATCGACTCATCTAGAGTACCGCGCAACTGGTGCTCTCCACAAGGCTGTTGTTGCGCCCTCTGCCACTCCACAATTCATTCAAAGCACTCGAAGGCTTTCAATATTTATATTCATCCATAGGGCCCTTTTTCATTTTCGTAATGTATTTAATTGAATATTTCAATAAAACTCGAAAGCAATCAGCCACTGGCGACAGAACAAAGGATTAGGAACAAACCGCGAGTAAAAGAGGTGCTCTTCAATGTCAAAGGTCTGCTATAATCTTCAACAAAGTTATTGATAATACGCTTGTGGTAAGAGGACGTGCGATTTTATCCATATTTAAGTTCAGTGCTTTTCGTAACTAGATTAGCGGCGCCGAGATTTGTCTCAAATTATTTTTGAGTTATTTTTGAAATTGGGTGCATGGATGTATTACCACAAGAACTTAAAAAGCTAGTCAAGCGAATGTAAAACCTATCAAACACGAGTTGAATAATACGTGCAAATACTATTTAAGTATAATTTAAAAGAGTTAACCACGCATTAAATACCGTACTAGTACCGAAAAAAGTTTCTTGTGAAGAAGATCAACTAATCGGCAAATTTTGTATGTACGAGAAGGTACTTAGGGAACGTAGAGAAAATCGTTACATAAAGTTATCCTTAACTTAATTTTCATATTTATTTCAAAGATAATTTCTCAAAAAATAAGTAAGTATACTTTTTTGTTAATTAAGGACTTTACCGACGATTTATAGCAAGTGGATGAACTCGCATAATAGGTTATACCTCTCATTTACGTTGAAAAATTGCATACCAATGTAGATATTTATGCAATCAAATGGCATTAATTTATCCTTAACCTTTGCTAAAAATTTATCCCCAAATATGGTTAAAGCTTAAGTATTCAAGAAATTAAAAATATTAGAAAGTAAAAGCAAAATTTTGTAAGTTTCTGGTCCTCCAATATGTTTACTCGTTTTTAAAACTTGCATAGTTTAAATATATAGTTACGTTAAGTATTTAAAAAGGTTTTAACGCATACGATACATTGACACCTTATTTAAATTCTATACAAAGGACCTTTTTTAATTATAATAGTTATTGTGATCATGATGATGATTTCAACTTTTTTTTCAACTAATGTGATATTCTAAAAGGATATTGCCCCATTTTTTTGTATTCATATTTTTTATGAAATTTAATTTTACTTAAATAACTTTTAGACGCGTTAGTTCTTTACACATTTAGGCACTTATAAACATTTAAGACTACATAGAATTACTATTAAATTGTTTACAAAAATAGATTTTTCACATAGTAGGGTCATTCATAAGGTTAAGTATGCGCACTTAGGTTTTTAAAGCCTTGTCGTAATTAAAATATAAGAGTTATGGAAGTAAAAATACGTTTGTTAGATAGCATATTTATTACTTACTAAATGACTATAGACATTATAACACAACCTCACATATTTTGAATGCAATTAATGATTAATAACAGGAAGACGGAATCCATTCACTTAACCCGAATTTCGGGTAACTGTGCACAAACCTTTGGGATAAGTAGGCGCGCCCTAATTCAACGACTTTTAAAAATAAATAGTTTATTTGTAAAAAAAATAATAAATCCTATATATTTTTTTTTACAATTTGTGTTTTAAAATCAGTTAAAACAATCCAAAATATTAGGTAATTAAGGTCTAGAAACATAATGAGATTAATTAAATATATTTTACATGTCTTCTAATTGAAAATTTCTTGACATAGTCAGAGTAAACCTAATTTTATCAGAAGTAATCACGAATGGAAGTTTCTGTTTAATAGGTGTAGTCAATATTGTTAGCGCCGATATTAGTCTGAAAATAAATCTAAGCTCTCACAAATATCAAGTAATTCAGGTTCATAATTTTAGGTAAACCAAACTTATTAGAAACGGTGTAACATTTTTCTTCAACATTTTAACTCTCATCAATGCATTTAATACAAACATTCTAACCCTTGTCAATGCATTTATCACATGGAAACCTTCCTTTCATTTCATAAGAAGTGTACTATTCGCGCCACCATTATCCGCAAGCACTACATTTGATCTTCTGTCTTCTTCGGCTGTATACATCCAATTCTCCATCGGCGGCTCCATGTATTTTTTTAGAAAAAGAGGATATTTTTTTTCGAGACGTATTTTTTTTTTTGCTTTTGAAGTAGATAGTTTCTGTTTCTTTTTTTGACAAGATTGCCTTTTTCTTCTCTTATAGGATAAGTGTCTTCTTTTTATCAAAATAGCTGACGATAATGTTGAAACTTTAATTTTGCGCTTATTTTTTTCTGCTTCTTGTAGCTTCTTTTTTCAGTTACTGTTTATATGGGCTCCAGGTTATAATTTGTTGAAATTTTACCTCCGTGTTTTTCATTCAAGGTGAGATCGAACCTGGTGGAAGATAATGGCCACCAACATTCGTAATTCGTAAGCAAATAGCTGTCATTGTGATGCCTCTGCCTACTGAAACCACTTTAGATACAACTTTTTTCCTTTCATTGTAACCTGTCTTGAATGTTTTTTGGTAGATAGCTTATTCCTCTCTCATAAACATTATATATGCAACTTGGTTAGAATTTATATTATCCATATAATTAAATTTCTTGAATTTTTTAATTTTATAAAACCTGGTTGCTGTTGATTGACGGAGGTCTAGTAAAGGATGATGTTTTAAAAACATTAAACCCAGTATGCCACATACATTTAAAATAGCCGGCAGCCATTTTTTATGACTTATCAAAACGCTTGTCATTATTGTTGGCTATGGCATATCCGTACGCTAAGTGCGATCATTTATAGTTAGACCCCAATATCTTTCTTCCATTTTGTTATCATCTAGTGTGGAAAAATTTCCTTCTTGAGTATCATAAAAAGTTTGCTTAAAGCGATACATTGACGATGCAGCACAATTTAGTTTTAGTATTTTACGCAGAAAACATTCATTCATTGCAATGGCACTTGCAGCTGTTCTCTTGCTTTTTTTTTCAATTAGTGATTTAGTCTTAGCTATTTATTACTTTGTTACTGGTGAGAGTTTAGGTTTTCTTTAGACATACGTGTTCAGCATGATGATGAAAGCTGGAAATATAAAAATGATTTAGTGTAAAAAAAACAAGTTGTTCAAGCAAAAACATCACATCAATATAATATTACTAAAATATTTTACACGGGGCAAGTGTAAGCATGTACATACTTACCTGCGTACACTGCGTACTCCAAGCAGCCAAAATTCAAACGAACGTTTCGGAGAATCTCAGGTAACGAATATTACTTTAATATTGTTTCTTGTTCATTAACAATATTATGCTATCAATAAAAGATAAATTAACTTACCATTGTTGGATCCAAAATTCAGACGTGACAACATTTTCCAAATTATGAAAAGTTGCCGATTTAACAACCAAATATTATTTCTAGCAGAAATAAAGTAAACAAAATGCGACACGTCACAACGATATGTTGGAACTAATTTGTCACTTTGGGGTCACAGACATAAAAAAAAAAAAAATAATGCCCGTGTACAGCACTTAACGGGTATTTGACCTTCAGGTCTTATGATTTAACCCAGTCTGGGAAAAATCTGCCACTTCAAGTCGTCAGACAGCGAAGAGGCGGCAAAAACCCAGACTCTTGCTTGGCACAACGGGCGGCACCGAGTCCGTCCGCCCAACCACAGCCTAGTTAGGCCCGGCCTAAGGCCCTAAAACACTATACTTTAAAAAATTGAGACGTGAGATAACTCTTGTAGTTTTCCTACAACTTTTGCGGAGGCTTAACAAATTTTTTGCATATCATTCAGTGTATCTTTGATTATATGCTATCTAAAATTATTAAAAACTATCGTTGATGCACTTCTTATTCTGTTTTAAAATAATATCTCACACTTTTTATGGAATTAAAACGAAATCGAATACTTAATTTGTTGGCCCTTCTTCCAAACTTCCGTGTAAATATTTTTGAGTGTTAGTATTTTTAATTAGCAATATTTAAGTACTGTGACAAAATTCCAGTTTCTACGTCAAGCGGTCTCAGAGAAAAAAGTCTATGATAAGCATACACAAATGTCATATAGACAATGTGTGATGATTTTATAAGCGTTTAGTTTTTCTTGTTGAGGTACGGAAACGTAAAAAAGGTAAAAGTGAGGTTTTACAGATATTTCTCATAATATAATTCATTAACATTATATTATCGACATAATTTTAATCGGATGTATAAAGCTTGAAAGTATCAAAGTATCTTAGAATTTATTTTGATTTGATTTGAAAGTTAGAAAAAAAACGCATTCAAGTTAAATATGACACAAACTAGGCTTCAAAATAATACAAAAATGTAAAGTGACCATTTCATTTCGAAAGATCTGTGCAATGACATAACGTAGGACATATGTTTTTTTTTGTAATTATTTCGCTTTTTGTGAATTGATCTTTTTAATATTTAATGCGTTTACTTAGAGACATAATGCAAAAATGAGACAAACAGCTGGATAAAAGAAGATTTTTAAGTGTTCAGAATTTGACCACGGAACCTAAAATAGTTAAAGGTAGTACGAGCAGATGAAGGAAAGTTGAAACATTGAAAATGATTATTGCAGTTAATTGTAAATTATCGTAAAGATGAGGCAGTTAGTATTCATACAGTGGAAGAAGGTGTACACATATTTCTATACGAAATAAGAAAAGTGAAGAAATATATTAGCGCGGAGAAGGGTAGAATTTTATAAGAGATGGAGGTGATATTGAAATTCTAAGATATGATAATGAAATAGAATGAATTCAAGTGCCATTGGAATAAACGGGTCTTGTTTACGTAAAGGACTAAAACTAAATTGTGCTGATGATAATCAAGAAGCAGAGTTTACCACACATTGTAGGAAAATGGAAGAAAGATATTTTGGTCTAACTATAAATAATTTGAGGCGCTTAGTGTACGGATTTGCCATAGACAACAATAATGTCAAGCTATGCTATTCCGCGTGCTGTGCTATTCTATGTTTTACTGTGCTATGCTATGTAATATCATGTTATGATATGTTATACTGTGTAAAGTTATGTGTCAGATCAGATTAGGTCATATTAGGTTAGGTGAGGTTTTTTATGTAAAGTTAGTTTATGTTATGTTGGGCGACGTTAGTTTTGGTTAGGTTATATTAGGTTATGTTAGGTAAAGTTAGGTTTGGTTCGATTAGATTGGGTAAAATAAGACAATTTTACGTTTCAATTAAAAATATACTGTGCAAAAAAGTTTACTTACATAATTTGTATAGTAAGTGACATTACGCCTATTAATTAGCTTAATATTTTAGAGAGTATATATAGTCTGCAAATAGGCATATTTTTGGAAAAATGGAGGAAGCAAGCGCGTATGCAGATTTATAACATATTAAAGAAGTCACTATTACTGAATTTAAATTCTTATTCACTCAAAAAATAAGGTATTTGATGATTAGCTTTTTAAACTGTGTTTTTAATTCACAAGTAAATACTAACTGGACCATACAAAGCGAATTTGAAAAGGCAAAAGATTATTATACACAATTAGTAGTCAAGGGTTATTGCCATCTCGATAAAGCTGCATGTGAAAATGTAAACAGCCATTCTACTTAATTGGTTTTATGAATGGATTAAATCTTAATTATATTGTGATTATTATATATATATATATATATATATATATATTATGAATTAATATTGTGATAATACTACTATAGGTTACTGTTGTATCGATGTAATTTGAATAATACGAAATTAATAAATATAGTTACCAAAGGAATATTAAACACATATTTTCATTTTAATTTGAATATAGGCAACCAAGGTAATGCGGATAGGCTAACAAACTTATTTCACACAAGAGCTACGCGTATATTAGTAATATTACAATAAGTATATATCCATTCTCCAAAACAGGATTTTGTGAATACGTACTTAAATTATTATCATTAAGAAAAAATATTGCACATTAAAAAAAAACTAATTCGATGTATGTCCAACAATTGAATAAAATTGTAAAATGTCAACAATGGTAATACGTTTTATCAATTTTCTTGTCTACGTTTCCGCAGCTGAAACAACCCATTTATCAAATCAATGCTTATTCATGGTGTGGATATTAGTAGTTAAACAATAAGTTAATTCCTTAGAGACAGATTAATTAGCAAGTTATTTAATTCCTTTAAGGATACTCCTTCATAAATATTAGCTTTAATAGTAAAATGAACTATAATTAAAGTAAAATCGTCCAAATATTTACGCCAAATTATCAAATTCTTAACGCTCACATTAAATCGGGAAAATGCGATTATAGGTAAACATTAATCATATCAATATATACATATATATATATATATATATATATATGTGTAAATATATATATACATATATTTATATACATATATATATATATATATATATATATATATATATATATATATATATTTGAGATTGTAAACAACGATATCTTTCTAAATCGTATTGACAAAACAGGATTCTCCGGTCCGCTTTCATGATTTTTCTCTTCGTATTTTGTGGATGGAAAACAATACGTACCAGTTGATAAATTTATATCCAAGACTTACCTTACGTAAGTGAGCCAGGGTTCGAATCTCGTACCTACACTTTTGACTACTCTGGTAAATGACATTGGCTTCGGGGCAAGGATTGCGCGTTTTCTCTTACTGGCGGACGACACGAAGCTTTTCAGTCATCAAGGCTGCAGCAGATGGCTAATGACTCAAGCGTGACATCAGTGCCGTAGTCGAGTGGAGCGCAGTAAACGGCTTAAAGCTTAGCGCAAACAATTGTTTTGTGTTGTGTAATTCAAAGGGTTTTAAATCTTTGTCATTTCATTTCGACTCCTGCATACTTCATTAGCGCTAAGCAGATTAGATGTCAGCCCATTTATACCCTCATGAAGCCCAGTAGAGCTTATGGTCGAACGCGTGCAAAAGGTCTTCATACGATATTTGCACAAAAGACAGTATTGTAAGTTCCTTTTTTGTTTACTGCCGAATTCCTCCCAGGTAATCTAGTTTATCACTCGTTGTTACTCAGAAGAGACGTTGCAGTTATGAAGTTTACCTTCCAGCTATTGAGACGAAAAATTGTGCGTCCCGTACTATCGAGAACACTTCCATTCTTCGTAACTAATAATTTCTAACGCCCACGTAATAAAAACGTTTTTGCTTTACCACCCTACAGAAGTTAATAACATCTGATCTCTCCAATTTTTCGTGGTATTCCACTCCTCATCACGCATCGGAATATAATTTGTTTATAAGTGAAAGTAAATTTGTCAAATATTCACGTTTAATTTGTAAGTTTGTGGTTATTTACCCACTGTAATGAATGTGTGTATGTGTGTGTATGTGTGTGTGTGTGTGCGCGCGTGTGTGTGTGCGTGTTTGTGTGTATCCATATATATGTGAGTAAGAATATAATATCTTACTATATGTAAAAAGGCGACATGAATATTATTTTTGCGACTTATTAGCAAGTTGCAGCAAAATTGTATTACAGTTTGAATATAATTATAGTTCTTGCAAGTAGTGTTAGAGATAGAGGTGAATACAAAGGCGATATTTATAATGTTTGACTTGTAAATGCAGAAATGTATTATTATATTATATCAGGTATTATATTAAATAAATTTTAAGTAACATAAATTAAATTCAGTACGTATCATTATTTGACACCGAAAAATTTTGATTCCTCGAAGTTATACAAACAAAATGTTATGTATAAAATATAGGCAAAAGCTGTAAATAATTGGGACAAATCGTAATAAAATACATAGTGGAATTATTCAGTATTTAATACTAGCCAAGAATATATTATATTGCAGTAGATACCTTTTTATGTTTCCGAAAACTAATGTCGAAACCTTACCGTTATACTTTCCAAACCGTCCTTAATTACTTTGTATCCGTCTATCTATCGATATGTCACAATATCACAATTTAAAATTGTTTGTGATGAATTTCACCAGAAAAACGTAGTTCAATTTTTTAAGTATATTAACGTTGGTTTTTAATTTATACACAAAATTTAGGGATGAATATTTTTTCCGCACTAACCCCACTGAGTTCAGTATCGTTTGAAAGATATTTAATATTTAACGGAAGAGACCAAGTGATATTTGTAATACAATTTCATGAAACATGAATGTTCGAAACGTTTCGCAGTGTGCTATATTACAGTACTTGGAGAAAATTGCTGGCATCGTCTTCTATTCAATATTGTATTAAATATTTTAGTTAGGCATTGATATGTCTTTGTAAGAATTTGCTTCAAAACAGTACAATTTGGTTGCGTTTTCAATAGTTGCATCTAAGGTTTATATATTATAGCAGCTTTTATGAAGGTATTTCACTTATAATAACATAGCATTAGTTTGAAGTGATTGATAATAACTCGTCGTTTTGCATAATTAATTGGCTGCGGTTAATACCCGTTTGGTAATATTATGCGATTTTATATGAAATTGTTGCGTTTATACATTAGGGAGTTTTATTTTCTTTCTTCAATAAACATTATATTATAAATGTCGATACCATCCTCCACCATATATGAGTTACTCGAACAATGTTCTTTATATTAACATTAACATTGCTCTAATTTAAACGGAATATATGTGTTAAAATTTATATTGCATTCCGTCATTTTAGTATAAAAATAATTTACTAGCTTTATACCCTCTTCAGCTTGTATGTCAACCGACTGATCGGTGAGCTCGGCAACACTGGTGTCGGATGTCACATAGATGGAGTATGTGTAAATAACATCAGCTACGCAGACGATATGGTGTTGCTGAGCCCATCGATTGGTGCCCTACGAAGGCTCTTCAAAATTTGTGAGTCCTATGCGGTGACCCATGGTTTGAAATACAATACGAAGAAAAGTGAAATAATGATTTTCAGGCCGGACAACAATCGCTACACTTTTATCCCTAATTTCACTCTCTGTGGTACAGTTCTAAAGAAAGTTGAAGAATTTAAATACTTGGGCCACTGGGTCACCGAGGACCTTAAGGACGATAAGGATGTTGAAAGAGAGCGCAGGGCGCTGTATGTCCGATGCAATATGTTGGCCCGCAGGTTTTCACGGTGCACAGGCACTGTCAAAATTGCGCTTTTTAAAGCATATTGTCAATCATTTTACACCTGCAGCGTGTGGGTCAACTTTACGCAGCGGACATACAGCGACCTGCATGTGCTATATAATAATGCGTTCCGTAATTTGTGGCTAAAAATTTACCTGCCAATCTAATATTTTTATTGCGGTTGTTAAGATCAATGTTTTTATTAATTTAATAAACTTTCAATAAATACTGATATCGAATTCAAGAAAATAATATCATTTTTATAATAATTTTATTTTTGTCCGAAAATTGTAAATTTTTATTGCAAATTATATATTTCATGTTATGCTGTATAATATTTTTCTTCTGTTCGAAATGTTTCTTACCACGATAATTTATTTTTTGTAACTTATTTAAAATACATTTAAACTTGAAAATTAAACTTAAATTTATCCTAATAATTCATTGTGTTTTAACCGAGTTTGAACTAAATAAAATTTTATAATAAATGAATACAGATGAAGACAATCACCGGATTTGATCTGAATACGAGGTTGATGTCCTACAACGAGTAAAAATTAAATCACAATAGAAAAACTTGGTGCTTTTCTTTATAAGGAGGCATGTCAAAATGCTTCAATTATCTATCTACTTTGCCAGATATGACAATGTAAATAATATTTCTTTTAAATTCTTTAGATATATTAATATTGTTAACTATCCAAATATAAGAATATTATTTATTATGTCTTACACAAGCGCAAGAAAATAAATTAATTTTAGATATTTCTTTAATTTATTGATCCCAAATAATTAAGAAAATATTTCACCACATATACCGTTATGATAATTATCTCAGATTTGTGAAATATGTGGTTAAATATTTATAATTTACGGAGAGTATGACAAAAAACAACAAATATTCAATAGTCGTTTTAGAAAAGATTATCAGATACTGTTATTGAGTTTTTAAGGGATTTCAAGTATTACAAAAAGAAAATGAAAAAGTGTATTCCCATGTAATCACATAATTCGACTAGATTTTCATTTAAACTTTTTTCAGAGTTGCTCTTAAACTGGAAGAATTATGATGCTGTAACACATGAACATGATTTTGTTTTTGCCATTTGGCTACGGGATTACAAAAAAATAAATATGAAGAAATTTTGAAGGTAAGTAAGTAAAAATTAGTAAATGAGCTTGCAGAAAAAAGTAAAGCATTTGTATTAAATTCAGAATTCATTTAGAGTATTTAATATAAGCAGTGCTAAGAACTTGAAATAATAACTATTAAGGTTATTATCTTAGATTAAAATCACACTCTAAACTCGCCTCGACCTGTCTTTTAGCCTAAGAACTTTTTAAAAAACAACATTTAAGCAGCTTAAATCATTTCTAAACGTATGTGTAACATGAAAGAGGGCTCATGTCTCAGTGCTACTTAAATGTTTTACAACGGGATTAACTTGCAGTCGGGAGTCCAAGATAAATTATTTTTTGCAACCGAAAGGGATTTTGTAGTGGGATATTCGTTTACGATAATTATTTTTCCTCTAGCAATATTGTAATCAGATATTGTCCTTATTATTTACGCTGTTTGTTTATTCATAATTGTCTAATTTTTAATCTCTACTCATACACGAAAAAGTTTAATCATATTTCTGGATTCCTCAGTTCTAATGAAGAAACCTTGTATCACGCTCATCCCTAGACATAATTATTCGTCTGCTTGACAGCTTATGTCATTCTGTTTTAATGTAATTTTGACGTTAAAACAGAATGACACAAGCTGTCAAGTGACGATAAAAATATATTTTGGCTTTATTTTATATTAATTCTCGTTCTGACAACAGATTTAGTAAACGATTTAAGCTCTGATCGCGTCGTCGCTAACAGCCTCCTAATCCGATATTTAATAAACTGCAACGTTATAATAATAAGAGGTAGAGAAGGACTCTTAAACAAAACTTTTGCCGTTTGCCAATGTCGTAATTTGGTGCCCGCCTTGAGCGTCGAGTGTTTGCTTTTCCTTCATTTGACATGAAAATTTGTATTCCCATTTTCTTGTGGTCGTATTTATGGATGTCAATAATTTTTGACCGGAAGCATATATATTCTTTTGTGTAAAATATATATTTTATTAACTAATTTATTATAATTTATCACAACCTCACTTTATTAGAATGTTTCTAATTAGTTACACGTTATTTACATTAACTTATTTCATTACTTATAACTTATTTATATGATATTTTACAACTTACAACTTAACTATGAAATCTAATCTAATCTACAAGGATACATAATTTTAGAAAACAGGTCATCCCAAAGGTAGACAGGTGTCCCACGCCTATATTTCCACTCGTTTTTATGGCATTGGGTTTAGTCCGAAGCATGCGAAGGCGTTTAAGTTGCACGAGTTCGATAGTATCAGTGACTTTTATCGTAATTAAAATAAATAAATAGTCTTTATTTGGTGTTTTGTGTACCAGTTCCAATTTTAATATTCTGCATACGATGTTTCTTTTCGCAGTTTTGATCTTACTCGTTTATCTTGTTTGAGCTCCATTAATTTGAATGGGCGGAAATTCTTTAGGAAAATTCCTGTTTTTAAATGTATGTTTTTAAATGTGTATTTCAATCAAATAACTGCCTTGCTCATGTAAAAATTTACCTGATTGCAAAAATACAGAGATGCTAATTATCAGTGCTCGAAGTCTCTAATCGAATGTGTATCTAACAACATCCCTCGGAGAGTTTGTTCGTTGACACTGAAATGAGCAATATCATCAGCAAACAATTTCATCTATTTTGAATGCCATTTGTCATTTGCGCATAGTACCATGAACCATGGACCATGGTGCAGTAAAATGTTGTAAAACTGTTGTAATAAAAAGGGTAAAAACAAATTCAATTTCATTTAATTTTGTATAATAAGTATTTAAATTATTAATATAACGCCTTAAAATATATATGAAAATGTTCATTGCTCGAGCGCTACTTTAGGCATGTAGCAGCGTTATTAAAACGATGTAGATATTTTCATTACTTGTTTTATATTCGTATTACATCCCTATAATTGATATAAGTACATAAAAAAGTATTCAAGAGAAATTCAATGGATGTTATATCAATGGGTAAATTGAATTGTAATTGATAATTGAAAAAAAAATTGGTAATTGAAAAATAAATTGGCATTGGATTTAATTTGTTACACTAGAGTTTTCATAGCATAAACATCTTTAATTTCTGCATACTGTAATTTTGTAATTTGGTCTCTGATAGCAAGATTAGTGTAGTATGTCTGGTGTATAACTTTCCAATTTTATTTTTATAATAAAAATTGTCTTTCGTAAAAAACTTAGCATTAGGTCTAATTATGCATTAGGTCTTATACTGATAAGCAAGTTTAGAATATAGTTTGCTCTAAATCTAGTATAATTGTGATATTATGTTTTGACATTATGTCCAATATAGAAAATTCAATATAGTAATATTTCAGATTACTTCATAATTAATAAAATTTAAACTAAGTTAAAGTTTCAAAATAAATTTTTAAGGTTTGGTGGAATTAAGTTTTTATTGATATTAAGTGATATAGAGATCATCTTTTAAATACTTTTAAAACGTTTATTTATACAATCTTGAAGATTTTTATTTCCGTCATCCAATAACTTATTTTTCACTCAAAGCACCTCACTAGTTTCCAAAGAATTTTGATTATGGGACGCGTGTCCATTAGTAGCAAGCTGCGAAGTGGCGTGGACGGTTGTTCGTTGCACCGTGCTTTTTAGAATCTTAATCTCTCTATATATACCAGGATGATGTAAAAAATATAATGCAACCTTCTTTTTTTCCCAAACTTAATATTCCTTTAGGGAATTTATTTCTGTCTGGTATTAGTTTCTTTAAATAAATACTTCTATTATGTAAGAGACATGAACTTTAATTTCAAAATTCATCCAGTAAGAATTGAAAGAGCTAACTTAATCACTGATGAATATATATTCGAGACGAGATATATTTTAAATTTTCTCTGTGTCCACAATTAAATGAAACTACGTGATGTAGTATTATTTCTAATTTCTTTAATTTCTTTACCACGACCTAGGTTTCGTTGTATTACAACATCTTCAGGTGGGATATTAGCAAAGATGTATCTGTATATAGCTAATTTCTACAAAAGTAACGACAAATATATTCAATATTTTCTCTGTGTATTCATTCTAATTAATAAACTCATAGGAGTACCCAAGAATAAGTTTCCAAACAAACCGCCTTGTATTAGTATATTCGAACTTCGGCTGCACTAAACTATCGACTTCGTTCTGGGAACAGCACATCCAGGGCCACATCTTCTACATTATGTATTTATATATATATATATATATATATATATATATATATATATATATATATATATATTACGATGAATTCTTGAGTAAAGTTGTGAGCGCTAATTATAGTTCGATAGTTGCCGACGCGTTTTCTATCAGGAACTCCCTCTCTCACCTTACTCAATAAGTAAATTTCGCTACCGTGACAATTATGTACCTTCACCGTTCCCAAACCAAGCAATTATTCTTAGCCTTTTTTTGAACGATTTTATCTTTAAAAGGTATTTTTTTATGACTGTGCTATATACAGATACATTACGGAACTGATGTTCATTAATTTTAATGTATCGGTTACGATAGAGACTTCCTTTATGTTAACTTCTTTAATATTCTTTGACAAAATTTTTCCTTATTGTTTTGTCAAATTATATAAGTTTTTAAACTTAATTTTAATGGCAATGTTATCAAAATAACCGCTTATGTTTTCCATATACACAACTTTTAAAATAAAACGAATAAAGAAATAGCATAGCAGAGTGACAGTAATGATTATAGTAACGTTTTAAAAGTATTTCATATAGATTTTATGTTTTGCAATGGCAGGAAACGTACAGATGTCCTTCGCTTGTAAGAAGTCATCCAGGCGTAATGTGACCATGATACAAAGGCTAGTAAGGAGTTGTCTCACAATTAAAATTATTTCATAATGTTAGGTGCGTCTTATAACTAAGATTTAAATATTAGATATTATACGGATCTTCGAAGGCAACAAGGGGAAAACATAGTTTTGCTCTCTCCTTAAATTTGGTGCTGCTAAAATATTTCAGTGAATTTAGAAATTTTCAGCAAAGCTTTTGAATGTGTCGCTTCAAAAATTCATTAGGAAAGCCACCCATCACATGATATAGGCTTACAGTAGAAAGTTTTCAGGAAGACACATTAGGATGGAATCAAAATGATTTAAAAAATTAAAAAAATAGATGTAGGAAACTTGGAAGGCATCGCAGTTTCCCCACATACGTTAACAAGATTATGAAAATTTCACACTTGTCGACTGTTAAGTACATTTTCCATGAATGGCTGATTTATACCACCCACAGTCGAGTGGCACGCCACTTTCTAATAATATTAAATTCTATGTGAAATCTGTACAATGATAATGACTGTAGTCGTATTTTTAAGCTGATTACTGAGGTGAAAATTACATGTCACATGCTCGTGAAAAGTAATTTACATATATATATATATATATATATATATATATATATATATATATATATATATATATTTATACATATATTCTTATTCATAATTAATCGTCGATTAAATAATTCGTAAGTTTAAAAAAAATATAAAATAAATAAGGTAAAATTAAATTAAATAAAATTAAATAAGGTGAATTTAGCTTACATATGTCCAGAGATAAATATAAAAGCTATTTTTGTGTAAGAAAGGTACAGCAAGAAATATTAAGAAAACTAGGAAAAGCTGTATACAACAGAATCTTGCTTTGCACAACACAATAAATGAAAAATGGGATTTGACCATAAATTAACATATTAATAGACAGAGAAGACAAAAGATATAAATGTCTGATTGTGGAAAATATACGTTATATTAATATAAACCTTGTATAACAGAAAATATACCTTATATAAATAGCCACTTCCATAACAATAATGTAGGGTCATTTAAAATTTAATTACTGGAAAGTTGGAGAAGTGAAATTTTACCTCAAATAATTTGAGGGTATTAAAAAAAATTAAATATCTTAATATGATCTCCTACAACTCTTCTCGAACAACACTTAGTTGCATCAGAAAGAGCCCTAACGGGAAGCTATGGGTTATTGCGTCTCAGAAACAAAATAAGTTGAAACGGCACACGAATAATGAATAATAATTTTTATTAAAATAAATATAATGTGCCGACTAAGACTTTTGCCGACTAGCCGACTAGCCGACTAACCTATTAATCGACCAAGCCGATTACGGTTTCATGGGTATTGGGCAATTTTCGTGATGCTTCGTTTACAGCTGATTCGCGCGTAAGTCGCGACCGCTGCCTACGAATCTGTCAGAACATGTTTTGTTCACTTCGCATTGTTTCTTGATTTTGGCTTTTGCACGAGTCAGAGCGGTGTTTTTGTATGAAAAAATGAAGACAATACTGTTGTGTTGACAATACTGTGTTCATTAAAGTGACAGTGTTCAATTCAAATTTAATCATGTTAAAAAGAAATCTCGTGCATGATATTTTTTTATCCAATTAGACAATGATGAAAAACAACAAATATTATGAGTGTGAATAACCATATCAAATACCGACATTCAACCCTCATACCTCAGTTAGATTCAGTGAACAAATATTAAACCACAGGCGATTCCTCCCAGTTGCAAATCCAAATAGAAGAACTATCAACAAAAGTGCCTACACCGTCAACTTCAGTATCGTCATAGGTCAGTTTATGTCAGAAAAGCCTACAAAATATTGAAGATTGTTTTGCTGTACAACGCTCACGTCAATACTAAAGATCAAGAGACATCAATATTGTCATAGGTGAGATTATTGCACTTGATAACTAGCCGTTGTCAATTGTTGAAAATACTGGCTTTAGAAAGTTGCAGAAAGTTTTACGCAGAAAGCATCATTTCTCAACTTTACGAAGAGACTTAATCTGAATTACGAAGAGCAGCGCTGAGTGCAACTGCAATTTCAATCACTATCGACATAGGGACAAACATAAATAACAAAGAAAGTTTTTAGTTTTACACTCACTGGCTTGACGATAGTTTCAAATATCATACCGCAATACAGGAAGTAAAAAATTCCCCTGAAACCAACTTTTAATAATATAAAAAACTGTTTAGAACAAAATCCAACTTTGTTGTATATGGATAAGACCAAAATTCACAACGTTGTGCGAGACAACGACAGAAATGTGACGAAAGCAATTGACGATTCAGTTTTTAAGGGAGCACCTTGTTTCATACATGCTATACAACTGGCAATCAACACTGTTTTGAAACCTGATATCATAGCACAAATACTTGTAAAATCAAAACGAATTGCTGAAACTATTTTAAAACATTACCAAGATTATAAGTTCAAGTTGTTTTCAGTGTCTGAAGTAATACCTCATGTGAAAACCTTACAGGAATATCTAGAAATTTACAACTATGAAAACAAAGAAATCATGCAAATGAAAGTCCTGCTGGAAAATAATTTGAAGAGTAGGTTTGACTTGGAGCATAGCAAAATCTTCACTTTGGCCATATCGTTTGATCCAAGAAATAAGTAACTTGTTTTCGAGACAGAGGATCTCATCATCATTAGGTCTCAATTTTTATTAGGATCTATGAAAAATAGAATGAGTGATGACGAGACCGATAGTGCAAAGATGATCTGCATAGAACTTCTATCGATGAAGGCAATATAAAAACAGCAACACACTGGATTTTTTAGCAATTCTACCGAAAATTTGCATAAAAAATATAGAAGATATTCAATATGACAGGTCAAGGGCAGCTCATGAACTGTACCCCTACTCTGCGTTACTGGTAATAAAACGTAATTATGACCCATTTCAGTGGTGGAGCCGCAACAGTTCTAGGTATCCTGAAATTTCGCGTATCGTTAAAGTGTACCTGCGTTGTAGCTAATGTTCTCATAGGCCGCGAACATATATGAAACAAAGGGAAATCGATTGCTTCCAGATAGGCCAGAACCTTTAGTTTCTTTACATCGTGCTTTACCATTAATTAAAAAATATAAGTAAGTAATAAAAAAATATAAGGAGATGATATTTTGTTGGTCACAAATTTGATTTGATTAGGGTATGTATGATTATAGATGACATAACTATTGTAGACTGATTGTTTTTGTTTTTATGAATCAGTTAATGTTGAGAATGTTTATAAATATTTTTTACAGGACATAATGTATATGTAATCTTAGCTCAATATTAATTAGTCTGTTATAAAAAAAATCCTACTCTTTTATTTAAATAAGAAGAAATATTTATAAATATTGAAGATAAGAAGATTTCATGTTGTTTTGTTTGTTTGTTGCTAAAATTTATCAATTTATCAAACAGAATTAGCAATTTTGTTTGATAAATACCATAAATATTTTTCCTTTACAAGTAAGTAATTTTAGAGTCTGATTACCAACGCAAAAATTGCTTTACATTTCAAAATATGTAAGACTGATTCTAAAATAAAATATTTTAATAAAATAAAATAAAATATTCAGGTAAGTCTGCTTCGAATGTTTTTGTTAATGATATGTACTTGTTGGTTCTTTAGAATATTTATTAGCTTTACCTCTTTAAGAACATGATCAAGATAAATGAAATTGAAGAAGTTTACCTTTCCAGTTTAACTTAAATAATTTAAAATGTGAACTTAATTTTGTTACATTAAAGTTGTTTATTTACAATACAGTGTACTTTGCTGCATGATGTAATAATGTATTTTATTCAGCTATAAAATTGATATTGCGTTCGCATGTATTTATAGTTACAGGAAACAGGAACAAATATGATTTGATATATGTCAATTTTTGTTTAATTCCCATGTTATTCCAAATGGTAAGAAAATGAAAAAAGGATATGTTTTAAAATATTTAAAGATTTGCAAAAGTAGTAGAAAGAAATGGTACAACTCGGAAAAATGCTATGGATGATATTCATTGGTCTAATAGCGGAAATTATTAGCATTGGCTATTTAGAATACAATTATACCATATTTCGTATATATATACATATATATATTTATATATATATATATATATATATATATATATATATATATATATATATATATATATAAGAAATTTGGTATAATTTGGAATTTGGTACAACCAATGATACTAAAAAATTGCAGGAAACCAACAAATTCATTTAAATTCTGCATGAAGTCTGATCACGTAAAATCTTCGAAGTTTTCGCCGCTTCCTAACAATACTGTTCTGATTTTGCATTCGAGTATATCGCGCTATAAAGTTTATCAGTCACTCAGGGCCGCATCCGATTTATCACCTTTCGATATCCTTTCGTAATTCAACTTAGCATATTGCATGCACTATATTAACTTCATTATCTTCATTAGTTGTTTAATATATGCGCTTCTAAGATGCAAAATAGTAAGAAAAGAACCTCATGCAAAACAACTGTTTCATCCAATATAGAAATTCTTAAAATTATTTGGAAATTTTTTCTGGTTTTGTCATATAAATTCATCACTTAGAAAAAATATATCAAAACCAATATAATAATTATACCATTAACTTGCTGATTAATAATAATAATAATAATAATAATAAGCCTCTTTATTTTTCATGACATACTTTTGCAATTAAATTATATAACTTAGACTATGAAAAAACAACTATAATGTGTATTAGAGAAATATACTATATTTTAACAAGTTGACTATAACCTGTCATGGCCCCTTTCGGGTATAGGCCTCCTCCAACTGCCTCCATCTTGCTTTATCCTTCGCGACTTCCATCCAGTTTCTTCCTGCAAATTTAATTATTTCGTCGTTCCAGCGAGCTCTTGGTCTACCCTTCTGACGTTTTCCTTCTGGTCCGTGCCATTTGGTGACGCGATTTGGCCATCTGTCCTCAGAGTAGCGAGCCATATGACCGGCCCATCTCCACTTCAGACGACGTGTGTGTTGCAATGCATCTAGAACTTGGGTTTTTTGGCGAATCTTATTGCTATTTTTTTTATCAGAGATCTTTATACCGAGGATGCTTCTCTCCATAGCCCTCTGGCACGAACGAATTTTAGTCATGTTTTTATTATTGAAGATGCAGGTTTGAGCTCCATACGACAGACATGGTAGTAGGCAGGAATCCATAACTTTTTTCTTCAGTGGAAGTGAAAGCTTCGACTTCATAATTTCTTTACAACTCCAATATTTTTTCCAGGTCATACTAATTCGTCTATCCAGTTCCTCCGTGTGTCTCGAACTTTTAAATGATATTTGTTTCCCTAGATATATATAGCTCTCCACATATTCCACAGGCGTCTGGTTTATTTTTATGGGAGTTTTTTTTGCCATTGGTGGATACCTTTGTTTTTGAGGTGTTTAACAGTAAGCCAATGTTTTCACTCGCGTCGCTTAGTTCTGATAGCATAACTTCCAGTTGTTTTGATGTGTTAGCAAAGATAACTATATCATCGGCGAATCTAAGGTTACTGAGGTACTGACCATCAATGAATATTCCCTTTCTATCCCAGTTTAAATTTCCCATTACATGCTGTAATACAGCTATGAAAATTCTAGGTGACAGCGGATCTCCTTGTTTCACACCTCTACTGATATTGAATTCCGTGCCCATTCTGTCTAGTTTCACGCGACTCGTGCTTTTGTGATAAATATCTTTAATTATATTGATGTATGTGTATGGTAGATTCTGATGTTCCAGTGCTTCCCATATGCTCTTATGTGAGATAGAGTCAAATGCTTTCGCGTAGTCAACATATGCGAGGTAGAGATCCTTCTTAAACTCTTCATGTTTGTCTATCACTTGTTCCAAGGTGTGTATTTGGTCTACTGTTGAGTACCCTCGCCGGAAACCTGCCTGTTCCACTGGTTGACATATTTCTAGAGTTATTTCTATCCTTTTTTCCAAACACATTGCGAATAATTTATACATAGTTGGTAGTAAGCTGATTGGTCGGTAATTATTGATGTCTGCTGGATCTCCTTTTTTATAAATAAGGATTACCTGGGACTTTGTCCACTTAATGGGTACTACTTGTTTCTCAAGTATTTTATTAAATAAAATTGTAATAGGTTTTAACAATATGTGACTCCCAAATATAAAAGCTTCGTTAGGTATATTGTCTTCGCCTGGGCTCTTTTCCTTTTTTAGTTTTTTAATATTCTTTAAAATTTCGTCACTATTGAAGAGTTGGATTGGTACACATGTATCTGTTGATTCAGAAAGTTTTTCGTAGCAATTACTGTTAATAGATTTATCGTCATACAATCTCTCGTAGAATTCCGAGGCAATTTTCACCAATCCTTTTCTTGTCAGCTGCTTCTGTTCCGTTTTTTGTGATTTCAAAGAAGGAATCCATTTTTTCTCTGTTGTTAATTGTTTAAATGCTCTTTTTTGACTTCCCGTGGCTATTAAGTGCTTTTCAATTATTTCCATTCTGTAGTTTTCATAGTCTCTTTTTAGATGTTTGTTTGTGATTTTGTAGAGTTCTGAGAGTTCTTTCTTGTCATTTTTATTCTTTAAAGGTTTGTGTTGTAGAGCAGCACGCTTAATAATTAGGTTTTTGGTTTCTTCGCTTATTATTTCTTTCTTTGTCTTAATGGATGTCAGACTATTTAAGCTTTCTTGTATGGCAGACTCTATCTTAAAATAATAGGACTCTATTTCATCATCTTCTTCCCACCACACATATTTTAATTTCATACTTAAGGTAGATGTGTATGTTTCTTGTGATTTCAGACTTAATAAATTGGCTACTGGGAGTGAATCAAATGTATTTCTGTTTTTTTTTTGTTTGAGTAATGTTATTGTGCCTCTCAGGAGTCTGTGGTCGCTGGGAAAAGTCATTTTGTTTATAATTTCTATGTTGGTGAAGAGTCTTGGGTTGCCACACAGAATGTAATCTATTTGATTTCTATTCTGTTGGTCTGGTGAAATCCATGTCCATAAGTTATTTTTGTTTTTCTTGAATATTGTGTTGATTATTGTGAGCTTATTTTTAAGAGCATGTTGTACAAGCTTTTCACCTCTTTGGTTTCTTTTCCCGTAGCAGAAAGGGCCTATTATAGCGTTTTCCTCGGGTTTCCTTTGGCCTATTTTTGCATTCAGATCTCCTAGTAGTATAACTCTACCTGTTGTTAGGCTCTGGGCGTTTTCTACTAATTGGTAAAAGTCATCAACCTCTTCCTCAGTCGCTTCAGAGGTGGGGGCATAAACTTGAATTACTGAAATCTTCATAGAACCAAAGATTAAATTTAGTAAACATACTCTTTCAGATAGACCTATGTAGTTTTCTATATTATATTTATATTTTTTCTTAATCAGGAATCCGACTCCATATAGCCCTCTCGACTCTCCGGTGTGACAGAAAATATGGTTATCATCTTCTACAATATTATTACCATCTCTCCGGACTTCTGCGAGGCCTATTATGTCATATTTAATATTTTCCAGAGAATACTTTAGCAGTTCCATTCTTTGCGGCGATAGTAGTGATTTTACGTTGTATGTGCAGATGTATAGTTCTTGGCTTGTTGGAGGGTTGCAGTCTAGGTCTCCCGCGGTGACCAGCCGTGTTGGGAGATTGAGAGGGGCCGGTGTGGGTTGCTATTTTGTAGTTTGTTTTGATGAGAGCGTTTCAGGAGGCGTCTTATCAGGTACTGTGAGCGTAGGTTTTTTTATCATATAATTGTTTATACTGTTGTTCTTACTTATCTTGGCAGGCTGTTTTTTAAACTGGTTCTCTGCGCTGACAGGATTGGTTGCCTGCTCGGGGGAATCTGATAAATTTCTCTTTTTATTATATATATAAGTAGACTGTATTTGTTGATTTTTATTTTGAAGTATTACTATTTTATCGTATTTAATTATCGCTTTTTTACCTTGTTCTCTTAATTTGCCTACTTCAATTTGGAGTTCTTTTCTTTTCTTCAGGATATCTAGTGGATAGTCTTCCTTAATATAGTAGGGTGAGGTTTCCAAGTTCTTTTTATTCCTTAATATTTTGATTTTTATTCCCATAGTAAGCAAAGTTATTACAATAGGTCTGGCTTTATCACTTTTTATGCCAAGTCTTCTCACTGATTCAATGTAGTGATTTTCACATTTGATTTTTAATGTTTTGTTAATAATATCTAGAACTTTTACCTCTAATTCTTGGTAGCTATTCTCTTGTTCTTCCACTCCAAAAAGTAATATATTTTTCCTTCTCATGAAACGCTCAAAACCATCAATTGCCAATTTTTGTGTCTCTAAATTTTGCTCGATTTGCTCATATTTGGTTTCTAAATTGGTAAATTTCTCGTTGATATTTATAATGATGGTATTTTTAAGTTCTTCCTTCATGGCCAACACTTCCATCTTGTTTTGTCTCATTTCAACCTGCATATTTTGTAGCATTTCTTTAATTTCATCCATTTTTTTAGTTTTACGCCCTCTATTGGTTTTATGAAGTACTACGAGCTCGGTGCCTGAAGAAACCGTGGTTGCTTACTTTATCGATATTGTCAATACTACGTAGTACTTTGCAGGACCGCTAGATGTCGCTTATCTAAATTACTCTGAGTTTTTTCTAAAGAAATGACAACGCAGTAAATATTTTGTAGGTTATAGAATTTCTAACTTCCACTCTTTAACTTGATTTGTTTGGGTTATTGTTTTTTAATGTTCCGTACTAATCACTGAGTAAGAATAGTTCGAGTAAGTACTGTTTTAATTGTTCACAAGAAGAATAATGTCACTGTTTTGTTGTTACCACTTGTATCACTATTTTTTGTTCATGCAGATAACTGAGTTCAATAAATATGTTTATATCACTGCGTTTATAAGTTATTTACACTTTCACACTGTTTTTCCACCACTTTGATAACTTTTTATAATTTTAAATTAACTTTATATACGGAGCCGATGTTTACGTTGGCACAGTAGCGCCACCTCTCTAACTGCCTCTCTAACACCTCTGCTGATTAATATAGATGTACTATTCTTTTCATCGTTTATAAGTTGCTGCGGTTCTACAAATATATATATATATATATATATATATATATATATATATATATATATATATATATATATATATTCAAATGGTACACTGTGGAATAAATTTAATTGATTTATATAATTTATTTGATTTTAGAATAAGAGAATGAACTCGAAGAAAATCCTAATAAATTTTTCCTCAAACTCAATAAACTGAATCTGAGTGAATTAAAGTTCTTTGAATATTTTTGTAGTAGACTAGTAATTTTAGGTTTTCTCTAGCGAGATTATGAAACTTTTATACTACACTGTAAAACTGGTCCTTCCTCGTAGCGCAGCTGGTCTGTCAGTCCCTTGTTGAATGACATGTCATTTATTATTGCAATTAACATTGCTGTTAAAATTTGCAAAACATCATTGATTTCTCATTGCTGTTAACTGCCTAATGTCGTTGGAGATCGCTTCCATGTCAAAATCGCGTGAAAATCGCGAGATCTCTGATAAAATGAATTAAAATTTTATGTGTCAGGAGTTTGGGCAATAATCAAATGTTTCATTAGGAAAAGAAAATTTATTCTTTCTATAAATTTTATCAACTTTGGAAGTTTCTGAGCCATATATGTAATCAATCTCTTTAATAATTTTGGATTCGTTGCTTAGTATTGTGAGTTAAAGCGGTGTGAAGCGAGAGATGGAGATTTTCTTGACTAAGTGAAGTAATTGTTATATAGGTATTACTCTTAATTAATTTTTAAATCGTCTATGAGGAAATATTTATTAACATAAATTTTTGATCATGACTTTTCGAAGAAATTAATGCAAAATTGACAACACTGCGCGTTATTTTAGTTTTCTTTTTCATTAATAATCTAAATATATAAAAGGCAATGTCCCGATTGATAAATCAACGTCCAGCCCAAACCGCTAATGATAAGATTTTAAATTTGGAAAGGGTATTGATTTTAAAAGGGAGACACGGTTAAAGAAGGGATGTTTTAAATTCATCCCCTAAGGGGGTGAAAAGCGTGATTAAGTTTGTGTGAGAAAAAATATTTTCATGGTAATTTTTGGTTAAAACTGGGTGTTCAAGCTCTTTAACAACAATAATGCTACCAATGTTTCAGGATTTTCCGAGATACAATCTCTAAGGGGGTGAAAAGGGGTGGCTAAATTTATATGGGAAAAATAGTTATATGGTAATTTTTTACTTGAAACTTAGTACTAATTTTCTGAAATACAAACAATGTGACATTTGCTTTAGAATTTTCCGAAATTCGACCCCTAGAATTAATCAACTATTATTATTGTTAAAAATATGTTTTATGAATATAGCTAAAGAAGCGAAGATTTATCAGCTGCATGAAGGAAGGTGCTTCAGGCAAGCTCATAGTTTGCTGTGTTAATATTCGTGTTGTTACACAACTTCATTCTAAAAAAAAAATGGGTGCGTGTACTCATGTACGCGCGTGAGAAGTTATACTTCTTTGGCATTATTAAATAATACATACGGATAGATAACCTCAATTATATTGGAGCACTTGAAAAAGTCTATAAACACAATTTTTTCACTAATATTTACGAATAGTAAACATATTAATCAAAATATTGACTTTAAATCACTACTGAATATAATTTATCAGCACATATATAAATCGCACTTATATTTTTTTATCCAATAAATTCAAATGAAAAAGCGGCTCACTGCGTCAATATTATGTACTTGAAGTATTTTCGTTACGTGAAATTAATGATCATATCTATCAAAAGATGGCGCTGCGCTGATGTAGGGAAATTTTAAACTAATTGATATTTTAATTCTGTATGAAAAGTGAATACAAAATAAAGATAACAACAATATTACCATAAAGCTGAATGCCTTATGGTAATATTGTTTTTATCTATTATCTGCATAAATTAAAATGATCATCAAGTAAGTCTGCATCAAATGGTAATATTGTTTTTGAATATCATCTGCCTCTCTGTATAAGTAATTATCTGTGAAACTTGGATATTAGATTTATTAGTAATATAAATAAAGAATGACACTTAATGACATCAAACATTTTTAAATTAATCAAAAGACAAATAAAATACAGAATCTAAAAATAAAAAAAACTTGTCTTGGAGGCGCCGGGTATCGATTTCGGTACCTCTCACATGCTAAGCGAGCGCTTTACCATCTGAGCTATCAGTATCAACAAAACCATAGAAATTATATGCAGACTGTCTATAAACTCAACCATAACTTTTAGTTTTCTTTAAATATCTTTAACGTTATAAAATTCTCCAATGAGTTTCATTAAAATGATTATTATACTGACTTAGAAAACTTACACTTTAAGAAATATCTAGCCTGGTCATTATAGATAAATATATCAAACTTCCAAATAATTGCTGATAAGTATATTTCTTATTAAATTTATTGTTCATACCTTTTTCTAATTTAAAATTAACTTCCATGGGTGTATCTGAATATAAATAGTCTGACATATTGAATTTCTTCAGAATAGTATCTACAAATTGCTTTTGATCAACAGTTATACAATATTTATAAATATTCACACGCACACCCAAATACTGTTTGATCTGACCTAAGTCCTTTACTCTAAATTTTTCTTCAGTTCTTCATATGTTTTTGACAGTTATAGAAAACAAAGAAATGGTCTACAAATGAAGCTATATAAGCTTTATTTGTACATGATTTCTTTGTTTTCTATAACTTAATATTATTATCACATATTTATAACTTACTTTACATTTCTATAACTTTACATTATTATGTCATACATTATTATCACATTTCACAAAAAGACAAGGTTCATACTTTGATTCTTCAAAACTTAACTTTAACAAACATTTTTCTACTCTAGTGTACCAAACCCTGACTGATTGCTTGAGTCCATAAATTGCTCTCTTTAATTTTAGAACTTTTTTTATTGTAATTATCAAGCTCTGAACATTCCAGTATTTCCATATAAACTGCTTCATCAAGAAAACTATTCAGAAATGCAGTAGGAATATCAAGGTGATTAATGTTTAGGTCTAGTTCCAACGTCTAAAGCTATCAAAGTCTCAAAGTTGAATATCTTGAAACTAGTGACAATATTTCAATAAAATTTATCCCTTTACTTTAGGTGAAGCCCTTATCGACAAGCCTTGCTCTAGAACACACATTATCTTTACTGTTATATTTATTTTTAAACACCTATGTATTTTTCACTATCGTACCGTTTTTCGGTCTGCCGACGTGTTATTTTCATAAAAATATTTTAATCATTCCCTCATAGCGAACCGCCAATTCACTTTTTCATATTCAGTTATCGCATCACGAAGAGTAATCTGCTCACCCGACACTTCTACACTCATGTTAGCAATACCATAATAGTCCGGTTTATGTCTAACACGCTTCTCTTATAAATTGACGTCACACTGCCTAGATTTGAGATTCTTGTCTTCTGGCAACAAGAAATCGAAAAAACTCTCATCTGTGTCATTTTATGACTCACCTGGAACTATGTCTCATTTTTTTCATTTCCTTCTTCTGCATTTTAGCTGCTCTTGCTCACTGGAACCACCTCTTTAGCTGCGCCTTCAGATCGCTGCTTCTCTTCTACCATAATCGCCGTTGTTTACGACGAGATTTCTCAAATACTGGCCTGTTGTACCTATCACACATTTTCATTTTCATTTCCGGTTATAACAATTTCTTTTTTTGATGGATTCTACAGCATTTCTTTAAATAATTTATCATTCTTGATGAACAAAATTCTCCGCAACTGGCCTTACTAATATCACATTTTTAATCAAAGCTAACCTTTCGTATGTATATGAATTAGCCGCCTGTGCCAAGTCGTATATGAAATTTTGATTGCTGCTGCTAAAAGTTGCTCAGACTTCACAATATTTAAGCCGTATACGCCATTTCCTAAGTTTGCCTCTCCGATACATCAATTCTATGAATTGTAAATTAAACATCCATGCTGATTAAATATTGCAATAATTCTACTCAATAACAGAAAGTTCGTAGTGAGGTTAGGCACACACAAAACATTTTTTACATTTATAACAATTTCATTATTACCCACATGTGTCGTAATCTGTAGTTCACCTGTGCCAATCCTGCGAACGATTGTTTGATTTACCACAAGAATTTCCTTGGTTTTGGGTTGATTATAAACATTGGACAACATGCTAACATTCGAATCTAAATGAGTGCTGACGCCCGAATCTATGTGGCAATAGGTTTGACGGAATTTCTTAGTCAGAAAAACTGCAATAAATTGATTGGCCTTCGCTTTTTCTGTACACGGACATTGATTTTTCAAATGTTCAATTTGCTTACATCTGCAATAACGGATTATTTTCATTCGTGTTGTGTCTATTCCTCTGACATTGATAGGTACCTGATGCGTTCTATTTCCGTTCATGCCGTCATGTTGTAAATATGCTTTATTACTGTTAGTGCTGCTACCCTTATGAAAATTTTAGCAACAAATGCACCTTCAGACTTAGCCGTAAAATTTGCATTCATGTCCAACAACTTGATTTTTATAGTATCTGCACTGATGTTTCTACCTCAATGCTCATTGGCCATTATCATTAGCCCAAACTTTTGTGGAAGTTCTGCTAATATAAGCGATCCGATCCACTGATCATTTATCTCAAAACCAGTTCCTTTCAGCTTCTCTGCCGGTCGTGGATTAGCAGTTTTCAAGCCGTTTCAAGCCGTATATTTATGAGATTTCTCCACAAACTAACTTTTTGTGATTAAGCGGAATCGACAAACGTGTCCCTCTACGTTTTCCACAAATTGTATATCGTAACTGTTTAATATGCATATAAAGCGAAGCGCCGATTGTCAAAATTAGTTTTGCTTTAGCTTTCAAAACTTCTGCTTTCTGAACCGCAGTGGCTGTCGGCGGTATTATGTATGGCTGCTTAACGGCGTCCACCACTCCCTCCAACATGAGCATATTTTCTACCGCAAAACATCAATCGTCGTACTTCTTATGGCTTTTCAACTTAGTTAGGTAGTTTGTCGACATATTAAACCCAAATTTACTGTCCTTTTAACTGAACTTATAATTGAAAGCGGGACTGGACACATAATCTGATAAAACGCAGTGTGGTTTGGCAATCAACTCATTTAATAAAGTAACGATAAAAGGTAATAATCTTTTGACGTAATCAGTGTTTTCAGATAGAATAATACAAATTCCATAGAGGTGCAAGTAGTTACATTAGTATATTATATTATTATATCTAAATAACAAAATCAATCACTGAGTCGACACCTTCTCCAAAACTTTCGTGAAAATTCCCGTGACGTCCTAAGATATCAAATGAAAAATTTAATAACACGCATATCACTTTGGGCCCTTAACAAGATTCTAATCCAAAGGAAAGGCAACGGAATAATACCATCATCATATGTCGCACCCTGCTGAGCCCTGCGACCTATGTTCCTGTCAATCACAAGTACCTCCGTGTTGTGAACTCAACAGACTCGTACAAACGTAATCATGCAGCGTCGCTCAAACAGAGCCGTAAAATATTAATACAATAAATATTAGTCAAGTAAAAGAAATGCGAATTATATTTATATATATATATATATTTATATATATATATATACATATATATATATATATATATATATATATATATATATATATATATATATATGTACATTTATATTTGTTTACATATTCTTGTTTTACGAGCTATTTGTCTCATTAAACTATTTTAATAATGTTCTTTCTTCATTTTTGTCTATTTATTAATTTTAATAGAACATATTATTATATTAACTCGTAAGTACACTGCGGGTATCAAATTTTACCACCATATTATTAATCGTCACCGCGTTAGTTAATGTGATACTATTTAAATACTACAGTATATTTAACTTTTCCAAGCGAGTTATATTTATTCCTAAAAAAGTAAGTGTCAAGCGACGATCGAGTAACATTTTGATGAATGCAGCAATAAGATATTTTGCACTACATCTTCATGAGTCGTAAATACGCTGTGCATCTGATATTCACTGTTATGTTTATAAAGCATAGTTTTCACAAACCCAGAATTCTTGGGAATATTAATCTAATAGGAAATTGCTCAAAATTATAGGAATATATTTTATATTACCAAATGTGAATTTAAATATTTAGAACATGAGGAATACAAGTCTGATTGGACTTTGACGTCGTGATAAAAGTATTTCTTCCACTTTTGACGGCCTAACAAATTGTCATTTTTTCAAAGGAAATACAAGTGTAAATTATTAAGTTTCTTCTCAATCATATAAACCTTTATAGTGTACCATAATAACATATTATGCTTAACAATTCAAACATGTTTTACTTAACAATTCGAAATACTTTCGAAACATTTTTATTGAGAATCCTATGTACCATTTCTTTGAAGAATCTAAATATATTAATAGCATATTACATTTAAGAAATCACTCAGCATATTTATAAGGCGATCAAAAAGACATACTTTTTAATGAAAATCCTGATTTGTACCAAATACAACGTTTTCTCCAAAATTTAATTTACCCAAATGCCAACTTTTTACTTCGAAGTGAAGTAATGTTTAATAAAATATTGTTAGCGTCCAAAAAATTACACTCGAATATTAATTGGAATTTGATCATATTGTAATGGCAGAGTCAAACAGAAAGTCAAAACTTCAAAATAGGAAAATGTAATTGCATGTGGTCGCGTGCTTTTGCACTTGTTCTCCTGCCAGGCAAAAACCAATTAACTGCCAGACAAAAACCAATTAACTGCCAGGCAAAAAATTTGACAGTTCTTATGATTCCGTAACTAAAGGTATTATGAAACATATGTCTACCAGTTCCTGTATCACAGCATCAAAGGTTTAATAGCTATGGGGATAAAATTTGAAACATAGAAATAAAGGAATATTCGCTCGCACTTTTCCGTATAAAGAATTTAAATTTGAATACTTATTTCTCGTGAAAGATTATTGAAGCGGTCTCATAAAATGTAATCGAAAATATTAATGTATCTAAGGCATGTTCTTTGGAAGATATGAGTCTCCAAATTGTTTCGCAGTATCTTTTTTTCACAATTACTTTTGAAATCTTTACAAAATGAAATAATTCCATAGAATGAGTAAAAACTTCGATATCAAATAATTTTTTTAAACTTACAATAATAAATAAATGCATATGCGGATATAGGGTCTTATAAACATTTTATGCGTCCCTTTGTTTGCGACTCCCGTGGTTATATTGGGAATAAGTTTTATTTCCTTTTTCCAAACTCAAATGAAAAATTCGATTTTTTAAAAAGGTGTCGAATTATTTTATTAAAATTTCTAATATTTTGATTACTATAAGAGTCAAATAATATGCCATAATTCGTTTCCACGTTCCAAGTTTTGTAATCCAATAATACCAATATAAAATAGGCTCAAGAATGGCATATAACAGCTCAAGATTAAAATATTATTGCGATATTATTAAAACAAAAAAAGAGGTTTGTATTCTAGGTGAAAAATGTGTACCACGACCGTACTATTTATTATTTCTTAAATAGATATCATAATTGTTATTTAGATAGTAATCAAAGCATTTATCAAATACTTTCCACAGCATACAAAATATATATTGGTCCTAATATGAGTAAATGAATTTAGCATATGAATATAATGTATTAGAGTAGCGAATGCATGTTATGTTAAGTTGGATGGAGAAGTACGAAGTGAAATAATTTTGACATGGAATATAATTTTGACAGGACCCATTTTTCTTTTTTCAAATAAAATAATTGATATCTTTATTTGCCAGCTATGTAAATAACACGTCTTCTACATAGTTCTTATTGGCATAGATAATTTGTAGTTACATGACTGCTTGACCCAGTGAAATATTTTCTGGATATATTGATATGTAAATATTTTCTTTTGGCCAAACAATGACTTCTCGTATCAGTAGTAAAAATATTCTATCTGTTAGATGTTGTAAAATATTTTAAATTTGAAGAAAATTTATCTTTATTACAATTGTTCCTATTATGTTCTGTTCCGTAAATTAATTTATAGTAATGAACCTATATTTTTGGTCGACAATAAATTCCACGACTTTAATTGTCCTTAGAATTTCTCAAGTGGCTTATTTTTTAAGGAATATTACCATATATCATGATGGATTGTAGCAATAAAATCAAATACATTTTTATAACTGTTGGTAAACCTTGTGCAGTATAAATAAATATAACTAGAATCTGCGTAAGTAGCTACACATCTAGATAAATCCATATGGCCGTAACAACGGCATACACAACCGAACATTTCATGTATTTCCGTCACGATTCCGAAACCCGAGGGCCATATGACCGAACCAAACCCATTTGTCCTTGTCGATTTCGTCATATAAATCCCAAAATCCACCTGGAAATCATTTGTAAAAATTTGCATAACTGACGGTTAGCTGTGATGGGTTTGGTTGGAGCAAAAGTGATTTTATTTATCAAACATGCCAAAGGATATTCACTGTAAAAAAGTAGTTCATTTGTCATTGGCGCTTTTGTTAGGATGAGATCGCAGCGGCATGCAGTAGCTAGGTATCGGTGGCCGTTCATCTCGCGTTTAGATATCCGCTATCTGCGACGTGCAGATTTACATTTCAGTGATACCGAAGACGCGTTATTCTGTACGACTAATGTAACGGCTTGGAGAAAATTTGCTGTTAAAAGAGTCAGCTATAGACATTTGTAAGTACATTTGTTAGCCGTTTTTATCTACGCACCTTTTTCTCATTTCGTGATTTTCCCTAAAAGGCTGTTTTTTTTATATAAACTCTCATAAAAAAAATTGTTTTTTTAGGGTTCCGCGCTTGGAAAGAAAAAAAGGAACCCTTACGGGATTGGTCACAACAGTTTTCCTTAGAAATCGCTTGAATTAGTGACTTGAAATTTGATACAATAATAAAACCTAAACACATTCAACAGTATTTATTTGATCATTTTTGGGAGGGCTAAATAAATACTTGATTTTTTTTGTAATTACACATGTATTTTTGGATTTTGTTTGAACAGGCTAGATATAAGGGTCAAAGAAAGTAAAAGAAAACAGAATGTATATATGTATATATATATATATATATATATATATTTATATATGTATATGTATATATATATAAAAAGGAAGAGAACACAACTATTATTGCTAAGACGTTTGCGTGAGCAGTTCAGTCATAGCCCTGTATGTATGAAATTAGGTCTACTACTGGTATAGTCCTAATATTGTAAAAATATTTTTATTGTTGGTTTCTTTATTACGTAACAGTTTTTTAGGGAACTAACCGACTTTTTGCATTATATCATGCTCGCTAAGAAAATGCTCATATGCAATTACATGTAGAATATTTTTCATCCGGTAAACGCACAGTTCCTTACGGAACTACTGAAAACTTCTTTCAGAGCGCCGCTAGACGGCGCCACAGCCGTTTTGTTAAACTAAGATAAATTTTATCAAATTGTCAATTGCTTGTAATATTTTACTAACTACTAAATATCTAAAAATTTGACGTATAAAATTTGATTTTTTGTCGTACTTCAGAATAACAAATTCAATTGTTTGAACAAGTTTTCTTGTGAACAAGGTTTCTGTCACCAAAATAGTTTAAAATAAATCTTATAAAGTCTATATTGAAAGGAAGTCTAATTTATTTGACTATTTACTTAAAGTGTCAACTTAGAATATCGTATGCGTTAATTAGGTTTATGTATGTTCGAAGCAAATATTTATAAAAATTATAAGAAGTGTTTATTCTACTTCCATATTTAAAGTGTAATAACTTTCCGCAAACGTGGATAAATATTTAGTGGGATCTCGCAAACTGCCACTTAGGACCGTTGAATACAGCCGGAAATAGGTCATATTTAAATAATGGCCATCCTGGTTGAATCCGTTTATTGACATATGAAGGATAAAGATATATTCGAATCTCTATAATAACTTCCATTAAATGTTTAGATTGATATATCGTAGACGATGAAATATTTTGACAAAGTCGAATAAATTCAAATTTTTCGCAGTTTTTGAAGATTCTCAACTGAATTGTTTATAGAATGTCTCAAAACAACCAATATTATTATTATTTTATTTTTCTGGCATTCTAATATTTATGTCTGCAACATTTTTATAAAAGAGGAAGAAGAAGTCGCATCTATTACAACCTTTACATTGGTAAATTCGTGCCATCGGTGTCAAAATCCGGAATACATTGTGACGTTTTGAAGGAAATATTTTTTTATAATTTTGAGGAGTTTTAAATAATTATCAATCAATAAATGGTGTATCACGGGATGACAGCTTGTAAATGCCTAATTTTTAATTTTAATTAACTATTTCAATATAACTAAATGAAATATTTATATTCAAAATATAGGAGTGCCATTAAAACAAAAACAATTGTTGCCATTGTCCTTAGAATTTAGGTAAAAATTATAGGTTTGTCATAATTATAACAAGTATATATATATATATATATATATATATATATATATATATGTATTTAGATATGTATATATATATATATATATATATATATATATATATATATATATATATATATATATATGTGTGTATATATACATATATATTTCTTTTTTTTTGTTTTTATTTTGGGGGAACATTGGATTAAAAAAACTTTTTACCATATTTGTTTTAATAACTCTTGTTGTGAAATAAAATTATAACATTTATTTTTCCTGACTACTTTATTTTTCTTTTGTATTCCTTGAACCTCCATTAATTATTATTTCGTTAAGCTCCATTTATCATTGGTGAAATATTAAGGATAAAGTAAATTAAAAGTCATTAATAAAAAGCCTCTCATTAAAAAGCAAGATACCAATACGATAGAATATCTTTCCTCAAACTGAAACCTTTACGTCTCACATTTAGTGTCCTACAAATTTTCGAAATAAAAATATAATAAGTGTGTTCTTATTATTACTTAAAAATCATTTTCAGTTAAAAACATAAAGGAAAATCATTAATTCGAAGTAAAAAAATATTAACATGGATACATACATACATACACCTTGTTTATGAGTGTAATACCTTCACTTTTTTAACTTAACCTGTTCAATTTTATTGAATATTCAATTTCATTAGGCAGCAACTTATTTAAGTTAATGATTACGACATGGTTGGAAAATTTGTTAATAAAAAATTTAGATCTATTTTTTTCATGAGAAACTGACTGAAAAAATTATTACACTATCTTTTAGTTCTCTTCAATGCCCCTAAATTTTCTTTAAAAAACATAATTAATCCGCGAAAATTATCTTAGGAAATTTACCACGGCGTCAAAATAAAAATGGCCGGAATGCTAATAAATATTTGCATACCTAACTCAAGTGACTTGAATGTTTGTACTAAACAAGTTAGCTATTAATACATTTGCATGTGTCGAAAATTTAAATGGAAAACTATAATCCTTTTCTGTCTTGTGCCCCTTTTAAAACATCAATAAAATTTCTCTTTGATTTGGAAATAATATACAGTTTTTGATTACCAATACATAAGCATTTATTTGTATCCTTATATCTAAAATTTTAATCAACGCTAAAAACCTTTAATCAATAGAAGTACTAATTAAAAACGATGAAACTTTCATCGGACAGGGGGAGCGGCGGCGCTCCGGTAATGAGTCGCAGATGGTTAAATGGAAAATATCGTTTCATTCGACGTTTTATCTATCGATTATCCATATTTAGATCGTCTTTTTTCTTTATTATTAGACTCTTTGTACCGACTAGATGGATCACTAGTACCCTACAAATGATCATCCATGGGACCATAATATTAGCGCGAGTTCGTTATGAGTTGCAATCTCCAGTAACTATAGTTCTATGAGTACAATACATTATCACTCCACGAAATTAGCTTTCTTGTTTTTTAATTTTTGTTTTCGTAAGAGTACATTTAAAACAAATACAACGTAACAAAATATTACACTCTAGAATATATATTTATTTAGAGACTAATTCACAATTCACAATTCGGTACGACCTATTGTGGGCAAATGTGTGTTCCTTTGCAGAGATCTTAAATGGGTTGTTTTTCTATACTGATTTATTTGAATTATTAGGAAGTTTTCAATACATTTTTTCTGATATTAATGAGAAAGAAGGAATGACTATAGTTTGTGCATAAATAATTAACCATCAGTTTATTTACCACTAAATAGTAGAAATCATTAGTGGTGTGAAGCAATAATTATCAAAATATACATTTCTAAACAACATCATCAGTTGGGGCGTTATTTTATTTTTTTAAAATATTTTAATGATATTAGTATTAGGAGTTAATTATCTTTGTCAAACATAAGATGCAAGAGGTGATTCAACAGTAAGAAAATGATTTATAGTTATAAGGACTTCACTTTTGTTGAAAACCGTCATTTACTCGTCAAAACGTCATTGCAACGTCAACTTCTCCAAATAATCTGCGATTAATCCACCGTTTTCATTTGTTACTTAATTAATATATTTTAAGAACAAATTTGTCAGTCGTAAACTAAAACCCTTGAGAAAAGTCCCTTTCCCAAGTGTTGACGTTACTTTTTTGCAAACTCTGATGTCGATATAGGTATTCCTTACACAACGTTTTGAAATATAGTAATGTTGTACTGAAATGGATGACTTTTCTATTTCAAACAATAATTCAGTAGCAATAATAATTATAAGGCAAATGAGCCTATCATTAAAACACGAGGACTTTTCTATATAGGTCAGTCCCCTTAACGGGAGAGGTGCAACAACTTTCTACAGTCTCTACACGCACTCCCTATATTTGACGGGAAACTTTGAAAATCTATCTGCCGGCAATTGATCCCACCTCATAATTTCAAAAATGTTTTCCATATATTCATAAAAGCATATTTCTCCAGAAATTAAATATTCGGGAAAGATCTTTTAGGTTGAAAGTATCTTCTTAGTTTTTTTTAAATAGAAATATTTTGGGATAAGTGGCCACATAGTAACAAGTAAATGTGGTGACATTTCCACAAGGCTTGCAATTATTTGTTGATATGATGTGATAAAAAATAAGACAATTATATCTAAAAACCCGCCAAACATGAACAGGGGCCTGTCCAATGAAACACACGGAATCATTCCAACATTTATCTGACTTTCATAAAAAAGTTAAAAAGAAATCGTAAAACTTTTCATAGATGAATTTGGTATATCTCCAGATTTTGTTGTTATAATTTTTGAAGGTTTCACTAACAACCAAATAAAAGAACAATTTACGGAAAAGTCCGAAAGGTTAATTTAAGATCAATAAATATTATACAATATTTCGAAAATTTTGTAAATTTTTCGATCTTAATATCAATATCAATCATAACTAATTTCTCATTTTTTACTTGACTGCTCATATTATATACTATCTAATATGCGTGCAAAATTGAGTGAAACTAAAAAAAAAGTCAAAGGTTGAAAAGTAATCATTTCATCTCATATTTTTTCTACGCGTTGCATTTTCCTTAAACTATTTTGGCGTCAGTCTCTGGCGGCTCAGACAAGAGATGATGGTTCGACAAATCTATCGACGACGATAGACGATTGTATCGTCGATGTAACGTTAGAGCGGATGCAGTCAGTTTATAATTATAGAATTGGATTTGGTTCATTTATATATTCTCAAGTTTATATGTACATAATAAGTTTAGTTGTTAGTTTTTAAGATGCAATCAAACTTCTATGTACGACCGATAACCTATACGCCCTAGTTCAACAAGTAATGATAATAGCTGTCCATAAATAAATTTCCTATTTTATATTATTTTTTTTATGATTTGTTGTTTCGTTTTATTTTTTTAATATTAATTTACTTATCATAAACAAACACACTTAGGTTTCACTGCTATTGCTAATTCGACATATTTTTTAAAAACAATAATGTGCTTTTGACTTAGCTTTGTTTGCTCAACATTAAACAGGAGTCACTCCTTCAGTATGACTTAATCAAAATATATCTGATTTTCAACCCATACATATCCGAAACTGATATTTATTTACTTATGTAGAATGTGGCCTTTTTCTCTTGACTAGACGCCAGAAAAGCAACGCCATTACCATTAGATTTTTTTTCATCCATTTTTTATAAAAGTTTTGTTCTGTAAAATCTCTTCCAGCAAATATCATCGCGGTCACCAACTGAAGATTTAACCATACATAAACTAATATGTATGGTTAAATCTTCAGTCTTAGCTAATGATGTCTTATTGCATATTATTAAATTTTGCCGTTTTTTATTATATTTTATGTTAGAAAAATATTTATAAAAAATGTGAATGTGCATGCACATGTCCACATGGCCACACGTACAAATACATGTATGCAAGCAAGGCGTATGTGAGTGCATGTTTAAGCGCGTGAGATCAAAAATATATGGCAAACAAAATAAAAACTTCTGAAAAAAAGAACGTCAACTTTCAAGCATTTTTATAAGAAATTTTCTCAAAAAATCCTCGAAAAGCATTATTACTTTTTATTAGAAAAGTGTAAAAGTAAGGTATTATAGATATATTTCTCATAATCTAATTTATTAACGAAAAATACCCGACATAATTCTAAACGAATGTATACCACTTTGAAAGTTTCTTAGAATTTGCATTACGTTACGTATCATAACTTAATATAACATAACATATAACATAACACGACACTACATGACACAACACGGTACGATACGACACGTCACGACACGATACAACAGGATGCAATACGATATAAAATAAAATACAATAACAAAACATAATATAACATAAAATAATTTAACGTAAAGTAGCGTGACGTAACGTAACATAACGTAACATTTAAAAATAATGTGACGTAAATAGTCGACCACAAATCTTTAATTATTTAAGTAGTGATCGATGCTTGGATACATGATCAAAATTTTAAGGCTAAAAATTTATCGAATGCACATGTTTTAAAATTGTTCTAATTTATTGATTTAAATACTTATTCGTATCGAATTAACACTAGTCTCCATAATCAAAAATAGGCAGAAGTAAAGTTTGGCAAATATGTACTGAAGTTTGAAGTGGTAACAAATCTCGGACCCGTTTATGAGAGCGTATTTTGAAGGAAATCTTACGACAAATGTCATAAACTTGAGAATTCCAGGTTTATATCCAAGCGTCTGATTTAATTGAGTTAACTAGAATACCCTGCCTACTAACCCACTGATTGACCAAATGTAAGTTTAAATTAAAAAAAAACAATATATTAGTATGTAAAGAAATTTCATTGACAATAAAGCGAGAGTATATTTTAAGATCATCAGCATATAATTGATAATTGGAGGTGAGTTGTTTAAATACGGGATCAATAAATATAGAAAAGAAGAAGTAGGAAAAAAGGGCCATCTTTGGGTACTCCAGCAATACCCCTACATGTTGTCGATGTAACGAAACATAAAATAAGACAACAGCATAATCCGACATAACATAACTCAACATGGCATAATATGACCTAACTTAAAGTAAACACAACATACACGTAATCCGACCCCACAATACCAAACCTAACCAAACATCAGGCAAGTAAATAAAAACAGTGAAGTAAACATGCAAATATATTACATAGTAATGAAGGCGATTTTAAAGGATAAACAAAGACACTCAGGAAAATGAAATAATAATTGAACGATCTGAATTTTGCTACGACTTTAAAATAATATGATTAATTTACTTTTTTCGCAATAAAAATCATATCGATTATTTTAATAACTAAAATATGCCATGAGATCCACCGTTGTATGATTTTCTTATTAAAATATATGCGTTTGCTTAAAATACTGCGATACTTCAAGTAATTTTCTGTTTTTTAGATAAAATGACTTACCCATGAATTATTTGAATTTCGAACAAAGTTTTGTATTAAATAAATACTTAGCAAAATTTAACGTGATATGAATGTACGGTTGATGCCCATGGTAATACCGGATTCAGCGGATTCATTAGCTACACCTTATTTTGATATAGCCAAACCTAACCTAGCATAACCTTTCATAAACTATTTCAATTCATTCAAATTAAAGACAATTTTACCTAACCCAACCGGATTTGATACAATGTAACCCCACTTGAAATAACCTTGCCCAATTTATTTCACCTAATCTAGCCCGACTTCACCTAATCAATTTAACCATTACTAAGTCTATGCTAATCTAATCTAATGAAATCGGGAGTTTTGAAACAACATTTTATGTTGAAAGACAAATATTCACTCTATCTCTCATTCAAAAATAAAGTGGTAAAATTGCAATAGTTTTTGGGTGGCTTGTAATTGCAATAGTTTTTTCTAATTTATTTTCAGATAGCAATGCGCCTTATAATGGCAACTCTTGTTGGATTATTAAAGTAATATGAGAGCTCCACGGGAGCAAATGGTACTGTAAGGATAGTGGAATAATGTTGTTTCTCGTAAGCAGTGATAATGGAATGCTATACTTTTCCGTCGTGTCATATCACAATCGTTTAATTAATTCTTATACAAATTTCCACACATCCTCACCCACTCTATGAATACTGACTACCTCATCTCTATGATAACTTACAATTAACTCTATTCATCACTTTTGGTATTTCAAATTTCTTTTATCCGCTCATATTGCTTTTAACTTTCTAAAGTTCTGTACCAAATTTCCGTGTACTTAAAAATCTTGTTATATCCACATGTTTGTCACATTTTTGTATTATGATTTTAAGTAAATGTACTTAGTAATAGAAATATCAATTAATGAAGAGCGAATTTAAAAAAAACTACACATGTCAAAATGAGCGATTTCCTTTGAAATAAAATGAATACTTTATAGATTTGTATTATTTGGAATTCTCGGTTGTGAAATATTGAAATGAATACATATTCATCTAGGTTTCAAATCAAAGCAAAATAAATTCTAAGAAACCTTAAAAGTGATATACATCCATTAGGAATTATAGCGGGTATATTTTGTTAATGAATTAGATTATGGGAAATATCTATGATACCTTAATTTTACACTTTTAATTTTTCCATACTTTAAAAGGAATCTTCTAAATCCTTATAAGATCATACCTACATATTTTTATACGACTGTCTCATCCTTTTTACTCTGAAACCGCTTGAGGTTGAAACTCAAATTTTTTAACAATACTTACGAATTACTAAATAAAAATACTAGCACTCAAAAATATTTATACGGAAGGTTGGAGGAAGGGCGGGCAAATAAAGGCATTAACATAATTTGTAAGCATATATTACATACGCAAAAGATTTAAGAAAACTACAGCTGTTATTTCAGATTCAGATGTTAATGAATGTGCACCATATTTCAACGACTGTAAAAAATGTAATATAAATATACATACTGTACTATGAAAATGATTTTTTTGTAAAAAGTATAACAGTATCTCTATGTACTCTTAAATGTTTTTAGATGTCTAAATGTGTAAAGCCCTAACACGTGCGAAAACGAATTGAGTAAAATTAAATTCCACCAAAAATATAAACTTAAGAAAGGGAGGAAGTTCTTTTTAGAGGATTACATTAATTCAAAAAAAGTTTGAAATCACCATCACGATCAGAACAACCATTATAAACAAAATAGGTCCTTTAAGTCATATTAGAATAAAATTAAAATTTAACCGGTATGAGAAATCGTTTTTGAATACTTAATGTAACTAATTAATTTGGACTCGGCAGTTTTTAAAAACGAATTAATATGTTGCAGGAACAAAAAACTTGTGAATGTTTGATATTACTTTCTAATACTTTTAATATCTTGAATACCGAAGCGTTAGCCATATTTTGGGATAAATTTTTAGCAAGGATTATGGATAAATTATTGTCATGTGGCAATTTAAAAAGCTATATTATTATGACATTTTTCAACGTGAATAAGACGCAGTATTTGTGATGTGTATTCTATTCACTTGTTATAATTCATGGGAAAAGTGCTTACCTAACAAATATGTCTACTTACACATTTTCTGAGGAAAATATCATTGAATCACTTACAATTTAAGTTAGAGACAAATTTTATAAGTTTACAAAACGGTTTTCTTGACTTTCCTTAAATACCTTCACTTACACACAAAATCTTTAGGTTATCTGGCAACTTTGAAAATAAATTTTGATACTTTTTATGTCAAAGTATTTAATTCGTGGATAATATTATAAAATTTTTAGTAAATAGTTTTTATATATATTATTCTAGTCATGACTGATAGGTATTATAGATGCTTGACTAGTTTTTTTAATCTTAGCGGTAAATACGCGTGTTTAGTATACCCAGTCCCTCTAATTTTAAAAATGACAATGTAAAACAATTTGAAACAAATCTGAATATTTCTAATCTAGTTACAAAAAGCACTGAACTTAAATACGAACAAAATTGCACGCCCTATTACCACAAGTGTATTATCAACAACTTTGTTGAAGATTAAAGCAGACCTTTGACATTGAAAATCGCCTGTTTCACTTGCGGTTGGCTCCCGGTCCTTTGTTCTGCCGCCAGTGGTTGATTTCCTTCCGCTTTTATTGAAAATTTAATTAAATACTTTATGATAATGAAGAAATATGTCTCGTGAATGAATAGAAATATTGAATGCCTTGGAGTGTTGTGAATGAATAGTGGAGTGGCAGAGGACGTAACAATGGCCTTAGGGAGAGCATCACTTGCGCGGTACTCTAGATGAGTCGATAGTTACTCAAGGTTTAATATTTTTGTAATTTAATTTAGTTGTATCACTGTACCTAAGTAATTTAGTTTTATTAATATTGAAATATATCTTTCATCGTCCATGAAACATTTAACGCGAATGCATTTTGGGTATAACAAACACAAGTAGAGTGCAGTTTATCTCAATAAAGTAATAAACATTTAATAAAGACCATATTTTCTATAGACCATATTTGATTAATTTCATATAGGCGCTAGTTTGAAAAAAAATCTGCTTAACTGGTTTTGATAAATTCCATATAGTTTTGTTACCTGAGGATTTTGTGATACATAATAGAGCAGTAAATCAATAAGGGCCAAAACGCCGTAGTAATATCGAAAAGCCAAAGGACATTGGAAATATATAAAAATGCTTGCTTTTGACCAGGGCTTTATCTAAGTGGTATTAACAAAATGATAAAAAAACACTTTTCTTCAAAGAAATTCGCACAAATTTTAACCGGATCACTTATAAAATTACGAGGTAAGTATTGTTTTAAATAAAATTTATCAGACCTGACTTTTGCTGTGGTGCAGTGTTATTGGCATGTTAACTGTTACATGCTCCACTATCATCATCATATATATTAATACGCTAAGGTTTTAAGATGTTACACTCCCTTTATAGAAAAAACCTCACAACTAATCCACATAAATTATATATCATTTTATAGATAATTGCTTGCTCTACCGGCATCCACAACTAAAAAATGTATTATTGCTATTGTTTTTGCAAATTAATTAATTATTAAAATTATATACACAAAACAGCAATGCTGCCATCTAACGGCTCAACGTCAATATGATTGACTGTCGGTAAAATTTTTGTTTAATTTCAAATCCACTCACGTATAAATAAAGTGGCGCTTTAGCTCAATGCTTTTGATACTTGCGCCTCTATATGTCAATTTTAGTAAAATATTTGTTTGATCTGTCATCTGAGCTTCATAATGGAATAAATAATGCAAAGACTTCGCACGGGTCACGCTAGTTTTTAATAATTAATCTTATATCTAATCATTCAATTTTGGTGCCCAGGCGTGATTTTTTAGCCTTTATTTTCACCATCCTGCTCCTGTAAGCGACAATATAGTTATATCTATATTTTCAACTAGTTTTTTTTATTATCGAAGCCTAAAATTCTATTACAACCTCTTGGGTTATTTAATCTTAAAGAACTACAAACAAACAAATAAACATAAAATGTTTTTCCTTTATTATATTAGTAAATGCAAAGTTAGATGTCATTTGTTTTTACACTATTTTGTTCTATGACAGTTGGTAAAACAATAAGCAGTAATCCCCACCAGGAAGTTTCAAATTACTAATTAGAATATTTAATTCAATAACACAAAAATAAATTTACTTGTATATAGCACGTATGTAATTATTTAAAAAAAGCAAATTGAAATACCTGTACTTTACACATGATAATGTTTTACGTGTGTGCAAATGAGCGCCTTCGCGTTTTATTTCCAAAAATTTAGGCGAAAAAATATAACGTGCAGTGGCTTAGAGAAAATTTAGACATATATTTTAAATATTCTATAATAAAATCTACAGTTTTTAATTTAGGGTTCTAAATCAACAGGTATAGGTATATCTTATTTTATATCAAAATACGAAATGGAAAAATGGGACATTCAATTTATAGTTTAGCGTACATTCATTTTTATTTAAGTATTTTTCGAATGATATGAAGCTATTAATATCTGCATCATGACATTTATTATGCATTTATGATAGCACTTTTATGAATCAGTCTTTATTTCTTTATCCTAACCGCAACACTGTATTATAGACACTTGAGTAAATTAACATAATTAAACCTGTAATAAAATAAATTATCCTAGTTACCCGACTAATTGTTTAAAGATGTAATTTTGTAAGTAAAATTACTTCAGATATGTTTTATACCTCCCAATGTCTGTAAAGCATCTCCTGAGGTTCTGTCCATATGTCACAGCCGTTTCTCAGAAATCGTTGGATGTTCATAGATGGACTAAAAGCTGAAAAACAAATCTTCCTTTATTTCTGTATACAATTTCTTTAGTTTAGTTCTGTCAGTCAATAAAACTTAGGAGCTCTAATAGCGAAATAAAAATCAGTAAGTACTGTTGCTTTATATTTTGTTACAAATATTTAGACTTTTTTTAAAGATTAACTAAAAACTATCTGCCTTGTCCCATGTACAAGCGACAAGTAAGAACCGATTAATGACATTAATGCCAACATTCCCAGAGAAAGTACTTTAATAGAATTTCTATTTTGTTAATGTGAATCGTCGAAATCGACTTGAGAAACCCACATAATGCAGATACGTATATATTGATACTTATTCACAAATATTAAACTGTATTTAAGTATTCCAAGCCAATAGGAGTCGACGTCCCAAAAATATTCCTGATAGATGAGACTAGGTATATGTGACGCATTTCAATTTCAAATGAACGCGACGCGCACCTACGGAGTAATATTTCTCGCTGTGAATAAATAGATTATGCTGGTAAAGTATTACTTATATAAGCAAGGTTTAACTATATAAGCAAGGTTTAACTATAGGACTATCGGAAGCTAGACAACCTTGATCGGGGTGTTTTCTAGCATGCAAAGAATATTCAACTTAATTTTTTATTTTTAAGAAGATTTACTTAATTTCACTAAGAAAAACTAATTATATTTTATTCTTACACAATTAATGGAGAAAATAATAATGCTTTCAGAAGATGTTTTGAGAAAATGATTTATGAAAAAGTTTGAAAGTTGAAGTTCCTTTTTTCAGTAATTTTTATCTATTTTGTTTTCCATATATTTTTTATCTCACGTGCTTACACATGCACTCACACACGCCTTTTCTTGAATAAATGAATTTGTATGTGTGAATTTGTATATTTACGCACACATACAAACTCAAATACAAGTTTTCCATGAACATATTTCTAAAATAAAATGTTTTATAAAACGTCAAAGTTAGTATCATAAAATAAGACAACATTAGTTAAGACTGGAGATTTCGCCATATAGAATAGTTTATTACCAACATGAGATTTGCTGAAGGAGATTTTACATAACAAAACTTTAATGTAATATGGACGAAATAAAAATCTGATTATAGGGCGCTGCTCATATAGTTAACAGAAAAAGGCTACATTTTCCGTACGTAAATAAATATACAAAAAATTAAGAAGTAAATATGAAGATATTATAAATATATACAAATATAACGATTGGAAAGTTAGTTTTGACGTTCCGTAAGTGTTATCCCTTAGCTGTAAAAAAATGAACTCCAATGATTGCTGCTTCTAGTTGCATAATAAATTTTTAAAAAACTCGAAATAAAACAAACTATTGTTTTTCTTTGAAAATTTAGATCTTTCCACAATTCAAACTTTTTCTACAATCTTCACCGAGTGCTGTCAATATGATGGTTTTCAAACTGTTTGGATCACTAAGTACAAAAATAAGATCGTAGTAAAAAAACAAGTTCGGAAATAAGAATTGTAAAAATGATATAGGTATATGTTCAATAAACTGATTTTCTGTAATATGATACTTATAAAATATGGTGTCAATGTAAATACCTGAAAATAAAAAAGTAATCATTAAAAAACAATGAATACGTTTCATAATAAAAATACGAAAATAATTAGTTCAAATGAATAACTGTTTACGACATTTCAAATTATGTAAATAACAAAATAATTCGTAATGTTTAAGTATATTGAAGTTTTTCAAAATACAAAAGGTTATAAAATACACCGCGAGCGACAATGTATCCAGATATAGATGGTATTTCGAATCGTTACCACAGTAAGTTGCCGCACAGTGCTCCTTTATTGGCTGGACTTTACTTCGTGATTAGCTAGTTCATTCCATTTGCGCTTACGCTACGGCTCTTTCTTTTACGGTGACACAACCTAAAATGATTGTGTTTATTAATTAGGTTAAGTTAGGTTATATAATTAGATTGATGAAATAACATTAGATTGATGAAACAACCTGATGCAAATGGTAGCAGAAAACAAATTTAACTAGCTAACAAAAAATAAAAATTTAAAAACAAAACAACAACTTTAAAATAAGGGTTTTCTTTACTTAAAATAAAATAAATATATATCTATGTGTATTTAAAAACATATTTTATATAATTTGCATTATTGATAACTACCCATTAGAAGTAGCAGAAATAAAAAGCATAGCATAGTTATTAGTGGTTAATGGCTTCATTAATTTAGGGCAAGGAAGGTACTAAACATATCTCTGGATCCAGTTTACGTACATTCTTTACGATTATTAGTTTCAGAGATATAAGGGTTAAAAATTAGATTTATGTTTTAATTACGCCATACCGTAGATGTGAGTCCCGTCTAATGTGTGTTTACCCAACATTAGACGGGAGTCACTCCTACAGTCAAGTCAAAAGCATATTATAGTTTTAAAAAATTATGTCTTCTCAGCAATTATACAAGTGAAATCTAATTGCATTTATATATGATACATAAATGGATTAAAAAAAGGAAAAATATAAATAAAAAATTAACGTAAAATAAAAAATTTCTTTATAAATTGCCATCATCATTACTTGTTGAACTATGGCGTACAGGTTTTCGGTCATACATAGAAGTTGGATTGTATCTTAACTTATTTTAACATTGTGAAACATATAAACTTGAGAATATATAAATGCACCAAATCCAATTCTATAATTATAAACTGACTACAGCCACTTTAACCTTACATCGATGATACAATCCTCTATCGTCGTCGAGAGATTTATCGAACCAGCATTTTTCGTCTCAGCCGCCAGAGACTAACGCCAAAATCCTTTGTTGGAAATGCAACGCCTGGAAGAAATATGAGATTGCGTTACGAGCAAATACCAGAATTGTAAGATATTTTATTCGTTAATATTATTAAATTTATCTATGTACCATGAACTGCTTACTTTTTTCAGACTTTGATTTTTTTTTATTTTCATTAAGTTTCACATTCATATTAGCTAGTATATAGTATAAGCAGTCAAGTAAAAAACTTAAAATTATTTATAAGTAATAGCGATGATAAGTAATTAATTAAACTTATACCAAATTTTACATAATTTTTTAAATAAATTATTGACCTTAAAATAACCATTCGAAGTTTTCCGTAAAATATTATTTCATTTTATCGATAGTGAAACCTTCAAAAATTATAATAACAAAAATCTGGAGAAATACCGAATTCATCTTGAAAAAGTTTTGCGATGTCTTTTTAACTTTTTATAAAAGTCAGATATATGTCGGAAGAATCCTCTGTGTCTTATTGCGTGTAGGTCTCAAAGTTCCCCGTCAAAAATAGGAAGTGCCTATAGAGACTCTTTACAGAGACTTGCTGTACCTCTCCCGTTAAAAGGTGTGACCTTTATCGAAAATTCGTTGTGTTTTTTTGCTATGCTAAATTGCCTTATAATTATTATTAATACATTGTGTAAGGAACACTTTATCAATATCAGAGTTTGTGAAATGTATTTTCAACGCTTGGGAAAGCGACTTTTCTCAAAGTTTTAGTTTACAACTTAAAATTTTTTCTTTAAAATATATAAATTAATCAAAAAAATTAATTCCTTAATCACATCAAATAAGGACTAACTTGGTATGATATAATAAATGAAATGATAATGTAACAATTGAAAACGGTCTATGAATCGCAGATTTTTTGGAGACGTTGACATTGCGATGACTTTTTTACGAGTAAATGACGTTTTTCAACAAATGACATCCTTCTATTTCTAAATCATCTTCTTTCTTAAAAATTAAAATATTTTTCACAAATAAAATAACGCTCGAATTGCTGATGTTATTAAGAAATGTATATTTTGATAACTATTGCGTAACACTTCTGTTGATTTCTACTATTTAGTGGTAAATAAACTGTCGGATAAGTATTTATACCCAGAGTATAGTCATTCCAATTTTCTTAATAATATCAGACAACATTTATTAAGAACTTCTTAATGATTCAAATGAATCAGTACAGAAAGATAGCCCATTAAAGGTCTGTACACAGAAACACATATCTGCCCACGATAGGTCGTGGCGAATTGTGAACTTGATTTTATATTTTGCAAAAAAATTATATTTCTCTAAATATTTATGTATTCTAGAGTGGAATATTTTGTTCCATTATATCTGTTTTAAATGTACTCCTACGAAAAAATTAATTAAAAAATAGGAAAGTTAATTTCGCAAAGTAATAATGTATTGCACTCATGGAACTATAATTGCAATTCAATACTGGAAATTGCAATTCATAACGAACTCACGATAATATTATGGCCGCATGGATAATCACTCGTAGGCTAGTCATCCATCTAGTTGGTACAACGAGTTTAATAATAAAGAAAAAAAGGCGACACTTGCTTAAAATTATTTGACGTATATTTTTTGGTCTTCAAAAATACTGTTGGAATATTAACTCTTACTTATATATGGTTAATACGATAATCGGTAAAATAAATCATATTTTTTTTAATCAAGTATTTCATAACGATTTTCATTACAAGGTAACCCATTGCTAAAAAACAATATTAAATTAAAAATGGTTCCCTAAACAAAACATTAGGTTTCTCGATTTGGATTGTTCCGATGAAATCTTCTCGATGCAAAGTATTCATTACACCCTTTGATACATGTCCTCCCGCCGATTTGTTTCAACCCAAAGGAAAGAACGATCCAAATATGGATAGTCGATAGATTAAACGTCGAATGACGGAGCGGCGCCGTTCCCTCTGTCCAATGAATGTTTCATCGTTATTTATAAGTATAGTACATAAGGGTACGTATATTATTGAATATAGTATTGGTAATCAAAAACTGTTTGTATATAATTTCCAAATCAAATATCAAATTACTTAACAGATGTTCTAAAAAGGCAAGGAAAAATATACACATTTAAGTCACTTGCGTTAAGTATACACATATTTATTAGCAAGCTACACCAAAAGGGGTGGAAGAATTCCGGGCACTTTTTATTTTAAGCCATACTAAACAGCTTAAAATAACTTTTTTTTAAATAATTTTGTAATTTACAGAAAACGTAAAGTATTGAAGAGAACTAGAAGACCATTTAATAATTTTTTCAGTCAGTTTCTCATTAAAAAAAATGGCCCTAGGTCTTTTATTAACAAATTTTCCAGTTATGTCGAAATTATTAACTTAAATAAATTGTTGTCTAATGAAATTGAATAGCCAATAAAATTGAATAGTATAAGTAAAAATAGTGCAGGTATTACACTCATAAACAAGGTGTATGTATGTATATGTTCATGTTATTGAAGTTATACTTCTTTAGGCGCGTTATGAAAAAATGATGAGAGTGAAATTTTCGTCACACAAAAGTACAGTATGAAGTTGCAGCGGTTGCAGTCTCGAAACAAAAGCTATTGGCACTATCGTCGCCTCTGTTCACTGTTTTCATATTAATAGTATTTATCCACATGTTTCTAGTGTCTACATTCACACACGTGTTTTAGTTTCATATAAGTGCGATTTATATTTATCAGCACATACAAATTTATCAGCACATATAAATTACATTCAGTAGTGATTTAAATTCAATATTTTGATTAATATATTTACTATTCGTAAATATTAGTGAAAAAATTGTGTTTATAGACTTTTTCAAGTGCTCCAATATAATTGAGATTATCTATCCGTATGTATTATTTAATGATGCCAAAGAAGTATAACTTCTCACGCGCGTACATAAGTACACGCACCCTTTTTTTTTTTTATTTCACAATCGTGACTTTTCTGTATGTTTTCATTTAATTTTGGCATAAATCCTTTTGGCTTTTTAATTGGCTTATTCGTTTTCTTTCCGTACAAGACTTTTAACGTTTCTTTTTTTTATTTATTTATATTGTATAACCAAATATAATGACATTAAAAATACCATTTGTAAATTTATGAAAAAATGACGTAAATAATTTACAAGTAAGGTAAAAAAATATTAAAAGTAAAAAAGTATAGGTATGATGACGTAATGATGAAAAGTATAATTTCTTTCAGTAAATAATAATGGATATTGAAGGATATTTTAGAACGGCAACGCCCAGGATTAACCTAGACAGAAAAAAATAGATGGTATAATTAAATACCCACCTTTATGTAACGCTTTTTTTTAAAGTTGTCGGGTAAAAAATTAGAGGGTAGATCAGTGGTGACACAAAAATAGAAATTACAAAATTTTAAGGATTACTGGCTGTGATTGCAGAACCCCGAAAATGGTTTTTAAGTAATAAGAAGAACACATTTCTTATATATTTTTTCGAATATTTATAGGACACTAAATGTGAGACGTTATGGTATCAATTTGTCGGAAGATGTCCTATCATAATAGTGTTTTGTTTTTTAATGACGGACTTTTTATTAAACACTATTCATTTTCTTTATCCCTAATACTTCACCACTGATAAATTGGGGTTAATGAAAGAATAATCAATGGAGGTTCAAGAAAGGTGGACAAATACATGCATTTTTTAAAAAGAGGACTCAGGAAAAATAAATGTTTTAATTTTATTCCACAACAAAAGCTCTTAAAAAGGGGTTTTATTTAATCCAATATTTTTCGAATACGTATATATATATATATATATATATATATATATATATATATATATATATGTCCCCTACTTATCATGCGTATCACTTATTATAATTTTAACATACCTATTATATTCACCTAAATGGATAATGGCAACAATTGCTTTTGTTTTAATGGCACCCCTTTATTTTGAATATACGTATTTCATTTAGTTATATTAAAATAGCTAATTCGCGAGATAAATATTCCATGCCGTCATCTAAACTATTTGGAAGTATAGAATGCTGATATTTTTCAGTGGATGCATGTGTCATCAAGCATATTCGTAATTTTTATTCAGACTTTAAATGATACAAGAAGAGGAAAAAAATTTTACGATTGATTTCTTCACTTAAGAAAATCTTTGACACGCTTCTCATTATGACGCTTCGTTTGTTATTTTAACAATTTTATTCTGAGATTGAGGTACAAAAGTTTAAAAAATTATGAGTTTATTTTCAACACCCCTCCAAACTGTTATCGTTTATAATTTGTTTCATTTTCACCTCGATTTCATTGTTTTAGAATGAAATTAATGTTAATATTGATTTAAAATATAAGAAAAAGAAAACGTAAGTTTTTTCGTAAATGTAGATATTCATTAACACAAATTAATGAAACTACTTATAATATATATATATTATAGTTATAAGTGATGTAGTATTATTTCTACTTTCTTTAAGTTCATTACAATGAACTAGGTTTCGTTGTATTACAACATCTTCAGGTGGGCTATTAGCAAGGATTAACCTTTAACGTTTTGTTGAACCAAATACTTTGTATCGTCTTCCGAAATTTAATTCACCTCAAAAACCTTCAAATACACTATCACCAATGTAGCTAAATCGGCTGTTTTCAATTATGGAATTATTATTATTAGCAAAGATTATTGGTTGTTAGAAACGATTTCTGAATATTGGCAAATATTAAACTTTGCTAATTTGTAACACAATGAATTGTAGGTCGTGATAAAGAACTTAAGGAAAGTAGAAATAATACTACATCAGGTAGTTTCATTTAATTGTGAAAACATAAATAATTAAAAAGAAAGAGAACACAATTTTAGCTGAGACGTTTGTGTGAGCAGTTCGATCAGAGTCCTATATTTGTGAAATTAGGTCTAGTACTAGAATATTGTAAAACTATTTTTCTTGTTCGTTTCTTTATAACGTAACATTTTTTTAAGGAACTAATAGACTTTTAGCATTGTATCATGCTCGCTAAGAAAATGTTCGTATGCAATTACATATAGAATATTTCTTATCCGGGAAAACACACAGTTACTTAAGGAAAAACTAAAAACTTCTTTTAGAGCGCCATTAGATGGCGCTACTGCTGTATTGCTTAAGTAAGAAATTGTTTTATCAAATCGTCAATTATTTGTAATCTTTTACAAATAATTGACGATTTGATAAAACTATTTATTATCTATGAATTCGGCGTATAAAATTTGATTTTTTATCCTATTATAGAATATCAAATGCAATTGTTAATCAATCTTTATAAATAATTCAAATAGTGTAATATACATCGTTTGAACAAGCTTTTTGTTACAATTTTTACCAAAAAAAACAATTTTTATAAAATATATTTTGAAAGGAAGTCTAATTTATTTTGATATTAACTTAAAATTGTCAATTTAGAATATTGAATACTTCAATTAGGTTTACTTATATTGGAAGCGAATATTTGTAATAATTACTTTCTTTTATTATTATAAGAAATATTTAATATATTTCCATATTTAAGGTATAATAACTTTCCGCAAACGTGGATAAATATTTGGCGGGATCTCGCACACTGTCACTTAGGACCATTGGATAAAGCCGGACCTAGGTCTTATTTAAATAATGGTCATCCTGGCTGATTCCGTGTATTGATATATGAGGAATAAGATATATTCGAATCTCTATAATTGTCTAGAATGTAGCTTATATTAAATCTATAAAATTCACACATCGTAGACGATCAAATATTTTAATAAATTCGAATATATTAAAATTGTTCGTCATTTTTGAAGAGACTCAACTGAATTGTTTATGAAATATCTCAGAACAACCAATATTATTTAGATTTTATTTTTGTGGCATTGTAAAAATTATGTCTGCAACCGTTCTATGAAAAAGGAAGAAGTAATCGCCTCTGTTACAAACATTATATTGGTAAATTCGTGTTACCGATGTTAAAGTCTGGAACAAACGTGACGTTTTGAAGGGATCATTTTTCTTTAATTCTTTGAAAAGTTATGGTGAATGACAGCTTGTAAATTTGTAATTTTTATTTTAATTAGCTATTTCAATATAACTAAATTAAATACGTATATTCAAAATGAAGGGGTGCCATTTAAACAAAAGCAATTTTTGCCATTAACCATTTAGGTGAATATCATAGGTATGTTAAAATTATAATAAGTGATACTCTTGATAAGTAGGTAGACATATATATATATATATATATATATATATATATATATATATATATATATATATATATATATATATATACGCTGCCGATCTCTACGTCTATGCAACTTCGATGTGTACGCTGTCAAGGCTACAGTAAATTATTGATGCACTCAGCAATAACTAAAAGCTACAAGAAGACGGTCGAATCCTTAATCGCCTGCGGATATATTGTGATGGACGACGGTTCGATGAAACGTAATGGAGGACCGGATATAAGAGGAAGCGAAGCCGAAGGCATTTGTGAGTTAATGCGAGGACCTCTGGTCGGTTCTGATATTGCGATGTCAACTATAATGACATTTGCTGCTTTATTCGTTAATTAAAAATGGATTCAAAATTATGACATCCACTATTTGACATTGCAACAATAATTGAAAAATAATTGCATTAATAGAAGAATGAAATCAGAATAAACAATTTATAAAGATAGCTTTAAATTATGAGATGCGTTCGAAGATTTTGACGTTACCGCAACTAAAAAGACAAAATCGTTTGTAACACAGGTGTTAAATAGATTAGCTGTTTTACAACATGATATACGTGAAAATATAGTAAATGCAAAAAGAAAAAGGAAATAAATACTTGAGAAAGATATAATTCATTTCGAAGAAGCGATGGAACATGAGGCTTTGATACATTGTCTTGTTTCTTATGATGACTGGGAAAATTGTTGCAATACCAGAAAAATTAAAGAAAGAAATTTTGGAAAAAATATTTACGAAATATATTGTCTTACAATGTAGAACAGGCAACTAATTCATCACATTTTTAATAATATTTTATTATAAAGAGTGTGATGAATGGGTTGCCTTTTCCACATTGTAAAATTTGTGAGAAAATCGTAACATTTTCCAAACAAAGAAAAATTTACAATTCATAAAGAAACCATTGATTTTGAAATGGATATAAGAAATTAAATAAATTTAGCATCTCGAGTAAATGCATAAATCTATTTCGATATTTAAAGATTCATAAATATTTCCTTCTTTCAAATGGAAATATTTAAAAACATAAAGTAAGTAAGTTTTCAACCATAATTTTTTAAAATATTGAAGGATTCGGATGCATATTTTGAATATGTTGGGGGCAATTTTGAAGAGAGTTAAAATTAAAACATATGATGGAAAGTGAAAAAGATAATCTAGTAAAAAAAATGGTTGAAAATTTTAATATTTACATGCTCCAAATATCAAAAGTGAATAAATATAAGTGATTTGGTTATGAAACATGCAGGATAATTCGTAAGATATAGTGAATTATATCTCATATTTATACAAGGAGGATAGAAGCAAACCTTAAATAAAACCTGTCAAGCTCTACCAGGGTTTCGCACATATTTCGGCATTTATGAACTTTAAGCTTACATAATATTTCTATTAAACTAATTACAAATAAGATTTTTTGCAACGTAAATATAATGTAGCGTATACTACATCTTTTACAGGTGTAAAAACATAGTGCATATTAAAAAACAATTAAGATATAACACAATTCGTATAATTTTCCTGTAATCTTCAAGTCATATTTTCCAACCACGTTTTTATCATGATTTTTGGATCACTAGTTTTGGAAATGAGGGAGTGGAATACCAGATGCATATTTTTTAAGACTAACTTTTTAAATATGTAATTTAAAATTGTGAAAAAATATTTGTAATCCTCATAAAAAGCCTTTTCAAATGATGATATATAATGCATAAAATGAAAAAAAATTATGACTTTTATACACTTTCTACTCAATTATATACAAATATTTCAAAAAGTCGGTTGTAAAAACTATCTAGGTTCATAAAATATATAGCTATGCCAAATTACAAGTTACTTCATTTCATGGTTTGAGAAAATCTTCTTTGAAAGTAGAAATTAAAAACTGTAAATTGTCCACTATATCTTTCGTAGTTGTAAAAACATCGGGAATATTTAAAGAAACTATGACAACAAAAACCTTTGCCATAGTTTTTCGACCTTTGCATGGGCTTCTAAAAACCCGTATTTTTTCACAATTTTAGGTTAAGTAGTTTTGGAAATAACCACCTTATTTTCGAAACTACGCAACTTATCCTTGAAGACATATTTACGAGCAAAATATTTCCTAGACTCTCATATCTAGCCCTTTCTAGGATTATCCCGAAATACTCTAGTCTACTTCTAGTATTTAGCTGGCCCTCCCAAAAAATTCCAAATAAATACTATTGAATTTTAGCTATTGCAATATGTTTAAGTTTTATTATTGTGCCAAATTTTAAGTCACTACATCAAATGGTTTCTAAGGAAAACGGTTGTGACCTATCACGTAAGGGTTCCGTTTTTTCCTTCCAGGCACGGAACCCAAAAAAAATATTTTTTTTATGAGAGGTAATAAAAACAGCCTTTTAGGACAAATAACGCTTTTAGGGAAAGGTACACAGATAAAAACGTCTAAGAAATATACCCATAAATGTCTATAGCTGATTCTTTGAACATTAAATGTTCTCTAAGCCATTACATTAGTCGTAAAGAAGAACGCGTGTTCGGAATCAATGAAATGTAAAACTGCACGTCGCAGATAACGGATATCTAAACGCGAGATGAACGGCCGCTGATACCTAGCTACTGCATGCCGCTGAGATCCTAAAAAAGTATCAATGACCATTGAATTATTTTTTACAGAGAACTTCCTCCGACATATTTGATAAAGAAAATCATTTTAACTGCAACCAAACCGGTCACAGCGTGCGGTCAGTCATGCGAATTTTTACAAATCTTTTCCAGGCGGTTTAAATGACGAAATCGACAAGACAAATGGATTTGGGTCGGTCATGTCGCCCTCGGGTTTTGGAATCGTGACGGAAATACACGACGTGTTCGGCTATGTATGACGTTGTTACGGTCGTATCGATATCTAGATGTGTAGCTACGTGCGTAGATTCTGGATATATTTATTTATTTTCCATAAGGCTTCTCAAGAGTTGTAAAAAGTTATTTGCTTTTATTGCAACATTCCACCATGATAAACGGAAACGTTATTAACATATTGAATATATTTGGCGTTAATTTTGTAGAAATTCATTATTCGCAATTAAATGAAACTACGTGATGTAGTATTATTTCTACTATCTTTAATTTCTTTACCACGACCTAGGTTTCGTTGTATTACAACATCTTCAGGTGGGATATTAGCAAAGATGCTGAATCTTTGCTAATATCCCACCTGAAGATGTTGTAATACAACGAAACCTAGGTCGTGGTAAAGAAATTAAAGATAGTAGAAATAATACTACATCACGTAGTTTCATTTAATTGTTATTAACATAATTAAAAATTACCCTTTTTTTACCTTATTACTGCATATTTAAAAAAAAAAGCTACTTCGTAAATTCTAAGGCAATAAAATTTGCGGAATTTACTATCAATCCGAAATATAGGTTGGTGGCTATAAATTAATTTACGAAAAAAAAAGAAGAATTTCTTTAAAATTTAAAATATTTCACAACATCTAACTACACTATGACTTAACTAGTCATAGGAGGAATCATTGGAATCGCTTGGCTAAAAGAAAACATTTACACATCAACACATTTATCTCGAAAGTATTTAACTGGGTTAAACAGTCATGTTACTACAAATTATCTATGTCAATAAAAATTATGTAGAGGACATCTTATTTACATAGCTGGCAATTAAACATACCAATTATTTTTCTTGAAAGAAGAAAAATGGAGCCTTCCCGAAGCCAAAATTATTTCAATTCGCACTTCCCCAGCCAACTTAACATAACATGCATTCGCTACTCTACTACAGTAAATTCATATGTATATTGAGACCAATATATATTTTGTGTGCTATGGAAAGTCGTTGGTAAATGCTTTGAAAACTATATTATCTATTTGAGTAATAATAAATAATAGAGATGTGGTACACATTTTTTACTCAGAATACAAGCCTCTTTTCTGTTTTAATTATGTCGCAACAATATTTTAATCTTGAACTATTATATGCCATTCTTGAGCATATATTATATTTGTATTATTAGACTTACAAAGCGTGGATCATATGGTAACTCTATGCTTCTCCCTTACGCTAAGCTATCTCTGTAAAAACATATGCTATTTACTTTAGTCTTGTAGAAGACCCTCTGATTAGTGTAATTTTGATTTGATTTTTCTCTCAAAAACGAATTATGGCATATTATTTGGCTCATATAGTAATATTAGAAATTTTATTAAAATAATAGGACTCCTTTTTAAAAAATCGAATTTTTACATTTGAGTTTGGATAAAAGAAATAAAACTTGCTACTGATATAACCACGGACATCAAAAACATACAAAGGGACGTATAAAATGTTTATAAGAGTCCATATTCTTTATTGTATACAATGTATAAATATTAACGATATTTAAACTAACGAACATATTGCCTATATATCTTTCACATACGTGAATGAAATAATTTGTCCGCATAGACACTTATTTATTATTGTAAGTTGAACAAAATTGTTTAATATCGGAACTTTTACTCATATTATGAGTTTAAGTACCTAAATATTTTTGAATACCTTTTATGAGACCTCTTTAATAACCTTCCACGAGAAAAAAATATTCATCTTTATACGGAGAAGTACGAGTGAATATTCCTATGTTTGAAATTTTATTCCCATAGCTATTAAACTAAAAAATTGATGCTGTGATACAGAAACTGATAGACATATGTTTCGTATTACCTTTCGTTACAGAATCGTAAGAACTGCCAAGCATCAAATTTCATTCTGATCAGTCAATTGGTTTTTGCACTAGACTGCCAGGCGAACAAGTACGAAAGCACGCGTCCACATACAAATACATTTTCCTATTTTGTAGTTTTGACTTTTCTTTTTACCCCATCAATATAGTATGATCGATTTTTTTGACGATGACAATACTTTCTTAAACATTACATTATTTCGAAGTAAAAAGCTACCATTTGAGGTAAAGACCAATTTGAAGAAAACGTTGTCCTTGGTGTGAATCAGGATTTTCATCATAAAATATGTCTTTTTGCCTTATAAATATGCAGTGTGATTTCTTAAACGTGCTATGCTATTAATATTTTTAGAGTCTTCAAAGAACGTAAATATAGTTTTCTCAATAAAAGTACTTCGAAAGTATTTCGAATTATTAAGCAAAATATTCTGTGTGTCATTGTTGTACACTATAATGGTTTATATGATTGAGAAGAAACTTATTAATTTACACTTTTGCTCAGTTTGAAAAAAATCACAATTTGTATGGCCGTCAAAAGTGGAAGAAATACTTTCATCACGACGTCAAAGTCCAATCGGACCTATATTCCTTATATTCGGCATATTTATATCCACATTTGGTAATATAAAATATATACGTATAATTTTGAGCTGATTCCTATTAGATTAACATTCCCATGAATTCTGGGTTTGTGAAAACTACGCGTTATAAATATAACAGTGAATATCAGACGCACCGCGTATCTATGACTCACAAAAATATAACTGTTATGGAAAATATCTTATTGCTGCATTTATCAAAATGCAACTAGATCGTCGCTTGGTACTTATTTAGTAAGGGATATTTATGACTCGCTTGAAAAAGTTAAATATACTGTGTTGTTTAAATAGTATCGTACTAATTAACGCGGTGACGATTAATAATATTCGATATGCGGGAAAAATAAGCTTGTCTACATATATATATATATATATATATATATATATATATATATATATATATACATACATATATACATATGTATATATATAGTTATATATATATATATATATATATATATACATACATAGAGCATCTACAAGCCCGAAGCTTATCAGCTTATCAAGTAAAAACACTCGTATCTTTAATTTAACGTGGAATTAACAGATAAAAATTTCTTACCAGTAGACAAACAATTTACAGTACATATTAATTGAAATTTTTATTAATTAACTAATATATATTGTATTAATATTTTACGAACGAGGCGTTGTATGACTACGTTTGGACGAGTCTATTTCAAGGGTTTGTGTCGGTTCTTTCATATAAAAAACACCACAACCTTTAATTCAACGTCGATTTAGTAGATAAGATCTTGTTAACTCTAAACAAAAACTTTACCGCATACCTTATTTGCATGCTTTTTACTTCACTAATATATGTTGCATTAATATTTTATAGCTGTGTTTGAGAGGCAATATATAACTACGTTTATACGAGTTTTTTCAAGGGTCTGTGTGGGTGCTTTTCCTAATATGGAAGTTCTTGTGATTGACAGGGACATAGGTTGCAGGGCTCAGCAAGGTGCGACATATGATGATGACATTATTCCGTTGCCTTTCCCTTGTGTAGGAATCATATTAAGACCCAAAATGACACGCATATTATTACATTTTTCATTTGATATCATCGGGAATTTCAAGAAAATTTTGAGGAATATTTTTAAGGAGGAGGTATCAACTCAGTGATTGATTTTCTTGTTTAAATATTACAATATAAGAACAAAAGGTTATTACCTTTTGTCGTTACTTTATTAAGTTAGTTAATTGCAAACCGCACTGCGTTTTATCTGGTTATGTGTCCAGCCCCTCTTTCATTTATAAGCTCAGGTAAAAATATAGTAAATTTGGGTTTAATATATCGACAAACTAGCTAAGTATTGCCATGAAATTGATAAACCGTGAGAGATACGACGACTGGTGTTTTGCGGCAGAAAATATGTTCATGTTAGAGGGAATGGTGGACTCCGTTAAGCAACCATCACCGTCGATAGCCACTGCGGTTCAGAAAGCAGAAGATTTTAAAGCTCAAGTAAAACTATTTCTTACAAGCGACTTTTCGCTTTATACGCATATTAAAAAGTTACGATGTACGATTTGTGGAACACGTTGAAGGAAGACACGTTTGAGGATTTCGATTATTCATGAAAAGTTAGTTTGCTGAGAAATCTCATCAGTTATACGACTTAAAAACTGCGAATCCATGACTGGCACAGAAACTGTAAGGAACTGGTTTCGAGAATGACCAGTGGATCAGGTCTGTTATATTAGCAGGACTTCCACGAAAGTTTGGGCTAATGATAATGACCATTGAGAATTCGGGGGTAAACATCAGTGCAGATGCTATAAAAATGGTACAGACAAGTTGTTATATGAGTGATATGAGTGCAGATTTTAAGTTCAGTCTGAACGTGCATTTGTTGCTAACATTTTTATAGGGGTGGTAGCACTGACAGTAACAAAGTATATTCCCAACAAAGCGGCATGAACGAAAATAGAACGCATCAGTCACCTGTCTATTTCATTAGAAGAGACACAACATGGAAGAAAATAATTCATCGTAGCAGATGTGAAAAAATAGAATATTTGAAAAATCAATGTCCGTCTACAGAAAAAGCGAAGGCAAATAAATTTATTGCAGTTTTTCTGACTAAGAAGTTCTATCAAACCGACTGGCACATAGATTCGGGTGTCAGAACTCATATAGTTTTGAATGTTAACATGTTGTCCAATGTTTCTAATCAACACAAAACCAAGGAAATTACTATGGCAAATCAAACGATTGTTCGCAGGATTGGCATAGGTGACCTACAGATTACGACACGTGTGGGTAATAAGTAAATTGTAATTGTAAGAAAAAAGTGTAATTTTTAATAATATTAATAACGTTACCGTATATTATGGTGGAATGTTGCAATAAAAGCAAATAACTTTTTACAACTGTTAGGAAACCTTGTACAGAATAAATAAATATATATAGAATCTACGCAAGTATCTACACATCTAGATAAATCGATATGGCCGTAACAAAGGCATACATAACCGAATATTTCATGTATTTCCGTCATGATTCCAAAACCCGAGGGCGACATGACCGACCCAAATCCATTTGTCCTTGTCGATTTCGTCATATAAATCCCAAAATCCACCTGGAAATTATTTCTAAAAAATCGCATGAGTGGCCGCTAGGTGTGATGGGTTTGGTTGGAGCAAAAGTGATTTTATTTATCAAATATGCCAAAGGATATTCCCTGTAAAAAAGTTGTTCATTTGTCATTGGCGCTTTTGCTAGGATGAGATCGCAGCGGCATACAGTAGCTAGGTATCGGTGGCCGTTCGTCTCGCATTTTGGTATCCGCTATCTGCGACGTGTAGATTTACATTTCATTGATAAAGAACACGCATTATTCTGTACGACTAAAGTAACGGTTTGGAGAACATTTGCTGTTAAAAGAGTCAGCTATAGACATTTATAAGTACATTCGTTAGGCGTTTGTTATCTATACACCTTTTCCTCATACCGTAATTTTTCCTAAAAGGCTGTTTTTTTTGGTATTAAGTCTCATAAAATAAAAACGTTTTTTAGGGTTCCGCGCTTGGAAAGTACAAACGAACCCCTTACGTGATTGCTCACAACCGTTTTCCTTAGAAACAGCTTGAATTAGTGACGTGAAATTTGGTACAATAATAAAATCTAAATACATTCAACAGTATTTATTTGAAAATTTTTGGGAGAGCTAACTAAATACCTAACATTTTTTTAATTAGACATGTGTTTCGGAATATTGTTGAAATTGCGAGATATAAGGGTCTAAAAAACATTAAAGATATATATATATATATATATATATATATATATATATACATATATATGTATAATTAAAATGGAAGAGAACACAACAATTTTTGCTGAGACGTTTGCCTGAACAGTTCAATCTATATGTGTGAAATTAGGTCTATCGGTAATAGTCTGCTACTGGTATAGTCCTAATATTGTAAAAATATTTTTCTTGTTTGTTTCTTTATTACGTAACAGTTTTTTAGGAAACAAACCGACTTTTAGCATTATATCATGCTCGCCTTTAGTCAAAAATTGCATCATCAAATTATAAATTAATTATAATATTTTACTAGCTATTAATTATATGAAAATTCGACAAATAAAATTAGATTTTTTATCGTATTATAGAATAACAAATGCAATTGTTGATCAATCTTTACAAATGAAACAACTAGTGTATTATATATTATTTGAACAAGTTTTCTGTCAAAATCTTCTCCAAAATAATTTAAAATGAATGTTGTAAAATCTATGTTGATAGGAAGTCTAATTTATTTGAATATTGACTTGAAGTGTCAACTTAGAATATTAAATACTTTATTTAGGTTTATTTATGTAGGAAACAAATATTTGTAAACATTGTTTTCCTTTATTATTATAAGAAATATTTAATCTACTTCCATATTTAAAGTGTAATAAATTTCCGCAAACTTGGATAAATATTTAGTGGGATCTCGAGAACTGCCACTTAAGACCATTGAATAAAGTCGGAAATAGGTCATATTTAAATAATGGTCATCCTGGTTGAATCCGATAAAGATATATTCGAATCTCTATGATTGAACATAACTTCCATAAAATGTGTAGAATTGATATATCGTCGACGATGAAATATTTTGACAAAGTCGAATATATTCTAATTTTTCGTAGTTTTTGAAGAGTCCCAACTGAATTGTTTATAGAATATCTCAAAACAACCATATATTATTATAATTTTCCTTTCTTGTCAATCTAAAAATTATGTCTGTAACATTTCTTTAATAGAGGAAGAAATAGTCGCATCTATTACAACCCTTATATTGGTAAATTCGTGTCATCGGTGTCAAAGTCCAGAATACATTGTGAGGTTCTGAAGGAAACATTTTTTATAATTTTGAGATTTAAATAACTATATGGTTTATCATGGGATGACACCTTGTAAATCCCAATATTTTATTTTAATTATTTATTTCAATATAACTAAAAGAAATATTTATATTCAAAATATAGGAATGCCATTAAAACAAAAACAATTGTTGCCAAATTTGGTGAAAATTATAGGTTTGCTATAATTATAACAAGTAATAAGCTGAATAAGTAGGTGGTAATTTATAGTTATATGTATATATATATATATATATATATATATATATATATATATATATGTTTTTTTTGAGGTCATGTTGAATTAAAAAAATAACTTTTTACCACATTTTCTTTAATAATTTTTTTGTGAAATATAATTATAACATTTATTTTTCCTGACTACTTTATTTTTGTTTTATATTTCTTGAACCTGCATTGTTTATTCTTTCACGAAACTCCATTTATCAGTGGTGAAATATTAAGGATACAGAAAATTAAAAGTCATTAACAAAAAACCTCTCATTAAAAAGCACCTTAACTTCTCACGTCTCACAGTTAGTGTCCTACAAAATTTTTAAATAAAAATATAAGGAGTGTGTTCTTTTTATTACTTAAAAAATATTTTCAGTTAAAAACATACAGAAGAATCATTAATTTGAAATACAAAAAAATTAACATGGATACATACATACATACACCTTGTTTATGAGTGTAATACCTGCACTATTTTAACTTACACTGTTAAATTTTATTGAATATTCAATTTCATTAGACAGCAACTTACTTAATTTAATGGTTTCGACATGGTTATTTGTTAATAAAAAACTTAGGTATTTTTTTTCAGTGAGAAACTGACTGAAAAAATGATTAAAATATCTTTTAGTTCTCTTCAGTACGTCTAAATTACATAATTATTTCGAGAAAATTATTTTAAGACATTTCGCACGGCGTAAAATAAAAATGCCCGGAAAGCTAATAAATATGAATATACTTAACTCAAGTGACTCGAATGTTTGCACTTAACAAGTTAGTTAATAATACATTTACAAGGGTCGATAATTTATATGGAAAACTATAATCCTTTTTTCTTTTGAACCTTTTTAGAACATCATTTAAGCAACTTGCTTTTTGATTTGGAAATTATAATGCAAAGAGTTTTTGATTACCAATACATTAAGCAATATTCCATCTTATTGGTATCCTTATATCTAAAATGTTATTCGATGAAACATTTATTGGACAGGGGGAGCGGCGGCGCTCCAGGTAATGTGTGGCAGATGGTTAAATGGAAAATATCGTTTCATTCGACGTTTAATCTATCGACTATTCCTATTTCGATCGTCATGTTTTTTATATTGAAACAAGTCGGTGGGATGACATGTTCTAAAGAGTGAAATGAATACTTTGAATCGAGAAGGTTTTATTGGAACAAGCCAAATCGAGGGACCTCCCAGTGTTTTGTTGCCGGAACCATTTTCACTTTAATATTGTTTTTTTAGCAATAAGTTATCTTGTAATGAAAAGCGTTGGGAAATGTCAGTTTGGTTAAAAATATGATTTATATTAACGACTTTCGCATCAGCTTTTATATATAAATAAGATTTCACATTCCAAAATTATTAGTGATTGTGTAAAAATATACGTCAAATATTTTTTAATCAATTTTCGACTTTTTTTCTTCCATTATTGAACTCATTCCACCGACTAGATGGATCAGTAGACCCCTACAAATGATCATCCATGAGACCATAATATTGAAGCGAGTTCATTTTGAGTTGCAATCTCCAGTAATTATAGATCTGTGAGTATAAGACATTATTACTCCACGAAATAAACTTTCCCCTTTTTCAATTTATGTTTTCGTAGGAATACATTTAAAACAGGTATAATGAAAAAAATATGCTACTCTACAATACATAGTTATTTAGAGACTAGTATAAATTTTTTGCAAGATTTAAAATCAAGTTCACAATTCGGCACGGCCTATTGTGGGCAGATGTGTATTTCTTTGCACAGACCTTTAATGAGTTGTCTTTCTGTACTGATTTGTTTGAATTATTAGGAAGTTTTTTATACATTTTTTCTGATATAAATAAAAAAGAAGGAATGACTACAGTTTGTGAAAAAATAATTAACCAACATTTTATTTACCACTAAATATTAGAAATCAATAGTGGTGTGAAGCAATAATTATTAAAATATACATTTCCAAATAACATCATCAGTTGGGGCGTTATTTTATTTTTTTTAAATATTTGAATGATATTAGTATTAGGAGTTAATTATCTTTGTCAAACGTAAGATTCAAGAGGTGATTCATAATTAAGAAAATAACTTATAGACAGAAGGATGTCACTTTTGTTGAAAAACGTCATTTACTCGTCAAAACGTCATTGCAAGGTCAATTTCTCCAAATAATCCATGATTCATTGACCGCTTTCAATTGTTACCTTAGTATTTTGTTTATCATATCATAGATCACACCAACTTGTTCATTATATGGTGTGATTTGAAAATTAATTTGTTTTAATAATTAATATATTTTAAGAAACAATTTCTAAATTGCAAACTAAAACCTTTGAGAAAAAATCTTTTCTCAGGCGGTGACGATACATTTTCGCAAACTCTGATGTTGATATAGGTATTCCTTACATAACGTTTCAAAACGTACTAATATTATAATGAAATGGATGACTTTTCTATTTGGAACAAGTAATTCAGCAATAATAATAATTATAAGGCAAGTAAGCCTTCCAATAAAACACAAGGATTTTTCAATATAGGTCATTTCCCTTGACCAGGTCTCCTTTTATTTCCACTAAGTTTCGCACACGTACTACTACCTAGTATGCTTGCAAAACTTAGTGGAAATAAGTCAAAAGTTGAAAAGTATGCAGTTCATGGTACATAAAGAAATTTAATAATATTTACAACCTATCTTACAAGTCTGGTATTTGCTCGTAAGACAATCTCATAGTTTTTATAGGCGTTGCATTTTCATTAAAATATTTTGGCGTCAGTCTCTGGTGGCTCAGACGAGGGATGCTAGTTCGACAAATCTCCCGACGACGATAGAGAATTATATTGTCGATATAACGTTCGAGTGAATGCAGTCAGTTTATAATGAAAGAATTAGATTTGGTTCATTTATATCTTCTCAAGTTTATATGTTTCACATAATACATTTAGTGGTTAGTTTTTAAGATGCAATCAAACATCTATGTACGACCAAAAACCTATAAGCCATAGTTCAACGAGTGATAATGGAAATTTATACACAAAATTTCTCCCTTATGTTATTTTTTTATTATTTGTTGTTTGGTTTTATTTTTTTAATATACATTTGCTTATCATATATAAACACAATTAGGTTTCACTGTTATTGCTTATTAGACATATTTTTTAAAAACCATAATATGCTTTTGTTTTTTTTCTACCCAACATTAAACAGGAGTCACTCCTACAGTATAACGTAATGAAAATATATCCGATTTTCAACCCTTACATATACGAAACTGATAATCGTAAAGAAATGTGATTAAACTGGTTCCAGAGATTTATTCTGTAAATTTCTTATTTTAAATTAATGAAGACATTGACCACTAATAACCATGCTATGTTTTTATTAGTACTGATGGGTAATTTTCAATAATGCACATTGTATAAAATATGATTTTAAATACACACATTTATACATTAATTTTGTTTAAAGTAAAGAATACATCTAAAAAAATCGAAGGATTTCCGTATCTGCGCCCTATATTTGAAGCTGTTGTTTTTTTGTTTAACTTTTATTTTTATCAGTTATTTGAATTAATTTTTTGCTCTTACTTTCATCAAGGTATTTCATCAATCTAATGATATAAACTAACCTAATTAATAAAACACAATCGTTTTAGATTACGTCACCGTGAAACCCAGAGCCGCAACATAAGCAAATAAAAGAATGAGCTTGCAAATCATGAAGTAAATTCTGGTTAAACAGGGAGCATGGTACGGCAACATTATGTTTAATATATTGATAATTGGAATGAGTTTTCATTAATATGTTGAGGAACTAGGAAACGTCAAAATTTACTTTCCGATCGTTATACTTGTATTTATTTGTAGTATCTTCGTATATATTTTTGAATTTTTGTATATTTATTTATTTATGGAGAATGTGGCCTTTTTTTCTTGACTATGTGAGTAACGCCCTATCAACAGATTTTTTTTATCCATTTTATATTAAAGTTTTGTTCTTTAAAATCTTTCTCAGCAAATATCATGGAGTTAATAAACTAATCTGAATGGCCAAATCTTCAGTCTTAGCTAATGATGTCTTATTGTATATTACTAAATATTTTCGTTTTTTAATATATTTTATGTTAGAAAATTCAAGCATTTTTATAAGAAATTTTCCCAAAAAAGTCCTCTAAAACATTATTACTTTCTACGTTACTTGTGTAAGATTAATATGTAATTAGTTTTTCGTAGTAAAATTAAATAAATGCGGTTAAAATAAATAATTGCGGATAAAAAATTAAATTGAATATTCTTTGCATACAAGAAAATATAGTGATCAAGTTTGTCCAGCATTTGTTAAATAACATACTAATATGTTTTGTTGAAAATAAAGAAATGATAAGTTTTTTTTATTTTACCTTGAAAAACAATTAAGTTACTAAAACATATATCTCGTAATTAAATCGTATTCAGTTACTTGATAGACATATACTTTAATGAATATGCACGGTTGTTAGCTTGACTTAAAGAAAATAATGCAAAATGTGAATAGTCCTATAGCTAAACCTTGCATACAAATAATACTTTACCAACATGATATATTTATTCATAGCGAGAAACATCACTCCGTATGTTCGCGATGCGTTCATCTGAAATTGAAATGCGTCACACATACCTAGTCTCATATATCAGGAATATTATGGGACTGAATTGTAATATTTTTGGGGCGAGGCGGATGTTGAAAGCTTTATCACAGTCGAGAGATTTTCGGGGAAGATTATGTGACCCATAGATAACGGCGATTTATAAAAATGGATACTGAAAACAAAAATGTTAGGCGGCAGTCTGGGTGTTCGGGCATTGAGCGATTCTTGGAATACTTAAATACAGTTTGGGGTTTATGAATAAGTATCAACATATACGTATTTGCATTATGTTGGTCTCTCAGGTCGGTTTCCTATAAAAATCGACGAATCAAATTAACCAAACAGAAATTCTACTGAAATGCTCACGGTTATGGGAATTTTGGCATTAATATAACTCATCGGTTCTTACTTCTACATAGGACAAATCAGGCAGTTTTTAGTTAGTTTTTGAAAAATATCTAAATATTTGTAACAAAATATAAAGCAAGACCACCCAGTGACTTTTATTTTGCTGTTAGCGCTGCTAAGTTTTATCGAGTGACAGAACTGAACTTAACCAATTAAATATAGGAATAAAGCAAGATTTAGTTTCTAACTTTTAAGCCATTTTTAAACATCGTCGAAAATTGGAGAAAAAGTAGAAAAATGATAATGGGGAATAAGGTTTGTGAAGTTAATATTATAGCAAGACACATTTTATATCTCGAATATTTAGGGGTTAAATTAAAAATTGCATTTTAATTTTTTATTCACACTTATTGAAGGTGATTAAAAAGTACAACAAATTTTAGAAATTATATAGATGATGGTAGATATATTTCAGTATTGATAAAAATTTAATACAAATAAATAATTTTAAAAAATTAAAGCTCGAATAACAATTAAATGAGTACCGCGTAACTGGCGCTCCCAATAGTTCTATTTTTATGCCTTCTACCACTCCACAATTCGTTCACAGCACTCGAAGGCTTTCAATATTTCTATTCATCCGCGGAACATATTTTTTCATTGTCTAAAAGTATTTAATTAAATATTTCAATAAAAGCCGGAGGCAATCAGCCACTGGCGATAAAACAAAGGATCGGGGGCAAATCGTGAATAAAACGGGCGTTCTTCAATGTCAAAAGTCTGCTTTAATCTTCAACAGAGTTGTTGTCAATACACTTGTGGTAAGAGGGCTTGAGATTTTGTTCGTATTTAAGTCAATACACCTAATCGGGTTACTGTTTTCGTAAACCGATTAAAAATAATCAGATTTGTCTCACATTTTTTTCTGTTTTTATTTTTACAATTAGAGAGAAGGAATATACCGAATACATATATTTACCGCAAAATTCAAAAAGAATCTAGTCAAATATGTATCAAATCTATCAAGCACGGATAGAATATGACGTAAAAAACTAGTCAAGTAAACATTTAAAAGTATTATCCATGTATTAAATTTTGCAAGTTTGGCATAATAGTATCGAACATGGTCCGTAATTCTGCAGATATTGTGTGTAAGTGAGGGTATTTAGGGAAAGTTAAGAAATCATTTTATATATTTAAAAAAGTTTTCTCTAACTTTAATTCTAAGTGATTCAAAAATACTGTCCTAAAAAAATAAGTAAGTATACATATTTGTTAGATAAGTACTTTTCTGAAGAATTATAGCAAGTGAATAGAACACGCGTCACTTGTTCTGATCGTGATGGTGATTTCAAACGTTTTTTCACTAATGTAATCGTCAAAAGAGAACTTGCACCTTTTCGCTATTTTCTTAATGAACATTAATTTTACTTAATTAGTGTTCGCATGTTTTAAAACTTTACACATTTAGGCACTTAGGAACATGTAAGAGTATGTAGAGTATCTATTAAACTGTTTACAAAAATTTATTTTACAAATAGATATTTATATTATATTTTTCGCAGACGTTGAATCGTCGTGCACATTCGTTATTGTAGAACCTGAGATAACTACTGCAGTTTTCCTACAATTTTTGCGTAGTGTTCAATAGACCTATTTGTTTACAATTGACTACCTTTCCTGCAAACTTTCGTATATTTTTAAGTATTAGTATTTTTATTCAATAATTTTTAAATACTGTGACAAAATTCGAGTTTCAACCTCAAGCGGTTTCAAAATAAAAAGTATGAGATAGTCATATAAAAAATATATATATGTATGATTTTATAAGCATTTAGATTTTTCTTTTGATGTATGGAAACGTGAAAAGTGTAAAAGTAAGCTATCATATATATTTCTCATAATATAATTTATTAACAAAAATACCCGACATAATTCTAAACGGATGTACCTATCTCACTTTGAAGGTTTCTTAGAATTTACGTTACGTTACGTTTTTATAACTTAACATAATATAATATGATATAACACATAATATAACACGACACGACATGACAACACACGGTACGATACGACACGTTACGACACGAGACGACACGATACGACACGACATGCCCCGACCAGCCACGGCACGACGAAAATTAAATAAAATAACAAAACATAAAATAAAATAATTGAACATAACTCCGTAACGTAGCTTGACATAACGCAACATAACGTAACACTTAACATAATGTGACGTAAATAGTCGGTCACAAATCTTGATTTATTTAAGTAGTGATCGATGCTTGGACACATGATTAAAATTTTAAAGTTAATAATTTATCAAGTGCGCAAGTTTAAAAATTGTTCTAATTTATTGGTTTAAGTGTTTATTCAGATCGAATTAACACTAGTCTCCATAATCAAGTATAGGCAGAATTTAATTGGGTTAACCAGAAGACCATGCCTACTAACCAACTGATTGACCAAATGTACGTTTGAATTAAATATGTCAATCTATAAAGAAATTTCATTGACATCGCAGCGACAGTATATTTTACGATCATCAGCATATAATTGATAATTGGAGCTGAGAGTTCTTTAAATACGGGATCAATAAAAATTTTTAAAAAATAAGTGAAGAATAAAGACTACCTTTGTGTACTCCTTCAATAACCCTAAGTAGTGTCGATATCAGGAAACATAAAATAACATAACAGCATAACCCAACATAACATAACTTAACATAGCATAATATGACCTAACCTAAAGTAAACACAACATAATCCCCCCTAACGATATCTAACCTAACTAAACATCAGGCAAGTAAATAAAAACTGTGAAGCAATTATGCAAATATATTATATAGTAATGAAGGCGATTTTAAAGGAAAAACAAAGACGCTCAGGAGAAGTATTTTATTGTGCAAAATATTAAATATTAATTTACTTTTTTCAGAATAAAAATCATGTCGGTTATTTTCATAAATAAAGTATCCCATGAGATCCGCCGTTGTAGGATTTCCTTGTCAAAATATATGGGTTGACTTAAAATACTGCAACAATTCAAATGATTTTCTATTTTTTAGATAAAATGACTTACCTACGAAAACAAAGTTTTGTATTAAACAAATACTTAGGGAAATTTAACGTGGTATGAATGAACGGTTGATATCCATGGTCAAACCCGATTCATAAGCTATACCTCAACTAATTTTGATATAGCCAAACCTACCTACCCACCTAACCTAGCCCGACTTGACCTATTCAATTTAACCCAAGTCATTTCTAAGCCTAAGCCAATCTAATCTAACGAAATCAGGAGTTTTTGGAACAAAATTTTATTTTGAAACACAGATATTCACTCTATCTCTCATTCAAAAGTAAAATGGTAAAATTGCGTGTCGTGTGAGACATTGGCGTGGCTCATAATTTGAACGTTTTTTTCTAATTACCTAACTTTCTAATAAATTATAATTAACTCCATTCATCACTTTTGATATTTTAACTTTCTTTTACCGGCTAATATTACCTTTAACTTCCTGAAGCTCTGTGTTAAATTTCCGTATACTTAAAATCTTGTTATATCCATGTTGGTCACATTTTTGTATTATGTTTTTAAGTAAATGTACTAAGTAATAGGAATATTAATGAATAAAAAGCGAATTAAAAAAACTACACATGTCAAAAAGAGCGGTTTCCTTGATCATATTATGTCATTGGATAGATCTTTTGAAATAAAATGAATACTTTATATTTTGGTATTATTTTGAAGCCTCGATTGTGAAATATTTAAACGAATACATATTCATCTAGCTTTCAAATCAAAGCCAAATAAATACTAAAAGACGTTAAAAGTGATATACATCCGTTAAGAATTATGTCGGATATATTTTGTTAATGAAATATATTATGAAAAATATCTATGATACTTTCCATAAAATATTTCTTACTTTTACACTTTTCACCTTTTCAGACTTCAAAAGCTGAACCTAAATCTTTATAAGATCATAAATACATTTTCTTATACGAACGTCTCATCCCTTTTACTCTAAAACCGGTTGAGGTTGAAACTCAAATTTTGTCACAGTACTTACAAATTATGAAATAAAATTACTGACACCCAAAAATATTTATACGAAAGTTTTGTGGAAGGTTGAGAAAATTAGGTATTCGTTTTTTTTAAAATTCTATATATAGTCTGAAATATTATTTGGAAACAGAATAATAAGATCATCAAAATAATTTGTAAGCATATATTTAAAAACACACTGAAAAATATGCAAAAAATATGTTATTCCCCTTATTTCTGAAACTACTCAATATATGATACTACCTACACAAAAGTTTTAGCAAAACTACAGCGACCATCTCGGATTCTACATTAAAGATTTGCATCATGTTTCAACGTCTATGAAAAATGTAATATAAATATGCATATTGTACTATGAAAATAAATTTTTGTAAATAGTATAATAGTAACTCTATGTACTCTTAAAAATTTATAAATGTCTAAATGTGTAAAGAACTACCACATGCCAAAACGAATTGAATAAAATTAAATTTCATAAAAAAATTGATATTAGAAACGGGGCAAGTTCTCTTTAGACGATTACATTAGTTGAAAATAGTTTGAAATCACCATCACGATCAGAACAACCATCATAACCAAAATAGGTTCTTTATATAATTAGGATAAAGTTTCAATTTAACCGTTACTTAAAATCATTTTTGAATACTTAACGAAACTTATTAATTTGAATTAGGCAAGTTTTTAAAAACGAATAAATATGTTACAGGAATAAAAAACTTAATTTAATTTCTTGAATACCTAAGTTTTAGCCGTATTTTGAACGGAAATATTGAAAGCCTTCGAGTGCTGTGAATGAATTGTGGAGTGGCAGAGGGCGTAACAATAGACTTGTGGAGAGCGCCAGTTGCGCGGTACTCCAGATGAGTCGATGGTTACTCGAGCTTTTATTATATTACTGTATGTAAGTAATTTAATTTTACTAATATTGAAATAAATCTTTCATCGTCTATGAAACATTTAACGCGAATGCATTTTGGGTATAACACACACGAGGATCTTAATAAAGTAATAACAATTTAATAAAGACCGTATTTTCCATATATGTATAATTTCAAATAGGTGCTAGTTTAAAAAAAAACTGCTGAACTGGTTTTGATAAATTCCATATAGTTTTGATACCCGAGGATTTAGTCATACATAATAGAGCGGTAAATCAATAAGGGCCAAAACGTTGTAGTAATATGAAAAAGCCAAAGGATATTTGAAATATATAAAAATGCTTGCTTTTGACCAGAGCTTTATCTGCGTGATATTAAGAAAATGATAAAAAAACACTTTTCTTCAAAGAAATTCGTGTCAATTTCAACCGGACCACTTATAAATTTACGAGGTAAGTATTGTTTTTAATATAATTGACCAGACCTGACTTTTGTTGTGGTGCAGTGTTATTGGCATGTTAACTGTTACATGCTCCACATTTTTAAGAATTAAATTAATATCTAATCTTTCAATTTTGGTGCGCAAGCGTGATATTTAGCCTTTATTTTAACCACCCTGCTCCTGTAAACGACGACATATTTATATCCATATTTTAAACTAGAATGTATATTATCGAAACACAAAATTATATAGCAATCTTTTGGGTCATTTAACCTTATAGAACTACAAACAAATAAATAAACAGAAAATGTTTCTCTTTGTTTATTAGTAAAGACTAAGATATTTTGTTTCATGACAATTTGACTTGGCAAAAGATTGAACTTTAATCTCCACCCGGAAATTTTAAATTACTAATTAGAATTTTTAATTTAATGACACGTTAATTAATTTACGTGTATATAGCGTGTACGTAAATATTTAAAAAAAAAGCAAATTTAAATACCTATATTTACGTATCATAATCTTTTATGTGTGTGCGAATGAGCGCCTTCGCGTTTTTTTTCCAAAAACTAAAGCGAAAAAATTTAACGTGCATTGGCTTAGAGAAAACTTAGACATATATTTTAAATGTTCTTTAATAAAATCTTTACTTTTTAATTTATGGTTCTGAACCAACAGGTATAGGTTTGTCTCATTTTATACTAAAATATGAAATGGAAGAATGGGACATTCAATTTATAGTTTAGCATACATTTACTTATATTTAAGTATTTTTAACGAATAACATGCAGCTATTAATAACTGCATCATGGCATTTATGATGGTACTTTTATGAATCAGTCTTTATTACTTTATCGTAACCGCAACACTGTATTATAGACACTTGAGTAAAAAAACTCTCACATAATTAAACCTGCAATAACAAAGCATACAATGTCTATTGGCACGAGAACCTAATAATTTTTATTTGAAAATTTTGGAAAAGGACAAAAAATTTCTTTCAGTCGTGTTCATTATATCCAAAATTATCAAAGCCAATATAATGTAAAAAATATTGTTTAAAAAATTTTAAAAAAATGGGGTTTAAATTTATGGCAAATTTATAGCGAAGATCCGAAATCCAATACATTTAAGATATTTGCAATATTTTCTAATACGCTTTTGAAAAACAAACTAAGCAATACGATTATATAGGAAAGAATGACATTATGCTTTTAATATTAAAGGAACTACCTTTAAATGTTTAAACATTAAAAATAATTTTTACTCATATTTACCAGGTTTTATAAAGAGTAGTTTACGGTCATAGAAACCTTAACGTTTTTATTATTAATCTGTAGCAAACTTTTATCAACGAAGCGGCGTTAACTATGCCATTTCTAAAATTTCTTGCACTTATCAATCACCCAAAATAAGTGTGAATAGTAAATTTAAATGCGTTTTTTAATGTGACTCCAGCATATTTGGAATATAAAATGTGTCTTGCTTTTACTATAACTTCACAAACCTTATTCCAAATTATAATTTTTTTACTTTTTCTCCAATTTCCAACGATGTTCAAACATGGAATAAAAGTTGAAAACCAAATCTTGCTTTATTTCTGTATTTAATCTCTTTAGTTTATTTCTGTCACTCGATATAATTTAGCAGCCCAAATTGCAAATCTGTAGGTACTGTTTCTCAATATTTTGATAAAAATATTTTGATTTTTTTCCAAAATCAACTAAAAAATGTCTGCCTTGTCCTATGTACAAGCGACAAGTAAGAACCAATAACCTAAGTAATATTTTAAGGGCGAAGCGGGTCTTAGAAGCTTGAAAAATTCCCAGAGAAAATAATTTAATAGAATTTCTGTTTTGTTAATTTGATTCGTCGATTTCTATACGAAATTAACCGGAGAGATCAACATAATGCGAATACGTATATGTTGATACTTATTCGCAAACATTAAACTGTATTTAATTATTTCAAATCAATATGTTTCACTTACTGCCCAAATACCCAGACTGTCGCCTAAAACTTTTGTTTTCAGTATTAATTTTTATAAATCACCGTTAACTATGGATCACATAACCCTCTCCAAAAAATTATTGACTGTGATAAAGCTTTCAAGACCCACCTCACCCTAAAAATACTACGATGCCGTCCCACAAATATTCCTGATAGATGAGAATAGATATGTGTGACGCATTTAAATTTCGGATGAACGCAACGCGCACTTACGGTGTGATGTTTCTCGCCATGAATAAATATATCATGCTGGTAAAGTTTTTACGTTTTCTTTTCCTTAACGTTTTAACTTCCATTAACATCAATTTTATTGTAAAACAATGAAATCAAGGTAAGTTTTAAATGATAACACCTGATATAGGTGCCATGAACCATATTTGTAATTTAACAGCAGAACAATATCAGCATCGCATACTTGTAAATAGTTTAGATGACGGCATGGAATATTTGTTTCATGAGTTTGGTTCACAATTCGCCGCTTATTTTCGAAGAGTGTAGATGCGTTTAACGAATTTGGAGCGAATAAGTGGAATAAATGATATAAATACATTCCATTTATGCCTTATAAGAGTCATATCGCAAATGATTACATTAAAAGTGGTTGATGTTGTTATTCCATCGTCGATGTATACGCTACCGATACCTACGCATCTTAGATGTCTATGCTCCAATGTCTACGCAACGTCGATGTGTACGATGTCAAGGCTACAGTAAATTATTGATGCACTCGGCAATAACTAAAAACTACAAGAAGACGGTCGAATTCTTAATCTCTTGCGGATATGTTGTGACGGATGACATTTCGATAAAATGTAATGGAGGACCGGATATAAGGGGAAGCGAAGCCGAAGGTATTTGCCTGTTAATGCCAGGACCTCTGATTGGTTCTGATATTGCGATGTTGACAATAATGATATTTTAGAGAAGTAAAATATTTAAAAAAAAATCCCGTTCCGATCTGCTTTATTCGTTAATTTAAAGTGGATTAAAATGATGACATCGACTATTTTACATTGCAACATGTGTGAAATAATTATTAAATTAACAGAAGAATTAAATAAGAATAAACCCTTTATAAAGATAGTTTTAAATCATAAGGCGGGTTCGAAAATGTTGACGTTGTCACAATTAAGAATGCAAAATAAAAACTTTAGAAAAACATCGTTTTTAAAACAGGTGTTAAATAGATTAGCTGTTTTACAACATGATATACGTAAAAATACAGTAAATGCAAAAAGAAGAAGGAAGTGAATACTTGAGGAAGATGTAATTAATTTCGAAGAAGCGATGGAACTGAAAATTTAAAAAAAAAATTTTGTGAAAATTATTTATAATATATACCGTCTTACACTATAGGACAGGTAAGCAATTCATGACATTATTAATAATATTTTATTATAAAGTGTGATGAATGGGTTGCCTGTTCATTGTGAGATTTATAAGGAAATCGTAACATTTTCGAAATAAAGAAAAAAAATACACTTCATAAAGAAACCATTGATTTTGAAAAGGAGATGAAATATAATAAATTAAATAAATTTATCACATCGAGTAAATGCATAAATTTCTTTCTCTAATTTCTTCTGATAAGTATTAAAGATTAATAAATATTTCATTTTTTCATTTGCAAAGTACAGATGTTGTCAACCCTAACTTTTGAAAATATTGAAGGATTCTTTTGCATATTTTGTATTTGTTGGAGGCAAAGTCATATATTTTGAAGAGAGATAAAATTAAAACTTAAAACATATGATGAAAAGTGGAAAAGATATTCCAGTAAACAAAATGGTTAAAAAGGTGCCATAAAATTACATAAATCTTATGGGTTAAAAAATAAAATTTTGCGATATACGTGATACAAATATCAAAATAATATAAATTTAAATCATTTGGTTGTAAAATATACAGAATAACTCATAAAATATTAGTAGATTATATCTCATATTTATAAAAGGAGGATAGAATCGAACATTAAATGAAACCTATCAAGCTCTACTAGGGTTTCGCACATATTTCGGCATTTATGTACTTTAAGCTTCCAAAATATTTCTATTAAACTAATTACAAAAATGATTATTTACAACGTAAATATAATGTAGCGAATACTACATCTTTCACATGTGTAAAAATATAGTGCATATTAAAAAAAAATTAAGATATAATGCAATCCCTATAATTTTCCTGTAATTTTCAAGTCAGATTTTCCTACCACGTTTTTATTATGATTTTTGGCTCACTAGTTTTGACAATAAAGTAGTGGAATACTACATGCATATTTTTTAGACTAACTTTTTAAATATGCAATTTAAAATTGTGAAAAAATATTTGTATTCCTCATAAAAAGCCTTTTCAAATAGTGATATATAATATATAAAATACCCAGACTGTCGCCTGCTGTCGCTGTAAAAAAAAATTATGACTTTTATATACTTTCTACTCAATTATTATAAAAATATTTCAAAAAGTCGGTTGTAAAAATATCTAGGTTCATGAAAAATATTGCTATACCAAATTTCAAGTTAATTCATTTCATGGTTTGAGGACATCTGCTTTGAAAGTAGAACTTAAAAACTGTAAATTGCCCACTATATCTTTCGTAAGTGTAAAAACATTGGAAATATTTAAAGAAACTATGACATCAAAAATCTTTGCCATAGTTTTCCTAAGACGTTTGCATGGGCTTCTAAAAACCCGTATTTTTCACAATTTTAGGTTGAGGAGTTTTGGAAACAACCACCAAAAAATTCCAAATAAATACAATTAAATTTTAGCTATTGCAATATGTTTAAGTTTTATAATTGTATCAAATTTTAAATAACTACATCAAACGGTTTCTAAGGAAAACGGTTGTGACTTATCACATAAGGGTTCCGTTTTTTCCTTCCAGGTGCGGAACGCAAAAAAAAATAATTTTTTTTATGAAAGTTAATAAAAACAGCCTTTTAGGAAAAATCACGCTTTTAGGGAAAGGTGCATAGAGAAAAACGGCAAACAAATGTACTCACCAATGTCTATAGCTGATTCTTTGAACATCAAATGTTCTCCAAGGCGTTATATTAGTCGTAAAGAATAACGCGTGTTCGGAATCAATGAAACGTAAAACTACACGTCACAGATAAAGGATATCTAAACGCGAGATGGACAGCCGCTGATCCTAGCTACTGTATGCCGCTGAGATTCTAACAAAAGCGTCAATGACAATTGAACTATTTTTTACAGGGAACTTCCTTCGGCATATTGGATAAATGAAATCATTTTTACTGTAACCAAACCCGTCACAGCGTGCCGTCAGTCACGCGAATTTTTACAAATCATGGTCAGGCTATTTAAATTACGAAATCGACAAGACAAATAGGTTTAGGCCGGTCATGTCGCCCTCGGGTTTCGGAATCGTGACGGAAATACATGACATGTTCGTCTACGTATGTCGTTGTTACGGTTGTATCGATATCTAGATGTGTAGCTACGTGCGTAGATTCTAGATATATTTATTTATTTTGCAACATTCCGCCATGATAAACGGAAAAGCTATTAACATAATTAAAAATTACACTATTTTTACCTTATCACTGCATATTTTCTCAAAAAAAAACAAGCTACTTTATAATTTCTAAGGCAATTAAATTTGGAGGATTTAATATTAATCGGAAAGATATGTTGGTATCTATAAATTAATTTAGGGAAAAAAAGAAAAAAGGAAATTGTAATAGAGACGTATTTTCTTAAAATTTAAAATATTTCACAACATCTAGCTAATACAGTATGACTTAACTAGTCATACGAAGAATCATTGTAATTGCTTGGCGAAAAGAAAACATTTACATATCAACACATATTTCTAGAAAGTATTTCACTAGGTCAAGCAGTTATGTAACTACAAACTATCTACGTCAATAAGAACTATGTAGACATCTTATTTCCATGGCTGGCAAATAAATATACCAATTATTTTACTTGAAACAAGAAAAATGGGGCCTTCGCGATGTAAAAATTATTTCAATTCGTTCTTCTCCAGCCAACTTAACATAACATGCATTCGCTACTCTACTACAATAAAATTCATATGCATATTGGGACCAATATATGTTTTGTGTGCTATGGAAAGTCGTTGGTAAATGCTCTGATAACTATATCATCTATTTGAGTAATAATAAATAATAGAGATGTGGTACACAGTTTTAACCCAGAAGAAAAGCCTCTTTTCTGTTTTAATTATGTCGCAACAATATTTTAATCTGGAGCTGTTATATGCCATTCTTGAACATATATTATATTTGTATTATTGGACTTACAAAGCGTGGATCATATGGTAGCTGTATGCTTCTCCCTCAGGCTAAGCTATATCTGTACGAACGTATGCTATTTACTTTAGTCTTGTAGAAGACCTTCTGATTAGTGTACTTTTGATTTGATTTTTCTTTCAAGAACGAATTATGGTATTTTATTTCACTCATTTAATAATGAAAATATGGGAAATTTTAATAAAATAATTGGACGCCTTTTTAAAAAATCAAATTTTTACATTTGAGTTTGGATAAAGGAAATAAAACTTGCTACTAAAACACGGGCATCAAAAACATACAAAGGGATGTATAAAATGTTTATAAGAGCCCATATATTTAATTTTAAACAATATATAAATATTAACGATATTTAAACTAACGAACATATTGCCTATATATCTTTCACATACGTGAATGAAATAATTTGTCCGCATATACACTTATTTATTATTGTAAGTTGAACAAAATTGTTAAATATCAGAATTTTTACTCATACTATGGGTTTATTCTATTTTTTAAAGCTTTCGAAAGAAATGGTGAAAAAAAAAATGATACTGCGAAAAAATTTGGAAACTGATACCTTGCAAGGAAGATGCCTTAGGTACTAAATATTTTTGAATACCTTTTATGAGACTTCTTCAATAATCTTCCATGAGAAAAAAATATCCATCTTTATTCGAAGAAGTACGAGCGAATATTCCTATGTTTTAAATTTTATTCCCATAGCTATTAAACTGAAAAAAATGTGATGCTGTGATACAGAAACTGGTTTCGTAATACCTTTGGTTACAGAATCATAAGAACTACCAAGCATAAAATTTCATTCTGATCAGTCACTTGGTTTTTGCACTAGACTTCCAGGCGAACAAGTACGAAAGCACGCGTCCACACACAAATACATTTTCCTATTTTGTAGTTTTGACTTTTCTTTTAACCCATCAATACAGTATGATCGTTTTTTTTTGACGATAACAATATTTTCTTAAACATTACATTATTTGGAAGTAAAAAGTTATCATTTGAGGTAAAGACCAATTTAGAGAAAATGTTGTCCTTGGTATGAATCAGGATTTTTATCATAAAATATGTCTTTTCGCCTTATAAATATGCAGTGTGATTTCTTAAACGTGCTATGCTATTAATATTTTAAGAGTCTTCAAAGAACGTAAATAATACATAGTTTTCTCAATAAAAATACTTCGAGAGTATCTCAAATTGTTAAGCAAAATATCCTGTGTGTCATTATAGTACACTATAATGGTTTATTTGATTGAAAAGAAACTTATTAATTTACACTTATGCTCCCTTTGAAAAAATCACGATTTGTAAGGCCGTCAAAAGTGGAAGAAATACTTTTATCACGACGTCAAAGTCCAGTCGGACCTGTATTCCTTATGTTCGGCATATTTATATCCACGTTTGGTAATATAAAATATATACATATAATTTTGAGCTGATTCCTATTAGATTAACATGAATTCTGGATTTGTGAAAACTACGCGTTATAAATTTAACAGTGAATATCAGACGCACCTCGTATCTACGACTCATAAAGATATAACCTTTATGGAAAATATCTTATTGCTGCATTTATCAAAATGCTACTAGATCGTCGCTTGACACTTATTTATTAAGGATTATGTATATCTCGCTTGAAAAAGTTAAATATACTGTATTATTTAAATAGTATCGTACTAATAATAGAGTATCGTACTAATTAACGCGATGACAATTAATAATATTCGATATGCGGGTAAAATAAGCCTGTGTGTGTGTATATATATAATATATATATATATATATATATATATATATATATATATATATATATATATATATATATATATATATACATAGAGCATCTACAAGCCCGAAGCTTATCGGCTTATCAAATAAAAACACTGGTATCTTTAATATAACGTCGAATTAACATATAAAATTTTTTACCAGTAGACAAACAATTTGCAGTATATATTATTTGCAATTTTTATTAATTAACTAACGTATATTTTATTACTATTTTACGACCGTGTTTGAGAGGCGTTGTGTGACTATGTTCGGACGAGTCTATTTCAAGGGTTTGTGTCGGTTCTATTCCCAATATGGAGGTTCTTGTGATTGACAGGGACATAGGTTACAGGGCTCAGCAGGGTGCGACATATGATGATGACATTATTCCGTTGCCTTTCCATTGTGTAGGAATCATATTAAGGACCCAAAGTGACACGTATATTATTAAATTTTTCATTTTATATCTTAAGACGTTATCGGGAATTTCAAGAAAAATGTGAAGAATACTTTAAGGAGGAGGTATCGACTCAGTGATTGATTTTGTTATTTAGATATTACAATGTAATATACTAATATGACTACTTGCACCTCTATAGAATTTGTATTATTCTATCTGGTGACACTTCCATAAATACAGGCCAAAGGATATTTCCTGCAAAAAGTAGTTCATTTGTCATTGGCGCTTTTGTTAGGATGAGATTGCAGCGGCATGCAATAGCTAGGTACCTTTTGTCGCTACTTTATTAAGTTAGTTAATTGAAAACCACGCTGCGTTTTATCTGGTTATGTGTCCAATCCCTTTATCATTTAAAAGTTTAGTTAAAAATATAGTAAATTTGGGTTTAATATGTCGACAAACTACCTGAGTATTGCCATGAAATTGATAAACAGTGAAAGATACGACGACTTTGCAACAGAAAATATGCTCATGTTGGAGGGAATGGCGGACGTCGCTAAACAACCATTACCGTCGACAAACACTGCGGTTCAGAAAGCAGAAGATTTTAAAGCTAAAAGAAAACTATTTCAGACAATCGACCATTCGCTTTATGCGCTTATTAAACAGTTACGATGAACGATTTGTGGAACATGTTGAGAGACACATTTGAGGATTTCGATGATTTACGAAATATTAGTTTGCTGAGAAATCTCATAAGTTGGACATCTTAATAACTGCAAATCCATGACCGGCACAGAAACTGAAAAGAACTGGTTTTGAGATAAATGAACAGTAGATCGGGTCATTTATATTAGCAGGACTTTCACAAAAGTTACCGATGATAATGGCCATTGAGAATTCGGGGGTAAACATCAGTGCAGATGCTATAAAAATGGTAGAGACAAGTTGTTGGACATGAGGGCAGATTTGAAGGTTAAGTCTGAATTTGCATTTGTTGCTAAAATTTTCATAAGGGTGGTAACGTTGACAGTAACAAAGGATATTCCCAACATAGCGGCATGAACGAAAATGGAACGCATCAGTCACCTGTCAATTTCAGTGGAAAAGACACAACACGACAGAAAATAATTCGTTGTAGCAGATGTAAGCAAATAGAATATTTGAAAAATCAATATCCGTTTACAGAAAAAGGAAAGGCAAGTGAATTTATTGCAGTTTTTCTAATAAGTTTTATATATATATATATATATATATATATATATATATATATGGATATATAAATTTTTGGGAGGGCTAACTAAATACCTAACATTTTTTTAATTAGACATGTGTTTCGGAATATTGTTGAAATTGCGAGATATAATGGTCTAAAAAACATTAAAGATATATATATATATATATATATATATATATATATATATATATATATATATATATATATATATATATATATATATAATTAAAATGGAAGAGAACACAACAATTTTTGCTGAGACGTTTGCGTGAACAGTTCAATCATAGTCCTATATGTGTGAAATTAGGTCTATCGGTAATAGTCTGCTATTGGTATAGTCCTAATATTGTAAAAATATTTTTCTTGTTTGTTTCATTATTACGTAACACTTTTTTAGGGAACAAACCGAGTTTTAGCATCATGTCATGCTCGCTATGAAAATCTTCGTATACAATTACAATTAGAATATTTCCCATTCGGGAAAACACAAAATTCCTTAAGGAACAACTGAAAACTTTTTTTAGAGCACCTCTAGATGGCGCTACAGCCGTTTTGTCTAAGTAAGACATTGCTTCATCAAATTGTCAATCGCTTATATTTTACTAGCTATTCATTATATAAAAATTCGACATATAAAATTAGATTTTTTATCGTATTACAGAATAACAAATGCAATTGTTAATCAATCTTTATAAATGAAACAACTAATGTAATATACATTATTTGAACAAGTTTTCTATTAAAATTTTCACCAAAATAGTTTAAAATGAATCTTGTAAAATTTATGTTGAAAGGAAGTTTAATTTAATTGAATATTTACCTGAAGTGTCAACTTAGAATATTGAATACTATGATTAGGTTTATTTATGTAGGAAACAAATATTTGTAAAATGTTTTTTTCTTTATTATTATAAGAAATATTTAATCTACTTCCATATTTAAAGAGTAATAACTTTCCGCAAACTTGGATAAATATTTAGTGGGATGTCGCAAACTGCCACTTAGGAATATTGAATAAAATCGGAAATAGGTCATATTTAAATAATGGTCATCCTGGTTGAAACTGATAAAGATATATTCGAATCTCTATGATTGAATATAGCTTCCATTAAATGTGTAGAATTGATATATATATCAACGATGAAATATTTTGACAAAGTCGAATATAATCTTTCGTAATTTTTGAAGAGTCTCAACTGAATTGTTTATAGGTTGTCTCAAAACAACCATATATTATTATGATTTTCCTTTTCTGGCATTCTAAAAATTATGTCTGTAACAATTCTTTAATAGAGGAAGAAGTAGTCGCATCTATTACAACCCTTATGTTGGCAAATTCGTGTCATCGCTGTCAAAGTCCAGAATACATTGTGACGTTTTGAAGGAAAATTTTTTTTATAACTTTAAGGAGTTTTAAATAACTATAGGTGTATCATGGGATGACACCTTGTGAATCCCAATATTTTATTTTAAATAGTTATTTCAATATAACTAAATGAAATATTGATATTCAAAATATAGGAGTGCCATTAAAACAAAAACAATTGTTGCTTAATTTGGTGAAAATTATAGGTTTGTTAATAAGTATTAATAAGTAGGTGGTAAGATATATATATATATATATATATATATATATATATATATATATACATATATCTATATATATATTTTTTTTATGAAATGTTGAATTAAAACAATTACTTTTTACCACATTTACTCTAATGATTTTGTTGTGACTTAAAATTATAACATTCATTTTTCCTGACTACTTTATTTTTCTTTTATATTTTTTGAACCTCCATTGTTTATTCTTTCGTGAAACTCCATTTATCAGTGGTGAAACATTAAGGATAAAGAAAATTAAAAGTCATTATTAAAAAGCCTCTCAGTGAAAAGCAAGCTATTAATATGATAGAATATCTTCCCTCAAACTGAAACCTTAATTTCTCACGTCTCGCATTTAGTGTCCTACAAATTTTCGTGTCCTAATAATATTGGCGCGAATTCATTTTTAGTTGCAATCTCCAGTAATTATAGATCTGTGAGTGTAAGACATTATTACTCCACAAAATTAACTTTCCCATTTTTAAATTTATGTTTTTGTAAGAATACATTTAAAACAGATATAATGAAACAAAATATGCTACTCTAGAATACATAGTTATTTAGAAAATAATATAATTTTTTTGCAAGATTTAAAATCAATTTCACAATTCGGCACGACCTATTGTGGGCAGATGTGTGTTTCTTTGTACAGACTTTAATGGGTTGTCTTTGTGTACTGATTTGCTTGAATTATTAGGAAATTTTCAATACATTTTTTCTGACATAAATCAAAAATAAGGAATGACTATAGTTTGTGTATAAATAATTAACCACCATTTTATTTACCACTAAATAGTAGAAATCAATAGTGGTGTGAAGCAATAATTATCAAAATATAAATTTCTTAATAGCATTATCAGTTGGGGCGTGATTTTATTTTTTTTTAATATTTGAATGATATTAGTATTAGGAGTTAATTATCTTTGTCAAACGTAAGTCGCAAGAGGTGATTCAAATTTAAGATAACTTTTGTTGAAAAACGTCATTTACTCGTCAAAACGTCATTGCAAGGTCAATTTCTCCAAATAATCTATGATTCATATACCGTTTTCAATTGTTACCCTAGTATTTAGTTTATCATATCAAAGATCATACCAAGTTGTTCATTATATGGTGTGATTAAAAATTTAATTTGTTTTATTATTTAATATATTTTCAGAACGAAATTGTAAAATGCAAACTAAAACCTTTGAGAAAAAATCTTTTCTCAGGCGGTGACGATACATTTTCGCAAACTCTGATGTTGATATAGTTATTCCTTACATAACGTTTCGAAACGTACTAATGTTATACTGAAAAGGATGACTTTTCTATTTGGAACAAGTAATTCAGTAATTCTTATTAATTATTATAAATATATATATGCCTTATAATAAAACACGAGAACTTTTCCATATAGGTCACTCCCCTTAACGGGAGAGATACAACAACTCTCAACAATGAGCCTCTGTACGCACTCTCTATATTTGACGAGGAACTTTGAAATTCTATCTACCCGCAATTGATCCCACCCTCATAATTTTGAAAATGTTTGCCATACAATATGAAAAGTATATTTTTCCAGAAATTAAATATTCAGGAAAGATCCTGTAGGTTGAAAGTATCTTCTTAGTTTCTTTTGAAATATTTTTTAAACACAAAGAATTTGAGATAAGTGGCAAAATATTAACAAATAAATATGGTGACCTTTCCAAAAGGCTTACAATTGTTGCTTTATAGATGTGATAGGACAGAAGAAAATTGTAACTAAAAACCCGCCAAACATGAATAGGGGGCTTGTTGAATGAGACACAGAGGATTATTCCGACATTTATCTGAATTTCACAAAAACTTTAAAAAGAAATCGTAAAACTTTTCTGAGATGAATTCGGTACATCTCCAGAATTTTGTTGTTATAATTTTTGAAGGTTTCACTAACGACAAAATAAAAGAACATTGTACTGAAAAGTGTGAAAGGCTAATTTAAAATTAATAATTTATTTCAAAAGTTCTATAAGTTTTTGCATAAATTTAATTAATTACTTATTATCTATATAAATCATAACTAATTTTTAATTTTTTACTTGACTGCTTATATTATATACTACCGAGTATGCATGCGAAACTTAGTGGAAATAAAAAAAGTCAAAAGTTGAAAAGTATGCAGTTCATGGTACATAAAGAAATTTAATAATATTTACAACCTATATTACAAGTCTGGTATTTCGTAAGGCAATCTCATAGTTTTTCTAGGCGTTGCATTTTCATTAAAATATTTTGGCGTCAGTCTCTGGCGGCTCAGACGAGGGATGCTGGTTCGATAAATCTCCCGACGACGATAGAGTATTATATTGTCGATGTATCGTTCGAGTGGATGCAGTCCGTTTATAATGAAAGAATTGCATTTGGTTCATTTATATATTCTCAAGTTTATATGTTTCACATAATAAATTTAGTGGTTAGTTTTTAAGATGCAATCAAACTTCTGTGTACGACCAAAAACCTATACGCCATAGTTCAACAAGTAATGATAACGGAAATTTATAGATAATTTTTTTATTATATGTTAATTTTTTTATTATTTGTTGTTTCGTTTTATTATTTCATTATTCATTTACTTATCATATATAAACACAATTAGATTTCACTGGTATTGCTTTTTGAACATATTTAAAAAAAAAAATTATATGCTTTTGTTTTTTTTTACCCAACATTAAACAGGAGTCACTCCTACAGTATGACGTAATGAAAATGTATCTGATCTATAACCATTACATAAACGAAAATGATAATCGTAAAAAAATGTGACTAAAATTGTTTCGGAGATATATTCGGTAGGTTTCTTATTTTAAATTAATGAAGACATTGACCACTAATAACCATGCTATATTGTTTGTTAGTACTAATGGGTATTGTTCCGTAATGCACATTGTATAAAACATAATTTCAAACACACACATTTATACATTAATTTTTTTTAACGTAGAGAATAAATCTAAAAAAATCGAAGGATTTCCCTATCAGTGGCCTACATTTAAAGCTGTTGTTTTGTCTTTTTAACTTTTGTTTTTTATTAGCCAGTTGAATTCGTTTTTTGCTCTCATTTGCACCAAGTTATTTCATCAGTCTACTTATATTTTTATAATCTAATTAATAAAACACAATCGTTTTAGATTCTGTCACCATGAAACACAAATCAGACACAATCCGCAGCATCAGCGAATAAAAGAATGAGCTTGCCAATCACGAAATAAAGACCTGTTAAACAGGGAGAATGGTACGGCAACATTTCGTTTAATATACTGATAATTGTAATGAGCTTTAATTTAAGTTTTATTCTTTAAAATCTCCCTCAGCAAATATCATGGATGTAATAAACTAATTTGAATGGCCAAATCTTCAGTCTTAGCTAATGATGCTCATTGTACATTGCAAAATTTTTCCGTTTTTTAATATATTTTATATTCCCAAAAAATCCTCTAAAACATTATTACTTTCTGAGTTATTTGCGTAAGATTAATATGTAATTAGTTTTTCTTAGTAAAATTAAATAAATCCGGTTAAAAATAAAAAATTAAATTGAATATTCTTTGCATACAAGAAAATATCGTGATCAAGTTTGTCCAGCATTTGTTAAACAACATATTAATATTTTTTGTTGAAAATAAAGAAATCATAATTTTTTTTAATTTTCCTTGAAAAACAGTTAAGTTACTTTAACAGATATCTCGTAATTAAATTGTATTCAGTTACTTGATTGACATATACTTTAACGAATATGTACGGTTGTTAGTTTGACTTAAAGAAAATAATGCAAAATGTGAATAGTCCTATAGCTAAACCTTGCAAACAAATAATACTTTAACAACATGATATATTTATTCATAGCGAGAAACGTCACTCCGTAGGTACGCGTCGCGTTCATCTGAAATTGAAATGCGTCACACATACCTAGTCTCATCTGTCATGAATATTATGGGACTGAATAGTAATATTTTTAGGACTAAGCGGATGTTGAAAGCTTTATCACAGTCGAGAGATTTTCGGGGAAGATTATGTGACCCATAGATAAAGGTGATTTATAAAAATGAATACTGAAAACAAAAATGTTCGGCGGCAGTCTTGGTATTTGTGCAGTGAGTGACTTCTATTGACTTGGAATACTTAAATACGGTTTAATGATTGTGAATAAGTATCAATATATACGTATTTGCATTATGTTGGGCTCTCAGGTTGATTTCCTATAGAAATCGACGAATCAAATCAACAAAGCAGAAATTCCATTAAAATGCTCACAGTCCTGGGAATTTTGGCATTAATGTAACTCATCTGTTCTAACTTGTCGCTTTTACTTAGGACAAATCAGGCAGTTATTAGTTAGTCTTTGAAAAGAATCTAATTATTTGTAACAAAATACTGCCTACTACTACCTACTGACTTTTATTTTGCTGTTAGCGCTGCTAAGTTTTCTTGAGTGACAAAACTAAATTTAACAAATTAAATATAGAAATAAAGCAACCTTTAGTTTCCAACTTTCAGGCCATTTTTGAACATCGTCGAAAATTGGAGAAAAAGTAGAAAAATGATAATGGGGAATAAAGTTTGTGAATTTAATATCATAGCAAGACACATTTTGTGTTCCAAATATTTTGTAGATAAATTAAAAAACGCATTTAAATTAAATATTCACATTTATTTAGGGTGATTAAATGGTATAAGAAATTTTAGAAATGACATAATTTTCCTAACATGGTTGATAAAGGTTTGCTACAGATTAGTAATAAAAATGAAATAGGTTTCTATGGAAATAAAGTAATCCTAATAAAACCTGGTAAATACGAATAAAAATTGTGTAAAAATTTAAAGAAAGTTCTATTAATATTAAAAGTCTCATGTCATTTTACCCTATGTTTTTAATTGTACTAATTAGTTTGTTTTCCAAAAGCATATTTTTTTTTTTTTTGTATTCTGCTTAGCACAGCAATCTGTTTTTCATATTTAGCTGTTATTATTGGTGACTACAGTCTGCGTATGTAATTTAGCTGTGAGGAGAATCCATCGATCTCTCTCACTTTGGGTTTAGAAATCTGCTATGAAGGGTTGGAATACTGTTCCTTCTTAGTCGTGAGTGTTTAACACTGCCATCTCCTGATAGTTTGGTAGCCAGCACATTCACATGTTCAGATAGCTTGGTCTGGTATTTAAGACTTCTGATGGCTATTTCCTGTTTCACAGTTGTTAGGTTCAAATCTCGGAGTATGTATTTGTTACTTATACAGTTTGGGATTAGGAACATATATCTCATTGTCTTGGTTTGAAATCTTTCCAAGATCTCGATGTTACTGTTAGATGCTGTACCCCACAGCTCGATCCCGTATGTCCACACTGGCTTTAATATTGTTTTGTAGACAGCCATTTTGCTTTCATTAGATAGTTGTGATTTTTTCCCGATGAGCCAGGACAAGCTTCGCAATTTTGTATCTAATTGTTTACGTTTATTCCAGATGTGTTTTTGCCACGTCAATCGTCTATCGAATTGCATGCCGAGGTATTTAGCAGTATCTGAGTGCGGTATCTGTTGCCCGTTTAAAGTAATTGCTGGGCAATCTCCTTTTCTGAGACTGAATGTTACGTGAACGGATTTACTGTTATTCGCTTTTATTCTCCATTCTGCAAGCCACACTTCAACTTCAGTAAGGTGTTTTTGAAGAAAGATAGACGCGGTTATTGCTTCTGAATGTACGGACAGTATAGCAGTATCATCTGCATAGGTGGCCATTACTGTGTCAACATTTTTAGGAATATCCGCAGTGTAGATCAGATACAATACGGGTCCGAGGATACTGCCCTGAGGGACACCCGAGTGGATTTCGTAGAGTTCTGACGTTTCAGTGTTGACTTTTACTTCAAAGCATCTTTTATCTAAGTACCTTTTTAGAAGTAGATAAAATGAGTACGGTAGATGCTTCTTTGTTTTGTATAAGAGGCCCATGTGCCAGACCTTATCGAAGGCCTGACTTATATCAAGAAAAACAGCGGAGCAGGAGTCTTTGTTCTCTAAGGCTTCGTTAATTGTGTTTGTTAATCTATGAACTTGTTCGATTGTGCCATGTTTTTGCCTGAAGCCAAATTGATGGTCGGGAATTATTTCATTCAGTTTGGGTTGCAATCGACTCAGGATTATTTTTTCGAAAAGTTTGCCGACCAGAGGGAGTAAACTGATTGGCCTGTATGCTACAACTTCAGCTGCTTCTTTACCAGGTTTCAAGATCATTACGACCTGGGCAAGCTTCCATTGGCAGGGGAAATGACAGAGTCTCAGACATGCGTTGAATAGTACTACCAGGTACATTAATCCCTTTTTTGTAGGTTAGTTAAGAGAGTAGTATCTATTTGGTCATAACCGGGAGCTTTTCTGACCGGGAGAGATTTAATTTGTCTATTAACTTCTCTGGGGCTCACTGGTTTTAATGGAAGACATAATTGGCCTGGAGAGTTTAAGAAGTCTGTTATTTCTTTGTCTTTTTCCAGGTTGCTGCTCGGTAAAGGCGTAAAGACGTCTTTGAGGTGTTGTGCAAAAGTTGTTGCCTTCTCGTGGTCCGATCTGGCCCAACAGTTATCTCTTCTTATAGGTGGCATGTGTTCTTTCGGTCGCTTAAGATTCTTAGTAGCACGCCAAAGCGAGTAATTACTATCCTGGTAAGGCGTGAGGTGGGCTAGATAATTTTGAAAGTTTAAGTTTTCATGCTCATTAATCATTTTCTTGAGTTCCTCAGTCACTCTGTTCAGGATTGTTTTATCTGAGGGATACCTAGATCTATGCCATTAAATACTTTCTTCATTTGTTTAATTTTTATAAAAATTAATCTACGTCTTCCCAATACTTTCTTCATTATGTTCTTAGGATATTCTTTGTTTGTCATTTTATTTATTTTGCTTCTTGAGGTTGATTCTTTGGCTGCTAGGTGGATTATGGAGTTGAATTTTTCTATACTTTTTTCTATGTCTTCTTCTGTTTTTAATTTGACATTGAGGTCAATGTAGGAGGAAAATATTTCTTTGAATGTGTCCCAATTTGTTTTTTTATTGTAAATTCCGGTAGGTGTTTTCGAGTAAATAGCTACTTTGCTCAAAGTAAGGATGACTGGAGAATGATCTGACGATAGATCGTCGCACTTCTCAACATTTGTATAATTTCGACCAATGTTTTTTGTTTTATAAAAATCTAGTAAATCAGGTATTTTATGGAAATCCGTAGGCCAATAGGTTGGCTCTCCATGCGAAATACATTCTAAATTAAGATCTGATGTAGCTTTATAGAGTTGTCTACCCTTTGGATTGATCAGTCTTGAGCCCCAGAACTTATGCTTGGAGTTCCAATCCCCTCCACAGATAAATGTCGGACCAAGCTCTTCGAAGAATTGCTTAAATTCATCAGCAGTAATTGAGTGTCTTGGTGGACAGTACACAGCGGCTAAGGTTGTCTCTGAGTTTTTAAGGATGACTTTTATTATGGTTGCCAAAAGCATATAAAATGGTATTGCAAATATCTTAAATCTATTGGATTTTGGATCTTCGCTATAACTTTCCAATAAACTTTTCATAAATTTTTGGTAACCCTAGTTTTTTATTCATAATATTAGCTTTGGTAATTTTAGATATATCAAACACGACCGAAAGCAAATTACAATTTTTCATACTTGTCTACTCCAAAATTCTCAAACAAAAATTATTAATTTCTTATGAAATTAGGGATTTTGTGAGTTAATATGCTCTATTATCATACAAAAACCTACATTTTTGCCGAAATCAAACGGTTTTTGAGAAACGGCTGTGACGTATATACAAAACCTTAGGAGATTATTTACAGATATCGTGAGATATATAATAAATCTAAAATAGTTTTATTTACAAAATTACATCTTTAGACGATTACTCGGGCAACCAGGATAATTTATTTAAGTACAGATTTAATTATATTCATTGAGAGTTTATTTACTCAAGTATTTGTAATATAGTGTTGTAGTTACGATAAAGTAACAAAGACTGATTCATAAAATGGCCACCATAAATGCATAATAAATGCGAGTAAACCGCCATGATGCTGTTATTAATAACTGCATGTTATTCGATAAAAATACTTAAATATAAGTAAATGTATGCGGAACTATAAATTGGATTTCCATTTTTCCATTTCGTATTTCATATTAATTAAGACTTACCTATATCTGTTAGTTTAGTACTGTAAATTAAAAACTATATACTTTATTAAGAGAACATTTAAAATACGTGTCTAAATTTTCTCTAAGTCAATAAAAGTTAAACTTTTATTATTTAGTTTGTGGAAACCAATTATGCGATTAAATAATAATTAAGTACTAACATAAATATGTGCAAATCTATTGTCCAAATGTGAGTATGAATAATTAACGATGAAAAAAGGTATATTTTAGAGAAAAAAAAATGTATATACAAATTTATAACATTTATGTGTGTATGTATATTTATATATATATATATATATATATATATATATATATATATATATATATATATAATTATATGTATAAATATATATATATACATATATATATATATATATATATATATATATATCAACACGTGAAAGATTATTATGTGTATAGTAAAGGCATATAAATTTGCTTTTTCTAAATATAAACATATATGCTGTGTACAAGTAAATTTATTATTGAATTAAAAATTTTAATTAGTAATTTGAACCTACCGGGTGGGGATAATTGTTTACTCTTTTGCTAAGTTAAACTGACATAGAACAAAATAATGTTAGATCAATCGACAGCTAATATTGTCTCCACTAATATAATAAAAGAGAAACGTTTTCTGTTCACTTGTTTGTTTGTATTTCTTTTAAAGTTTATTGAACCAAGAAGTTACAATATAATTGTATACTTTGATAATATACATTCTAGTTTAAAATATAGATATAAATATGATATCAGTTACGTAAGCAAGGTGGTGAAAATAAAGGTAAAAAAATCGCGCTTGCGCACCAAAATTGAATATTTAGATATTAATTTAATTTTCAAAAGTAGTGGAAAATACAATAGTTAACGTGCCACTAACACTGGACCAGAGAAAATGTTAAAAGTCAGGCTTGGTGAATTATGTTTAAAATAATACTTACATAATAATTTTATAAAAGGTCCGTTTAAAATTTACACGAATTCCTTTGAAGAAAATTATTTTAATTTTTTTTTTAATACCATCCAGATAAAGCCCTGGTTTTATGTATTTCCAATGTCCTTTGGCTTTTTTATATTCCTAAGGCGTTATTGCCCTTATTGATTAACCAATTTTTCAAAATCAGTTGAGAAACTTTTTTTTTAAATTAGAACCCACATAATATTAAACAAATATTGAAAATATGGTTTTAATTAAATGTATATTACTTTATTGAAATAAACTGCAGACTACTTGAAAGTATTATTTGTGCCCAAATACATTCGCGTTAATTGTTACATAGATGATGGTAGATATATTTCAGTATTGATAAAAATTTAATACAAATAAATAATTTTAAAAAATTAAAGCTCAAATAACAATTAAATGAGTACCGCGTAACTGGCGCTCCCAATAGTTCTATTTTTACGCCTTCTACCACTCCACAATTCGTTCACAGCACTCGAAGGCTTTCAATATTTCTATTCATCCGCGGAACATATTTTTTCATTGTCTAAAAGTATTTAATTAAATATTTCAATAAAAGTCTATGTAAGGAAACATAAAATAACATAACAGCATAACCCAACATAACATAAATTAATATGGCATAATATGACCTAACCTAAAATAAACACAACATAATTCCACCTAACAATACCTAACCTAACCTAACATCAGGAAAGTAAATAAAAACAGTCAAGTAAACATGCAAATATATTACATAGTAATAAAGGCGATTTTAAAGGATAAACAAAGACGCTCAGGGAAGTAAAATAATAATTGAACAACCTGAATTTTGCTACGACTTTGAGATTAAATATTTATTTACTTCTTTCACCATAAAAATAATATCGATTATTTTAATAACTAAAGTATTCCATGTGATCCGCCGTTGTATGATTTCCTTGTCAAAATATATGCGTTGGCTTGAAATACTCCAACAATTCAAGTAATTTTCTATTTTTTAGATAAAATGACTTACCTATGAATTATTTGAATTTCAAAGAAAGTTTTGTATTAAACAAATACTTAGCGAAATTTAATGTAATATGATGAACGGTTCATGTCCATGTTCAAACTGGATTCGTAAGCTATACTTCAACTAATTTTGATATAGCCAAACCTATCTACCCACCTAACCTAGCTGACTTGACCTAATCAACCCAAGCCATTACTAAGCCTATGCCAATCTAATCTAACGAAATCAGGAGTTTTTGGAACAAAATTTTATTTTGAAATACATATATGCATTCTATCTCTCATTCAAAAATAAAGTGCTAAAATTGCGTGTCGTGTGAGACATTGGCGTGGCTCATAATTTGAACGTTTTTTTTTCTAATTAACTAACTTTCTAATAACTTACAATTAACTCCATTCATGACTTTTGATATTTTAACTTTCTATTATCCGCTAATATTACCTTTAACTTGCTAAAGTTCTGTGTTAAATTTTCGTATACTTAAAAAATTTGTTATATCCATGTTTGTCACATTTTTGTATTATGTTTTTAAGTAAATGTACTAAGTAATAGAAATATCAATGAATAAAAAGCGAATTAAAAAAACTACACATGTCAAAATGAGCGTTTTCCTTGATCATATTATGTCATTGGATAGATCTTTTGAAATAAAATGAATACTTTATATTTTGATATTATTTTCCCCGGTTGTGAAATATTTAAATGAATTCATCTAGCTTTCAAATCAAAGCCAAATAAATACTAAGAGACCTTACAAGTGATATACATCCGTTAAGAATTATGTCGGGTATATTTTGTTAATGAAATATATTATGAAAAATATCTATGATACTTTTAATAATATATTTCTTACTTTTACACTTCTCATTTTTCCATACTTCAAAAGATGAAACTAAATCCTTATAAGATCATACTTACATTTTCTTATACGAATGTCTCATCCATTTTACTCTGAAACCGGTTGAGGTTGAAACTCAAATTTTGTCACAGTACTTACAAATTATGAAATAAAAATACTGACACCCAATAATATTTATACGAAAGTTTGGTTTGGAAGGGCAAGAAAATTAGATATTCGATTTTTTTTTAATTCTATATATAGTGTGAGATATTATTTGGAAACAGAGCATATAAGCATATATTTAAAAACACACTGAAAAATATGCAAAAAAATATGTTCTTCCCCTTATTTCTGAAGCAACTCAGTATACGATTGTAAACAAATAAGGTTTTTGAATCCTACGCAAAAGTTTTTGCAAAACTACAGCGGTTATCTCAGACAGATTTTACATTAATGAATGTGCACCATGTTTCAACATCTGTGAAAAATGTAAAATAATTATACATATTGTACTATAAAATTGAATTTTCAGAAACGGTATATTAGTGACTATATACTCTCAAAAGTTCATAATGTCTAAATGTGTAAGGAACTAACACGTACGAAATCGTTTTTGAGTACTTAACGTAACTTTTAATTTGAACAAGGCAAGTTTTTAAAAACGAATTAATATGTTTCAGGAACAAAAAACTTGCCAAATTTTGATATTACTTTCTAATACTTTTAGTTTCTTAAATACCTAAGCTTCAGCCATATTTTGGGATACATTTTTAGTAAGGGAAATGGATAAATTAATGTCATTTGATGACTTAAAAGCTATATTGGTTTGAAATTTGTCAACGTGAATACGACGCAGTACCTGGGACACGTGTTCGATTCACTTGCTACAGTTCGTCAGAAAAGTACTTATCTAACAAATATGTATACTTACACATTTTTTGAGGAAAGTATCTTTGAACCACTTACAATTTAAGTTAGAGACAAATTTTTTAAGTTTAGAAAATGGTTTTCTTGACTTCCCTTAAATACCTTCACTCACACACAAAATCTGCAGATTGGCCACTTTCAAAAGAAATTTCGATACTTTTATGCCAAAGCTGCAGTATTTAATGCATGGATAATATTTTAAATTTTAGGTGACTAATTTTTAAATATATTATTCTAGTCATGATTGATAGGTTTTATATGTACTTGACTAGTTTTTTTTTAATCTTAACGGTAAATATACGTGTTCAATATGTCCAGTCCCTCTAATTTTAAAAACGACAATGCAAAACAATTTGAGACAAATCTGAATATTGCTAACCGGATTACAAAAAGCAATGAACTTAAATACGAACAAAATCGCATGCCCTCTTACCACAAGTGTATTATCAACAACTTTGTTTAAGATTAAAGCAGACCTTTGACATTGAAGAGCGCTTGTTTTACTCGTTGTTCGCTCCCGATCCTTTGTTCTGCCAGTTGCTGATTGCCTTCGGATTTTAATGAAATATTTAATTAAATACTTTATGGTAATACAAAAAATATGTCCCGCGAATGAATAGAAATATTGAAAGCCTTCGGGTGCTCTGAATGAATTGTAGAGTGGCACAGGGCCTAACAATAGACTTGTGGAGAGCGCCAGTTGCGCGGTACTTCAGATGAGTCGATCGTTACTCGAGCTTTTTTAATTTTTTTGTAATTTAATTTATTTATATCACTGTATGTAAGTAATTTGGTTTTACTAATATTGAAATATATCTTTCATCGTCTATGAAAAATTTAACGTGAATGCATTTTGGATATGACACACACAAGGAGACTGCAGTTTATCTTAAGAAAGTAATAAAAATTGAATAAAGACAATATTTTGTAACTTAAATTGTAAGTGTAATTCGACATAAAAGACCTACTTTTCTAATGATGGTTGTTCTGATCGTGATGGTGATTTTTTCAAAATTTTGTAATCGTCTAAAGAGAAATTGCCCCGTTTCTTATATTTTATTTTTGATAGAATTTAATTTTACTCAATTCGTTTTCGCACGTGTTAGTTCTTTAGACATTTATACATTCATAAACTTTTAAGAGTACATAGAGTAAGTATTATACTGTTTACAAAAATTCATTTTCATAGTACAATTTGTGTATTTATATTACATTTTTCGCAGACATTGAAACATTCATTAATGGAGAATCTGAAATAACCCCTGTAATTTTCCTGCAACTTTTGCGTAGGATTCAAAAACCCTATTTGTTTACAAATATATACTGAGTTGTTTCAGAAGTAAGGGGAAAAACATACTTTTTACACATTATTCAGTGTGTCTTTAAATAGTTACTACCTAAAGTTATAAAAAAACTATTTTTGATGCACTTATTATTCAGTTTTCAAACAGTATTTCATACTACATATGATATAAAAAAAAAACAATACTCAATTTGCTCGCCCTTCCTCCAAACTTCGGAATAAATATTTTTGAGGGTTAGTATTTTCATTTATAAATATTTAAGTACTGTGACAAATTTATAGTTTTAACCTAAGGTGGTTTTAGAGCAAAAAGTATGTGATAGACAGTCATATAAAAATATATGTATGATCTTACAAGGATCTAGATTCTTCTTTTAATCCAAAAACGAGAAAAGTGTAAACGTATCATAAATATATCTCATACTAAAGACATAATTCTAAATAGATTTATATCACTTTGAAGGTTTCTTATAATTAATTTTGGTTGGATTTGAAAGTTAGAGAAAAACGAATTCAAGTTAAATATTTCACAACCGAGCCTTCAAAATAATACAATAATATACTTTCATTTTAAAAGATTTATACAATGACTTGTTATGGTCAAAGAAAGGGCTCCTTTTAACATGTATATTTATTTATTTCGCTTTTTATTGATGTTTCTATTAGTTATTATGTTTACTTTAAAACGTAGCACAAAATGTGACAAACAGTTGGATATACTAAGATTTTTAAGAATACGGAGTTTTAGCACAAAATTTTAGAAAATTAAAGGTAATATGAGCGGATAAAAGAAAGTTGAAATGTCGAAAGTGATGAATGGAATTATTTGCAAATTATCATAAAGATGAGGTAGTCAGTATTGATAGAGTGGACGAGGATGTATGGAAATTTCTATAAAAATTAGTTGAACAAAAATGATATGTCAGAAATGATATGTATAGCATTCCATTATCACTGCTTACGAGAAACGACATTATTCCAGTATCCTTACAGTACCATTTGTTCCCGTGGAGTTCCCGTAATACTTTATGAATCCAACAAGGATTGCCTATCTGAAAATAAATGAGAAAAAACTGTTTGAGTTGTGAGTCACACCAATGTATCAATCGAGACGCAATTTTACCCTGAGTGCAAGACATTATTATTCTACGAAATTAACTTTCCCTTTTTTTAATTTATGTTTTCGTACAAGTACAACTAAAACAGATATAATCAAACAAAATATTCATCTCTAGAGTACATAGTTATTTAGGGTATTATAATTTTTGTGCAAGATTCAAAATCAAGTTTTCTATGTTTCTGCGTACAGACCTTTAATCGGTTGTCTTTCTATATTGATTTATTTGAATCATTAAGAAGTGTTTAATTATTTTTTTTGATATTAATAAATAAAAGGGAATGACTATACTTCGGGTATAAATACTAATCCGAGAGTTTATTTACCACTAAATAGTAGAAATCAACAGAAGTGTTACGCAATAGTTATCAAAATATACATTTCTTAATAACATCAGCAATTGGAGCCTTACTTTATTTGTGAAAAATATTTTAATAATATGAGTATTAGGAATTAATTATATTTGTCAAACATACGATGCAATAGGTGATTCAAAAGTAAGAAGATGATTTAGAAATAGAAGGATGTCATTTGTTGAAAAACGTCATTTACTCGTCAAAAAGTCATCGCAATGTCAAATTCTCCAAATAATCTGCGATTCATCTACCGTTTTCAATTGTCACATTAGCATTTTATTTATTATATTATAGATCATACCAAGTTAGTCCTAATATGATTTGATTAAGGAATTAATTTATTTTATTAATTAATATATTTTAAGGAAAAAAAACTTAAGTTGTAAACTAAAACTTTTGAAAAAGGTCAGTTTCCCAAGCGTTGACAATACATTTTCACAAACTCTGATGTTGATAAAGAATTCCTTATACAACGTATTAATATTAATTATAAGGCAATTCAGCATACCAATAAAACACAAGGACTTTTCGATAAAGGTCACTCCACTTAACGGGAGAGATGCAGCAACTGCAGGCACTCCATATATTTGACGGGGAACTTTGAAGAGATAAAGAGTCTCTATACGCACTAAATATTTGACGTAAATATTGTGGCGTTACTCTCTGGCGGTTCAGAAGAGAGATGCTGCTTCGGTAAATCTCTCGATGAAGATAAAGGATTATATGGTCGATGTAACGTTAGAGTAGATGCAGTCAGTTTATAATTATAGAATTCGATTTAACGTACTAAGTTTCGAGGTTAGTTTTTAAGAAGCGATCAAACTTCAATGTACGACCGAAAACCTATAAGCTATAGTTCAACAAGTAATGATGATGGCAATTTAGAAACAAATTTTCTATTTCATGTTAATTTTTTTTTGTTTTATTTTTTTATAATTTATTTATTTATCATGTATAAACACAATTAGGTTCCACTTGTATTATTGTTGACAAGATATATTTTTTAAAAATTATAATATGATTTTGACTTAACTGACTAGAGAATTAACTGAAGGAGTGACTCCCGTCTAATGTTGTGTAAACATCCAACATTGGACGGAAATCACACCAACGGTATGATGTAATAAAAATATATATCTGAGTTTCAACCCTTATATCTACGAAACTGATATTCGTAAAGAAATGTAAGTAAACTGGTTCCAAAGATATTTTTTGTAACTTTATTGCCTTGAATTAATAAAGCCATTGACCATTAATAACTATGCTGTGCTTTTTATTTCTGCCACTACTAATGATTAGTTATCAATAATGCACATTATACAAAATATGCTTATATATACACATTTATATACATATATATATTTATTTTATTTTAAGTAAATAATACATCTAAAAAAATTGAAGGACTAAAGTATCGGTGCTCTTCTTTTAAAATTGTTGTTTTGTTTTTTAATTGTTATTTTTTGTTAACCAGTTAAATTTGTTTTCTGCTCACATTTGCATCAGGTTGTTTCATCAAACTAATGTTATTTTATCAATCTAATAATATAACTTAACCTAATCAATAAAACACAAACGTTTTAGGTTGTGTCACCGTAAAAGACAGAGCCACAGCCTAAGCGCAAATGGAATGAACCAGCCAATCACGAAGTAAAGTCCAGCCAATAAAGGAGCACTGTGCGGCAACTTACTGTGGTAACGATTCGAACTGCCATTTGTATCTGGATACAGTGTTGCTCGCGGCGTATTTTATAACCTTTTGTATTTATAAAAATTTCAATGTACTTAAACATTACGAATTTTTTTATTTTATGTTTTCTCCGAACTGACTTAACGACATAATTTTGAAATGGCCTGAACAGTTATTAATTTACAGACTGCCGCCTAACATTTTGTTTTCAGTATTCATTTTGATAAATCACCATTATCAATGGGTCACATAACTTTCCCCAAAAATCTCTCGACTGTGATAAAGCTTTCAAGGCCCTCCTTGCCCTAAAAATATTACGATTCTGTCCCACAAATATTCCTGATAGATGAGAATAGGTATGTGTGACGCATTTCAATTTTATATGAACGCGACACGCACCTACGCAGTGGTATTTCACGCTATGAATAAATACATCATGCTGGTAAAGTATTATTTGTATGCCAGGTTTAACTATCGGAGTATTCATATTTAACATTGTTTTCTTTAAGTGAAGCCAGCAATCACGCATATTCATTAAATTATATGGCAAACAAGTAACTAAATACGATTTAACAGTTAGATATATACAACTTAATTGTTTTTCTAGAATAATTAGAAAAAACTTATTATTTCTTTATTTCCAACCCGAATATATGATTTAACAAATATTTGGGGAAGCTTGACAAACTTGATTACGATATTTTGTTGTATGCAAAGAAAATTCAATTAAATTTCTCATTTTTAATAAGATTTACTTAATTTCACTAAGAAAAACTAATTACATTTTAATCTTCCACAATTAATGCAGAAAATAATGATGCTTTTAGGAAATTTAAGGAGAAAATCTTTTATGAAAAAGTTTGAAAGTTGAATTTCTTTTTTTCAGTACTTTTATCTATTTTCTTTTTCATACGTTTTCAATCCCATGTGCTTACACATGCACCCTTATACGCCTTGCTTGAATAAATGAATTTGTACGTGTGGAGGTGTATATGTACGCACACATACAAGCTCGCATACAGGTTTTCCATAAACATCTTTGTTATATAAAATGTGTTATTAAACGATAAAAGTAAGTAACATAAAATAAGACATCTTTAGCTTGTACTGAAGATTTGGCCATACAGATTAGTTATTATCTCTATAATATTTGCTGAGGGAGATTTTACATAACAAAACTTTGTATGTAAATAATATGGACGAAATAAAAATCTGATTACAGGACCTTACTCGTGTAATCAACAGAAAAAGGCTAAATTTTTCATAACTAAATAAATATATAAAAAATTTAGCAATAAATATCAAGCTATTATAAATATATTCAAATATAACGATCGGAAAGATAGTTTTTACGTTCCCTAGGATCTCAACAAATTATTTAAAACTCATTCCGATTATAAATATATTAAATGAAGTGTTATCCTTTAGCCATAAAAAAACGAACTCCAATTATTGCAGCTTCTAGTTGAATAATATTTTTTTTAAAAAAACTTGAAATAAATCAAACTACTGTTTTTCTTTGAAAGTTTAGATCTTTACCACAATTCATACTTTTTCTGTAATCTTCATCGAGTGCTGTCAATGATTTTCAAACTGTATAGATCGCTAAGTACAAAATAAAATTTAAGTTGAGAGACAACTTCGGAAATAAGATTTGTAAAAATGACATTAAAGGTATATAATCAATAAATTGATTTTCTGTAATCTGATACATATAAAATATGGTTGTCAACGTAAATACCTAAAAATTAAAAAAATTATCATTAGAAAATAAGGAAGATATTCATAATAATAGTTCGAAAATAATTAGTTAAAATGAATAATTAGGTCGAAGTAAACATTAAATAAAATAATTGTGATGGAATATACTTAATATTGAAGTTTTTCTAAATAAAAATGTTACAAAATACGCCGCAAGCGACACTGTATCCAGATCTAGATGGTATTTTTAATCATAACCATAGTAAGTTGCCGCACCGTGCTCCTTGATCGGTTGGACTTTACTTCGTGATTGGCTGGTTCATTCTATTTGCGCTTACGCTGTGCTTCTATCTTTCACGGTGACACAACCTAAAACGATTATATTTTATTAATGAGGTTAGGTTAGGTTATATCATTAGATTGATGAGAAAACTCGATGCAAATTGGAGCAGAAAAGAAATTTAACTGGCTAACAAAAAATAAACTGGTACCGATACGTTAGTCTTTCGATTTTTTTAAATGTATTATTTACTTAAAACAAAATATATATATATATATATACATGTATATGTATATATATATATATATATATATATATATATATATACATATCTATGTGTATTTAAAAGCACATTTTATATAATGCGTATTACTGATACCTACTCATTAGTAGTAGCAGAAATAAAAATCATAACAAAATTATTAGTGGTCAGTGGTTTCATTAATTTATTGAAAAAATATACAAAATATATCGATAGAACCAGTTTACTTACATTTCTTTACGATTTTCAGCTTCGGAGATATAAGGGTTGAAAATCAGATATATATATATTTTCATTACGTAATATTATAGGTGTGAGTGACTCCCGTCTAATGTTGGGTAAACACCCAACATTAGACGGGAGTCACTCCTATAGTTAAGTCAAACAGTTTTTTTAATAATATGTCTTCTCAGCTATAATACAAGTGAGACTTATCCGTGTTTACATATGATACACAAATGAATAATAAAAAAATTAAAGGAAAAAAAATAAAAACAAATTAACATAAAATAGAAAATTTGTTTACAAATTTCCATTATCATTACTTGTTGAACTATGGCGTTTAGATTTTCGGTCGTACATAGAAGTTTGATTGCATCTTAAAAACTAACCACTAAACTTAGTATGTGAAACATATAAACTTGAGAATATATAAATGAACCAAATCCAATTCTATAATTATAAACTGACTGCATCCACTCTAACGTTATATCGACGATACAATGCTCTGTCGTAGTCGAGAGATTTGTCGAACCAGCATCCTCATCTGAGCCGCTAGAGGCTGACGCCAAACTCCTTTGTTGGAAATGCAACACCTGGATGAAGTATGAGATTGCGTTACGAGCAAATACCAGAATTGTAAGATAGGTTATTCGTTAATTTTATTAAATTTATTTATGTACCATGAACTGCTTACTTACTTGAGACTTAGATTTTTTTTATTTTCACTAAGTTTTACAAGCATATTACGAATAGCTAGTATATAGTATAAGTAGTCCAGTAAAAAATTAAAAATTTGTTATGAGCAATGTTGATGATAAGTAATTAATTAAACTTATCCAAAAATTTACATAATTTTTGAAACAAATTATTGACCTTAAATTAATCTTTCAAACTTTTCCGTAAAATGTTGTGTCATTTTGTCGTTAGTGAAATTTTAAAACAATTATAACAAAAATCTGGAGATATGCGAATTCATCTAGAAAAATTTTTACAATGTCTTTTTAACTTTATATGAAAGTCAGATAAATGTCGGTAGAATCTGAATCTCATTTGACGGTCGATGAATCGCTGATTATTTGAAGACTTTGATGTTGCAATGACGTTTTAATTAATAAATGACGATTTTCCACAAAATGACATCCTTGTGTCAATAAATCATTTTCTTCCTTTTGAATCACCTCTTGCATCTTACGCATGACAAAGATAATTAACTCATAATATTAATATTATTGAAATATTTTTCACGAAAAAAAAAAAAATTAAGTTCCAATTGTTGATATTATTTAGAAAAATATATTTTGATAATTACTGCTTCACACTTCTGTTGATTTCTACTATTTATTGGCAAGTAAACTATCAATTAAGTCTTCTTTCTCATTAATATCACAAAAAAATAATTAAACACTTCTTAATCATTCTTAATGATAAATCAATATAGAAAGAAAACCCATTAAAGTTCTGTGCTCAGAAACACATGTTTGCCTACAATAGGACGTGCCGAATTGTGAACTTGATTTTAAATCTTACAAGAAATTGATATTAGTATCTAAATAACTATGTACTATAGAGTGGTATATTTTGTTTCATTATATCTGTTTTTGTGCACTCCTACGAAAACATAAATTGAAAAATGGGAAAGTTAATTTCGTTAAGTAATAATGTCTTACACTCACAGTTCTATAATTACTGGAGATTGCAACTCAAAATGAAATCGCGCCAATAGTATGGCCTCATAGATGATTAAATGTAGGGTGTTGTGTTTCATCTAGTCGGTACAACGAGTTAAATAGTAAAGAAAAAAAGTCAAAAATCGATAAAAAAATATTTGATATATATTTTTACACTTTCACTAATAATGTTGAAATATGAAATCTTGCTTATATATATAAGCTAATGCGACGAACGATAAAATAAATCATATCTTTACCAAACCTGATACTTCACAACGCTTTTCATTACATGATAACTCATTGCTAAAAACAATATTAGAAAGAACTATTCAAATATGGATAGTCAATATACAAAACGTCGAATATTTTCCATTTAACCATCAGCGACTCATCACCCCGAGAGCCACCGCTCCCCCTGTCCGATGAATATTATCATCGTTATTTGTTAGTATTTGATGATTAAAGTTTTTAAGGGTTGATTCAAGTTTTAGATATTAGGGTACATATAAGATTGAATATGGCCCAATGTATTAGAAATCAAAAGCTCTTTTTATATAATTTCCAAATTAAATAGCTAATTGGTTAACTGATGTTCTAAAAAGGGGCACAAAAAAACAGAATTAAAATTTTCCATGTCAATTTTTGATAGTTGTAAATGTATTAATAATTAACCTTATAAGTACAACCATTCAAGTCACCTGAGTTAAGTATATGCATATTTACTAGCAAGCTACACCAAAAGAGTGGAAGAATTCCGGGCACTTTTTATTTTACGCCGTGTTGAATAGCTTAAAGTAATTTTCTCGAACTAGTTATGTTATTTACAAATAATTTAAAGGTACTGAACAGAACTAAAAGGTAGTTTAACACTTTTTTCAGTCAGTTTCTTATTGAAAATAAAATTGACCTAAGTTTTGTATTAACAAATTTTCCAACCACGTCGAAGTCATCAACTTAAATAAGTTGCTATATAATGAAATTGAAAATCCAATAAAATTGAACAGTATAAATTAAAATAGTGTAAGCATTACACTGATAAAAAAGGTGTATGTATGTATATAACCATGTTAATTTTTGTTATTTCACAATCATGATTTTTCTATATATTTTTTAATTTAATTTTGGCTAAATCCTTTTGGTTTTCTTTTAGTACAAGACTTTTAACGTTTCTTTTTTTTTATTAATTTACATGCATAACCTATTACAATAAAAAACATCATTTTTAAATTTAATAATTAATTTACAAGCAAGGAAAAAAACGATAAAGGTAAAGAAGTAGTCGATAAAAACGATAAAGGTAAAGAAGTAGTCGGTAAAGAAGTAGAAGATAAGAAGTCGTATTTATCGAAGATTTTTTCGGTAAAACAGAACGGATATAGAAGAATATTTTAGAATGGCAACGCCCAAAACTAACCCAGATAGAACAAAAATAGATGGTATAATACAATGCACTTTTTTAAAGTAGTCGAGCAAAAGGTAGTCCGGTGGTGACACGAAAATAGAAATTACAAAACTTTAAGAGTTACTAGCTGTTATTGCAGAACCCTGAAAATGGATTTTAAGTAATAAGAAGAATACACTTATTATATTTTTATTTCGAAAATTTGTAGGACACTAAATGTGAGACGTCAGAAGTTAAGCTTTCAGTTTGAGTGAAGATATTCTATCATACTAGTATCTTGCTTTTTAACGAGAGACTCTTTTTAATAACTTTTCATAAATTTTCTTTATTCTTAAGATTTCACCACTGATAAATGGATGTTCACGAAACAATAATAAACGGAGGTTCTAGAAAGGTGTATAAATAAATGAATTTTTTAACAAAAGTAGTCAGGAAAATAAATGTTTCAATTTTATTCTACGACAAAAGCTTTTAAAAAAGAAGGGCAAAAAATGGATTTCATTTTATCCAACATTTCTTCCACATATATAATATATATATATATATATATATATATATATATATATATATATATATATATATATATATGTATATATATATATATATGTATGTATATATATATATATATATATATATGTATATATTTATATATATATATATATATATATATCTCTGACCACCTACTTATCAAGCTTATCCCTCATTATAATTTTAACACAGCTATGATATAAGATTTATAAATGCTCGGGATAATGGCCAAAATCGTTTTTGTTTTAATGGCACTCCTATATTTTGAGTATACGCAATTATTTTAGTTGAATTGAAATAGCTAATTAAATTAAAAATTACAAATTTACCAGCTGTCATCCCATGATACACCATATAGATATTTAAAACTCTTCAAAGTATTAAAAATAAATGTTTCCTTCAATACGTCACGATTTATTCCAGACTTTGACACCGATGATACGAATTTACCAATATAAGGGTTGTAATACAGACGACTACTTCTTCGTTTTTTATGGAATTGTTGTGGACATAATTTTTACAATGCCACAAAAATTAAACATAAATAATAATGGTTGTTCTCAGACATTCCACAAATTCACTTGAGTATCTTCAAAAATATTTGAAATTATTAGACTTTTTCAAAATATTTCATAGTCTACGATATATAAATTTTATACATTTAATGGAAGCTACATTCTAGACAATCATAGAGAATCGAAAATATCTTCATCCCTTATATATCGATAAGCGGAATCAACCAGGATGACCATTATTTAAATAGGACCTAGTTCCCGTTTTATCTAATGGTCCTAAGTGGCAGTTTGCGAGATCCCACCAAAATATTTATCCACGTTTGCGGAAAGGTATTATACTTTAAATATGGAAGTAGACTAAATATTTCTTATAATAATAAAAGTAATTTTTACAAATATTGGCTTCCAACATACGTAAACCTAATTAAAGTATTCAATATTTGAAATTGACACTTTAATATCAAAATAAATTAGACTTCCATTCAACATATATTTTGTAAGATTAATTTTAAATTTTTTTGATGAAAATTATAACAAAAAGCTTGTTCAAATAATGTTTATTACATTATTTGCTTTATTTATTAAGATTGATTAACAATTGCATTTGATATTCTATAGTAAAAAGTCAAATTTTATATGCCGAATTTGCAGATAATAAATACCTAGTAAAAGATTACAAATAATTGACGATTTGATGAAGCAATTTTTTACTTAAGCAAAACAGCAGTAGCGCCATCTAGCGGCGCTCTAAAAGAATTTTTTATTCGTTCCTTAAGTAACTGTGTGTTTTCCCGGATGAGAAATATTCTATACGTAATATTGCATAAGCACATTTTCTTAGCGAGCATGACAGAATGCTAAAAGTCGGTTCGTTTTCTAAAAGAACCGTTACGTAATAAAGAAACAAACAAGAAATATATTTCTACAATATTCCAGTACTACACCTAATTTCACAAATATAGGACTATGATTGAACTGCTCACGCAAACGTCTAAGCAAATTTTTTTATGTTCTCTTCCTTTATATATAAAAATATATAGTTTTTTTTATTGACTATTGAAGAAACTTACGTTTTCTTTTCCTTAACGTTTTAACTTCCATTAACTTAAATTTTATTGAAAACAATGAAATCGAGGTAGATTCTAAATGATAGCAATTCGGAGAGGTGTTGAAAATATACTCAAATTTTTTTTGTACCTATACAATCTCAAAATAAAATTGATAAAATAACGCGAGTCAAAGATTTTCTTGAGTAAAAAAAGCAATCATAAAAATCTTTTTGCTACTCTTGTATTATTTAAAGTCTGAATAAAAATTACCAATATGCTTGATGGCATCTGATACAGATGCCATCAACCATATTCGTTATTTATCAGCAGAAAAATATCAGCATCGCATAATTCCAAATAGTTTAGATGAGGGCATGGAATATTTATCTCGCGAGTTCGATCCACAATTCGCCGGTTATTTTCGAAAAGTGTCGATGCGTTTAACGAATTTGGAGCGAATAAGTGGAAGAAATGATATAAATGGGAAATGCCTTGTGAGAAATGATTACATATCGGGAAATGATTACATGAAAAGTGGGTGATGTTCTTGTCCCATCGTCGATGACTACGCTGCCGATCTCTACGTCTACGCAATGTCGACGTTTACGCTGTCAAGGCTACAGTACATTATTGATGCACTCAGCAAGAACTAAAAACTACAAGAAGACGGTCGAATCCTTAATCGCCTGCGGATATATTGTGATGGACGACAATTCGGTGAAACGAAATGGAGGATCGGTTATAAGAGAAAGCGAAGCCGAAGGCATTTGTCAGTTAATGCGAGGACTTCCGGTCGATTCTTATATTGCGATATCGACCATAATGATATTTTAGAGAAGTAAAACATTTCAAAAAAATTTGCCGTTCCGGTCTGCGTTATTCGTTGATTAAAAATGGATTCAAAATTATGACGTCCGCTATTTTATATTGCAACATGTGTAAAACAATAATTGAATTAACAGAAGAATGAAATCAAAATAAACACTTTATAAAGATAGTTTTAAATTATGAGATGCATTCTAAAATTTTGACGTTATCACAATTAAGAAGGCAAAATAAAAAATTTTTAAAAATATCGATTGTAACACCACCTGTGTTAAAATAGATTAGCTGTTTTGCAAGATGATATACGTGAAAATATAGTAAATGCAAAAAGAAAAAGAAATAAATATTTTGGGAAGATATTATTAATTTCGAAGAAGCAATGGAACGTGAGGCTTTGTTTAGTTTGTTTTGACGATTGGAAAATTGTTGCAATACTAGAAAAATTAAAGAAAAGTTTTGAAACAATTATTTATAATATATGTTGTCTTACGATGTAAAACAGGTAACCAATTCATCACATTATTAATAATATTTTATTATAAAGAGTGTGATGAATGGGTTGCCTGTTCATTATGAGATTTAAGAGGAAATCGTAACACTTTTGAAATAAAGAAAAAAATTACACTTCATAAAGAAACCATTGATTTTGAAAAGGAGATGAAATATAAGAAAATAAATAAATTTATCACCTAGAGTAAATGCATAAATTTATTTCTCTAATTTCTTCTGATAAGTATAAAAGATTAATAATTATTTCCTTTTTTCATTTGCAAAGTACAGATGTTGTCAACCCTAACTTTTGAAAATATTGAAGGATTCAATTAATATACAAATCTCAATTATTATACAAATATCTCAAAAGGTCGGTTTAAAAAAAAATATCCGGATTCATGAAATATATTATTATGCCCAATTTAATGTTATTTCATTTAATGGTTCGAGAAGATCAGCTTAGAAGGTGGAAATTAAAAACTGTACATTGGCCACTATATATTTCGTAGGTGTAAAAATATCGAGATTATTTAAATAATTGTGACATCTAAAAAATCTTTGCCTTAGTTTTCCTGCGACTTTTTCATGAGCTTCTAAAAACTCGTATTTTTAATAATTTTGGGTTGAATAGTTTTGGAAATAACCACTTTATTTTCGAAACTACTCAATTTAAAAAGCCAATTTTTTGCTTATTTCCAGTAGATATCATTACAAACAAAATATTTTTTGAGAAACGACAGACAATTTTTGAGACTCTTATATCTAGCACTTCCAAACGATATCCCGAAATACATGTGTAATTACAAACATTTAAAGTATTTGTTTGGTCCTCGCAAAAATTTCCATATGGATACTGACGAATTTCAGCTATTGAAACGTGTTTAGGTTTTATAATTATATCAAATTTCAAATTACTACACCAAACGGTTTCAGAAGAAAAGGGTTATGACCGATCACGTAAGGGTTTCGTTTTTTCTTTTCAGGCGCGGCACCCTATAAAAAAACGATTTTTTTATTTGAATTATTACTAAAAGCTGTTTGCCTTTTAGAAAAAATCAAGATTTTAGGGAAAAGTGCATAGAAAAAAACGGCTAACAATTGTACTCACAAATGTGCACAGCTGCCTCTCTTAACAGCAAATGTTTTCAAAGCCGTTACAATGGTCGTAAAGAATAATGCGTGTTCAGAATTTATGAAACGTAAAACTGCACGTTGCAGATAGCGGATATCTAAACCCGAGATGAACGGCCACCGATAGCTAGCTACTGGGTGCCGTTGAAATCTTTTCCCAACAAAAGCATCAATGGCATATGAACTACTTTCTTACAGAGAATATCCATCGCCATGTTTGATAAATAAAATCATTTTTACTGTAACCAAACTCGTCACAGTGTGTGGTCAGTCATGCAAAGTTTTACAAATCATTTTCAGGCGGATTTTGGGGTTTATATGACAAAATCGACAAGTACAAATGGGTTTGGGTCAGTCATGTCGCCCTCGAGTTTCGAAATTGTGCCGGAAATACATGAAATGTTCGGTTATGTATGCCATTGTTACGGCCGCATCGATTTATCTGGATGTGTAGCTACGTACGTAGATTCTAGATATATTTGTTTATTCTTCACAAGGTTTCCCGAGAGTTATAAAAAGTTATTTGCTCTTATCGCAATATTCCACCATGATAACCGGTCACATTATTAACATTATTAAAAAATACACTTTTTTCTTATCTTAGGACCATATTTTTTCCCAAAAAAAAGCTACATGATTATTTATAAGAGCAATTAATTTGTCGAATTTCTATCAAATAGAAATACAAGTTGGTGACTATAAATTAATTTACGGAATAAAACAAAATGGAGACCATTGTAATGAAGATGAATTTTCTTAAAATTTAAAATATTTCACAATATCTAACAGATACAGTAAGACTTCACTAGTGATATGAGAAATCATTTTAGTTGCTTGGCGAAGAGGAAACGTTTATATTTTACCACATCTATCTCGAATATATTTCACTGGGTCAAGCAGTCATGTAACTACAAACTACTATGCCAATAAGCACTATGTAGACGACATGTTATTTACATAGTTGGCAAACAAATATACCAATTATTTTATTCGAAAGAAGATAAATGGAGCTTTCATGATGCTAAAATTATTTCAATTCGCACTTCCCTAGCCCATTTAATATAACATGCGCTACTTTACTATAATAAATTCATATGCTAAATTCATTTACTCATATTGGGACTAATATATGTTTTGTATGCTATGGAAAGTCGATGATAAATAGTTTGATTCCTATTTAAATCACAATTATATTATCTATTTTAAAAATAATAAATAGTCTAGATGTGGCTCACATTTCTTAACGAGAATATGAGCTTTTTTTATGTTATAATTATGTCGCAACAATATTTTAATCTTGAGCTAATATATGCCATTCTTGATCATATATTTTTTCTGTCGAAAATGAATTGTGGTATATAATTTGGCTCATACAGTAATCAAAATATGAGAAATTTTAATAAATTAATTGGACACCTCTATAAAAAATCAAATTTTGACATTTAAGTTTGGAAAAAGTATATAAATCTTATAAATACTAATATAACCACGGAAATTTCAAACGTGTAAAGGAACGTATAAAATGTTAATAAGAGCCTACATTCGTAATTTTAAACAATGTATAAATATTAAAGATATGCAAACTATATGAACATATTACTTATATATCTTCCACATACGTGAATAAAACAATTTGTCCGCCTATACATTAATTTCATATTGTAAGTTCAACGAAATTATTTAATATCGGAGTTTTTACTAATTCCATGGAATTATTTCATTTTTTCAAGCTTTCAAAACAAATGGTGAAAATAAAATAGATACTGCGAAACAATTTGGAAACTCATATCTTGCCAAGAAGATATCTCTTCTATGTTTTCAATATTCTTCCATGAGAAAAAAATATTCATCTTTAAGTTCTTTATATAGAAAAGTACGAGCGAATATTTCTATATTTCTATATTTAAAATGTTATCCCCATAAGTATTAAACTGAAAAACTTTGATGCTATGATATAGAAATTGGTAGACAGATGTTACGTAATATATCTGGTTACAGAATCGTAAGAACTGTCAAACAACAAATTTCATTATGATCAGTCAATTGGATTTTGCATTAGATTGCCAGGTGAACATGTAAAAAAACATACAAATACATTTTCCTATTTTATGCTTTTGACTTTTCTTTTGAAGAGGTCAATACAGTATGATCAATTTTCAACAAATATTTGAGTTTGAGTTTTTGGACGTTTACAATATTTCCTTAAACATTACATCATTTCCAAGCAAAATGTTATAATTTGTGGTAAAGTCAAGTTTAGAGAAAATGTTGTCCTTGGTATGAATCAGGAGTATCATTATAAAATATGTTATTTTGATCACCTAGCTGTGTTATTTTTTAAACGTACTACGCTATTAATATTTTTAGAGTGTTCAAAGAACGTAAATAACGCATAGGTTTCTTAAAAAAATGTTTCGAAATTATTTAGAATTTTTTAGCAAAATATCCTGTATGTTAATACGATACATTATAATGGTTTATATGATTGAGAAGACACTTATTAATTTGCACTTATACTTTCTTTGAACAAATAATAATTTTTAAGACCCTCAAAAGTGGAAGAAATACTTTTATAACGACGTCAAAGTCCAATCAGACTGGTGTTCCCCATGTTCTACATATGTAAATCAACATTTGGTAATATAAAATACATTCGTATAATTATGAGTGAATTTCCATTGAATTCACATTTCCATGAATTCTGGGTTTGTGAAACTATATGTTATAAATATAACAGTGAATATTAGAGGCACCGAGTATCTACTCATAAAGATGTAACCGAGTGCAAAATATCTTATTGCTGCATTCATCAAAACGCTACTTGATCGTCGCTTGGCACTTATTTTTATGGAAATAAATATAATTTGGTTGGAAAAATGAAATATACTGTATTATTTAAACATTATCATACTAATTAATGCGGTGACGATTAATAATATTCGATATGCGGGTAAAATTTGATTAAAATAAAATATATCGCGTTTATTTTTTTGAGACATGTCCTTATGTTTTTAACCTTCAGTGTAGTTACGTGTTAGTCTAATGATATTTTTTGGTAACCTTAATAAATATTAACATGTTATTAAATTTTTAATTTGATATCTTAGGACGTCATGGGGATTTTCACGAAAGTTTTTGGAAATATTTTTAAGGAGAAGGTATCGACTCAGCAATTGATTTTGTTATTAGATGTAACAAAATAATTACTAATATGACAACTTACACCTCTGTAGAATTTGTATTATTCTGTCTGGAAACACTGATTACGACAAAGGGTTATTGCCTTTTGTGGTTTCTTTATTAAGTTAGTTTATTCAAAAACACACTGTGTTTTATCAGGTTATGTGTCCAGTCCCACTCTCAATTATAAGTTCGTTTAAAAATACAGTAAGTTTGGGTTTAATATGTCGACAAACTACCTAACTAATGCCATAAAATTAAACAGCCATGCGAGGATTGGTGTTTTGTAGCGGAAAAGATCCTTGTTTTGGAGAGAATGGCGGACGCTTTTAAGCAACCATCATCGCCGACAGCCACTGCGTTTCCTGCAAAATCTCATAAGTATATAACTGAGAAATCTTATCCATGACCGGCACAGACACTGAAAGGAACTGGTTTTGAAATAAATGACCATTGGATTGGGTGGCTTATATAAGCCGGGCTTCCAGTAAAGTTTGGGCCAATGATAATGGTCGTTGAGCATTCAAGCGTTAATATCAGTGCAGACGCTATAAAAACCAAATTGTTGGGTATGCAAACCAAGTGTGCAGAAAAAGCGAAGACAAATGAATTTAGTCCAGTTTTTCTCACTAAGAAGTTCAATCAAACCAATTGGCTCAAAGATTCGGGCGCCAGCACTCATTTAGTTTCGAATGTTAACATGTTGTCTAATGTTTCTAACCAACCCAAAACCAAGGAAATTATTGTGGAAAATCAAATGATTGTTCGCAGAATTGTCGCAGGTGACCGACATATTACAACATGTATGGGTAATAAGGAGATAATGACAAAAATTTTATAAATGACAAAAATGTTTTGTGTGTGACTTCATTACGAACTCACTGTTAGTGAGTAAAATTATTGCGATATTTAGTCAGCGTGGATGTTCAATTTACAATTCATAGAATGAATGTATCGGAGAGGCAAACTTATAAAATGGCGTATATAGTTTAAACATTGTGAAGTCTGAGTAACTCTCAGCAGCAGCAGTCAAAACTTCATGTACGACTTGGCACAGGCGGGTAGGTCATGTAGATATGAAATACTTGAATTAATTGAAAAATGGTGCAGTTGAAAGGGTTAACTTCGATGAAAAATATGGTATCAGTAAGACCAGCTGCATAATATGTTGTTCAGGAAGCCAAACCAGACTTCCGTTTCCTCAGAGTGCAAGCGGAAGTCAGGAGATTCTAGAACTGATTCACACAGATTTATGTGAGTCAATGAAAAATTAATCACTTGGCAAAACTAGATATTACCCATTATATGTGGATGACTTCAGCGGGATGTGCTTTTTATATTTTCTGCAGCCCAAGAATGAAACCTTTATGTGTTTCATACAATATAAAGAACTTGCTGAGAATCAACAGTCCAAAAAGATAAAAACATTGGGATCAGGCAATGATGGAGAGTTTTATTCAGCAGAAATAGTAAATTATTTAAAGCAATGCGGTATAGTCCATCAGAAAACAAATTGTTCCGGAACAAAATAGGGTGTGTGAGAGGATGAATAGGTCAATAGTTGAGAAGGCTCGTTATAAATAACGACTATTATGGTAGAAAGAAGTAGCGACCTAAAGGCTAACTAAAGAGATGGTTCCTGTGAGCAAGAGTAGCTTAGATGCAGAAGAATGAAATAAAAAGATGAGACATATGTTCTGATGAGTGAAGTGACAAAGAGGACAGTTTTTTTGGTACATTCTTGCCAGAAGACAAGAATCTCAATTCTAGGCGGTATGACGTCAATCTACTAGAGAAGCGTGTTAGACGCAAACCGGACTATTATGGTATTGCGAACATGTGTGTAGAAGTATCAGGTGAGCAGATTACTCTTCATGGTGCGGTAACTGGATCAGGAAAAGTGCATTGACGTTGCGCGATGAGGTAAGAATTAAAATCGTTACGTGAAATTAACACTTGGGAGATAGTGGACAGACCGAAAAACGGTACGGTAGTGAAAAATAAAGAGGTGTTTAAAAAGAAATATAATAGTAAAGACGATGTGTGTTCCAGAGCAAGCCTTGTTGCTAAGGGCTTCACCCAAAGGGAAAGGGTAGACTTTATTGAAACATTCTCACCAGTTTTAAGGTATTCAACGTTGAGACTATTGATAGCTTTAAGTGTTAAAACTACTTCAAATTTTTAATTAACATCAATAAGGAGATTACATATTCGAAGCAAATATATTCAATATTATTGAATATGTTAGTATTTTAAGGCTTCTAAACAATGCACAAAATTTCAAAAATTTATGAATATTTGTCTATATTTTCTATTGTACATATTTCTCTGAAACTACTAGTCAGATTGCAATTATTTCATTTTTATTGGCTTAAGTATCTTTCAACTTAAAGAATAGTGATGATTTTATAAAAATCAGTTTTGTAGTTTAAAATAGAAAATAAAAAGTCGGTTTAATTTTTAATTATATTACTATTTACTCGTACGTTGTCAACGCTATTGTTTTGTTTAGATATCAACAAACTCTAGAAACAGTGTCTGCCTAGTTTACGCAATTAAAGCAGCAGAAAGGAAGTTAGAATTTAATACAGCACTTCCTTGTGTACGATATTGATGGTTGGACTATCTGGTGCTAAAATCATCTATAAGAAGCAATTCTCCCTTAAGTCTATGCCTACAACATTTTATAACTGGCCCACAGTCTATTGGTACGTCACTGACTTGTTAGAAAGTGACGTACTAATAGACTGTGGGCGGTATAAATCAGCCATTCATCGAAAATGTACTTAACAGTAGGAGAGTGTGAAATTTTGGTAATCTTGTTAACATATGTGGGAAACTTCGAAGGCATCACTTAACTGTTAAATTGTTAGGTCACATTGATATCTTCCTAGTGTATATTTCTCAGAACTTTCAACTGTAAGCGTATATCATGTGATGGATGGCTTTCCTAATGAATTTTGGCAACAAAACGTTCAAAAACTTTGCTGAAAATTTCTAAATTCTCTAAAATATTTATGAAATATTAAACAAATTTAAGGAGATAGCAAAACCATATTTTCCTCTCGTTGCTTTTGAAGACCAGTACAAAATCTTAAATTTAAATCTTATATATAAGTCGGACTTAAAATGACAAAATAATTTTAAATGTAATACAATTCCTTATAAGCCTATATATCATCGTCATATTAAGCCTGGATGATTTCTTATAAGCGAAAGAGATCTGTACATTTCCTGCCATTGGGGAACACAAAATTTACATGAAATATTTTTAAAATATTACTGTAATCATTACTGTCCCTCTTCTGTGTTAATTTCCTTAATTGTTTTATTTTAAAAATTATGTACGTGGAAAATATTAGCGGTTATTTTGCTAACATTGCTATTAAAATTAAGTTTAAATACCCATATATTTAATAAAATAACAAGGAAATATTTTGCCAAAAAATATGTATTCCTAACATAAAAGAAGTTAATCTCTATTGTAACCAACATGAGAAAATTGAAGAAAATTAATTCTGTAATATATCGGTACATAGCACAGTCGTCGAAAGAATAATGTTTAAAGATTAAATCACATAAATTCCTTTATACTTTTTATGTAATGTCATACGAAAAAAGGCTATGACTAATTTTGGAACGGTGAAGGAACCTGCTGGCCACTGTAGCGAAATTTACTTATTGAGTAAGGTGAGAGAGAGAGAGTTCTTGGTAGAAAACGCCCTTGACAACTATCGAACTATAATTAACGCTCAGAACTTTACTCAAAAATTCATCTCAATAAGTTGATTTAATTACGATGCGGTATGTTAGAGAAAATGTGGCCCTGGCTGCACGGTTTCCAGCACGCAGTCGATAGGTTAGTGCCGCCGAAGTTTGGACATGTTAATATAAAATTGTATGCTTAGAAACTCATTCTTAAGTAAGCCTATGAATTTATTAATTAGAATGGATGTATAGAGAAAATTTTAAATATATCTCGTCTCAAAATATATTCGTCAATGATTAAGCTAGCGCTTTCAAATATTGCCGGATGAATATTTAAAATTGAATTTCAATTCACTTACACATATTTGACCGAAACAAAAGGAAGCATTATTTTAAAGAAACTAACAAGAGAGAGAAAAAAATTCCGTTAAAGAATATTAATTTCGGGGAAAATGAAAGTTGGATTGTAATTTTAACATCATTTTGGTATATATAAATAGACTAAAGTTCTAAAAAGTATAGAGCAACGAACAGCCATCCACGCCAGGGAAGTGGCGTGGATGGCTGTTCGTTGTCACTAATAGACACGCCTTCCATAATCAAAATTCTTTGGAAACAAGTGAGCTGCTATGAGTGGAGAATAAGTTAGTGGATGAAGGAAATCATAATCGTCTATTTTGCTCTCGACCGTTGAATTTGTACATGCGTGAAAGAGATGAAAATACCCCACGCTAATAAGAAACAAAATTATATATACCAAAAGCAATGATAAATCATTTAAAAATTTTATTGAAATTTAGCTTTGAGAGTAATGCATAATTTATCGATGGGACTTTGGGGATATTACTATGTTGTCGTATGGATTAATTTTTTCAGTTAGATATTTTTTAATGCGTGAAATATTTGCACATAAGATTGGAATTACATATTTACATTCTTAATAAGTACTGCAGTAGTAGTTATCAAATAAAACAATGAGGTGCGCCCATATTTACAAATTTATTAAATTTATTTAATTATATTTATTTCAAATTTACGTAACTCGTATTAATTTTACGTAAGTTAAAAAAGTAAATATATTGTTAAAATAACACTTCACTCAAAGCAAAAATGAGAATATTTCTTTTTACAAAAGAGTATAAGTCTAGTACATCAAAAAAACGAAGTTCATTGTTCCGTTTTAAATAAAATAAGGAAAATATGTCACGTATTTAACAAAATGGGGCTCGTATGCGATTAAAAATTTATACAAAACAAATGTGTTTTTGCTATAAATAAGGATAATTCACTATCTTTGCTTTCAATTTGTAATCATATACTATACACTCAACAAATATAAACAAATTTAATAAGCTTCAAGAAAATAAAAATTAACGTTTAGATCATAATATTGCACTTACTATTTATAGGAAACTCTATGATGAACCTACTAACTTATTATATTAGACCTAATGCCAAGTTTTTTTGCGAAAGACATTTTTTATTATAATTTAATCAGAAAGTTATGCATACACCAGACACACTACGCTAATCTTGCTATCAGAGACAAAATTAGCTCTAGTGCACCAACATTAGATCTAATGAAATTTTTTTGGCTAAAATAAAATAATTTATGCATTAATACAACATCCACTGAATCTCTATTGAATACTTCAATATATACTCATATAAATTATAAGAATTTACGACGAATATAAAACAAGCAATGAATATATCTAAAGCGTTTTTTAAACATTAAATATTACTCAAAATTAAATAAAACTCCGTGATGTAGCATTATTTCTACTTTCTTTAAGTTCTTTACCACGACCTAGGTTTCGTTGTATTACAATATCTTTAGATGGGCAATTAACATAGGTTAACCCTTAGGAAGTTCCAACAGCTTTTATATATTACAAAAAACAATAATGGAAGCCGGGTTTATGAGGGTTTTCTCACTGCTTACGTTAATGAGTTTATCGTAGGGAAGTGGTGTTAATTTTATTACAATTTCGAAAGTTTATTATGTAACTTTCGAAAATATAGTACAAATCATAAATTTCACTAAGGCGTTTGACTTTATAGAAAACCATTTTTTATGGCAAGATATAAATATTTATACGATAAAAGAAAGTTAAACTAGTTTATGCGGTAAGCGTCAACTACTCATCACCTTAACTATTTAAATCACTGCTCGAGTATATTATGACAGCTAAGATAAGATGGTAGAGGCGTTAAAATTAATGGCCAATTCAAATCAAATAATTGTTTTGCTGATGATATTGCGCTCTTTAGTGACTACGCACAAACTCTACGAGAGAAGCTGTTACGTAACGAGCACACTCTGTTAGAGATTTGGAGGACTGATACGACCATTTCTGCAAGAAATGTTGATAGAATTAAATAATTATTGCAATCAGGTAGGTTTTCACATGAACATGCCAAAACAAAAGCCATGTTCAACAAAGAATTAGCACTTAAAGTCAAGCTAGAAGGTGAAATTCTGAAAACTGTGAAGATTTTACTTACCTCGTCAGACACATTACTTTTGATCCAAAATAAATTTAAGAAATATACAAAAGTTGGCAAATGCATTGAAACACCAATAGCGAACGAAATATATATTTTGAATGTAAGAATTCTTGCAAAGATTTTCTACCCATTCTAACTAATGGAGCACAAAAATGGATGTTAATTTAAAATAGTTTAGAAAAGATAAAAATAACGGAAATAAAAATTGCATGCACTATATTAAAATTGCAACTGGTACACAAAGCACCAAAAATACTACTTTAGCTACGATAAAAGTCACTGACGAAATCGGACAGGTTTCGAAACTCAATTGAAATTGAATGACCACCAAAGGTGACCTAATGACGATCGTTAGACGAGGGAGGATACGGTGTGGTGCTCGCTCGCGAAAGTTCGCACATTCGGTGATACACCGAATGCGAATAACTTCAAAGTCTTGGCGTGTTTCGGATCAGAGTCAACGCCAAAAAACGAGTGGAAATATAGGTGTGAGGTATCTGCCTACCTTTGGGATGACTTGTAATCTAAAATTATGTATCCTTCTAAATTATATTAGATTTTATTATTAAATTGTAAGTTGTAAGAATATCATATAAATAAGTTATAAGGAATGAGATAAGTTAATGAAAATAATGTGTGACTAATTAATAAAGTGAGCAAGAACGTTATGATAGATTATAATAAATTAGTTAATGAAACATATATTTTAAATGATAGAATACATAAGTCTTCTTATCAGAAAATATTGAAAATTATAAACTCGACCACGAGAAAATAATACCAAGTGATGCGTAAATTGGGAAAACAAACTTTTCATCTCAAGTGAAGGAAAAACAAATACTCTAAGCTCAAGACGGGCACCAAATTGCAACATAGGTAAACGGCATAAGTTTTGTTTAAGATTCCTTCCCTAGCTTTTAGTATTATAACGTTGCCGTTTATTGAATATACAGCGAGACTTATGGAGCTGTTAGTGATGACGCGATCAAAGCTGGAAATGTTTATTAGGGCTGTTGTCAGAACGAGAATTAATATGAAATAAAAACAACATATACTTTTAAACGTCTATATCACTTTGCAATTATATCACAACAGAATGACACGAGCTACCAGGCGGACGAATAATTAGATCTAGGGACGAACGTGGTAAAAATACAAGGTTTCTTTAAAATAACTGAGGAATCCAGAAATATTATTAAAAATTTTCGTGTATGAGTAGAGATTAAAAATTAGAAATTGTGAAAAATGTGAATGTTAAAAATTAGAATACACGAATAGCGTAAATAATAAGGACAATATCCACACTGTCTAATTTCAATATTGCTAGATTAAAAAATAATTGTTGCAAACAAATGTCACACTATTTACAAAATCCCCTTTAAGATTAATTTATCTCGGACTCTCGACTGCAAGATAATCCTATTGTCAAATATTCAAGTAGCACTAAGACATAAGCCCTTTTTAATGTTACATATATACATTTAGAAATGATTTAAGTTGTTTAAATGTCGTTTTGTAAAAAGTACCTGGGCTAAAGGACTAGTCGCGGCGAGTTTCGGGTTTATGATTTAGGACAACTACCTTGATGGTCATTAATTCGATTTTTTCTTAGCATTGCTTATATTAAATACCCTAAATAAATTCTGAATTTAATACAACTGCTTTACTTTGTTTTCTGCAAGCTCATTTATCAGTTATTTCTCACTTACCTTTAAAACTTCTTAATATTTCTTTTTTCGTAATCCCGTAACCAAATGGCATTAACTAAATCAACATAATTTCGTGGTTTCCATCTTTGCATCTATCCGTCAGTGTGCTACAGCATCATAATTCTTCCAGCTTAAGAGAAACTCTGAAAAAATTTTAAATGAAGATCTAGTTGAATTATGTGATTACGTGGGAATATATTTTGAATTTTTTTTCTAGTATTTGAAAAGTCTTTAAAAACACAATAACAGTATCTAACATTCTTTTTTAAAACGACATTTAAAATTTTGTTGCTTTGTGTCATATTCCCCGTAAATTTTAAATATTTACCCACATATTTCAGAAACTTGAGATAATTATCACAACGGTATTCATTGATGATTTTAACAAAATATTGTTTTAATTAACTGGGATCAATTAGTTAAAGAAATATCTGAAATTAATTTATTGACTTGCGCTTTTGTAAGACATAATAAATAACATTCTTATGTTTATAAAGTTATAATTATTATAAAGTTAAATATTAACATTTCTTAATAAATATTATTTATATTTATTTACACTAATAAATATTATTTAAACTTTCGTATCTGGCAAAGTATGGAGGAAAATCTTCATTTACCAGTATTACTTGTACTTGGCAAATGAAATTTATTCTTCAATTATTTCTATATGAATTCCTATTATTTTTACAGAACTAATGTCGTTACTATTATCTTGGCTTTCGTAAATGAAATCTATTTCCAATTAAAACGAAATATGAGTATAATCAATTAATAAAACATATGAATTTTATTACATTCTTTCACATAATCTGTAACACTTGCACTCTAGGAGAGAAGTCGTGTGTAGCAGAAGAGTAAAATCAGTATTGAATATTTTAAATAGATTTTTTAAAAATTTTTTCATTGTCAATATTTGAACCGTCATTGACGAGGATTGAGCCATTATGACGTGTCTCCTTATATTTATGCACCAAGTTTTCCCACTGTGATTTATCTTTCGCTCGTTATAAGGCTTCAACCTCGTATCCAGATCCTTGTATACGAGGTAAGTAAATCCCGTAATTTTCGTCATCTATAATTATTTAATGCAATATTATATTTATTTAAAGCTCAGTTGATCAAAACCAATTATTAGGATAAATTAGAATATAGAAAAGAAATAAAATATATACAATACAATAATTTGTGATAAAAATTTACAATTAACGAACAAAAATAAAGCTGTCATTAGAATCGTAATATTCTTATTCACAATGCCTACTGAATTCGATATCAGTATTTATTGAAATTTTATTAAGCTACACAGTTGACAGTTTTTAATTTTCTTCATATTCTAGAATCACATTCTAGAATAAAATTTCGTCACCTTCTAGAATCAATTAAAACATTAAGTTGTCAAGTATGTTTTTAACACAACTTCGGGAAATTTCTAGAAAGATTCTCGGAACTTCTAGAAAGTTTTATTGTAATGTATAAATATATCAAAGTGCAGTCAGTTGACAACCGTCAGCGCCGAACTTTTAAGTGAATTACATAAAAGATAATGCATTTAAATCCATATCAAATACGAATTCTATTATTTTACAAATTCCGTCTAGATCATGATGCAAATACTGCCACAAATAATAAATGCCATACGATGGGCGAATCCACGGTGTCTTACATGACGGCAAAGATTTGCTTCAGAAAGTTCCCGAGTGAGGACTATGATCTTGAGGACGAAATCCGTACCGAACGGCCTGTTGAATTGGACGTTCAACGATTACGACGTCTAATTGAGGAGGATCCTCCACTGACGACTCCTCAATTAGCAGCTGAGCTACACTGCAGTCATAATACCATAGAAACACATTTGCGTGAATTGGGAAAAGTTTCAAAATACGGTGTTTGGATACCCCACGTGTTGTCATCATATCGCCTTTAGTACAGGGTTGATACTTTTAACATTGAAGCGTGACTTCAATTGGCTGAATCACTTAATAACTGGCGATGGAACGTGAGTTACATTCGTTAACCATACACACAAATGTCAATGACTGGGTGTCGGAGAAACACGAGTATCTAAGCCTGAAATAAGTGCCAAAAATGTGATGTTCAGGTGCTGGTGGAATGTCAAGGGCATTATCCATGAGAGTTGCTTCTAGAGGTATGTCCAATTATTGCAGATATATACTGTTAACAATTGGACCGATTAGCTAACAAAATAGGTAGCCAACAGAATCGAGTTTATTTTCTACATGATAATGCTAGACCACATGTGGAAAAACCTACTTGTGATAAACTAGGGGAGCTCGACTGGGTTTTACTTATTTATCCACCATATTTGCCGGACATTGCGCTCTTTAATCATCATTTATTCAGGGTTCTAAGTGACCATTTACGCAAAAGAAAAATTCGACATTACATAAGATCTTGAAAACGAGCTGGCACAGCTTTTTGAATCAAAGTCACTGTTTTAAAATTTTGCCTATTTCGTTTTTGTTTGGAACGCGTTTGATGAAAAAAAATGTCATCTACTTCAATATGAACATTAATAAACGGATGGAATACCATACAAATACACTAAGGTTGAGAAATGAATTATTTAAGCCTAAATATTATAAAAAACTATCATTCATTGTGTTAACAGACATTTCTGTAATAATACTGCCATCCATATGAAAATAAATATGCACACAGTTTAATAAAAAAACAAGTTGTTCTTATTACAAGGGAGCCCTACAAAGGGAATTATGTGCAGACTTACGATCATCTTTGTGGATAACGAGGATCATTGTCATTAAGATAATAATTCAGCTTGACTTACAATCAGGTTTTAGCAGATTGCGCTTCGTTGAAAAGAAAAACAAGTCGTTTAGTTTCTTTTACGTTCCAGGGAAAATAATAACCTGCTTTAATTACCAAAGGTAAATTTTAATGCATCACCATATTGAATTGTCATGAAATTACCACTGGCGCATCAAAATTAAAATCTGTAACCGAAGAAAATTTTTGATTACATTTTGAACAAAAAGGAGATGGAGAATTGGCTTTTTTATGCCTTCCATGTCATACAGAAGTAGAAAAAAAACAGTCAAAGCTGTAACTGAAGCTTCAGCTACTTTACACAATAAAACAATAAGAGAAACCCATTCATCAAAACCCAGATGAACTCGAGAAAAGCAATGCCGGATTTGACAGCAAAAAGGATTTTGCCACGAATTAAATCCTTCACTGTAATGATTACCCTTTACTATATTTGGTACAAAAATTATTTGCTCTTCAATAAACGTAATAGAATTGCTATTAAGATTTTTATTTATAAATAACGTTGATTAGTGCAACTTTGCATGCCGTACTATTAGACTTTTTTAACCAAATATTTTGAAAATTTTTACATGACTTCGGAAGCAGATGAATAATTCTGATTGCTACCAAACTATATACTCATAATTTGGCACAGTTTTTTCATTGTGCTCGTAACAAAACTGTTTTTTTTTCTCCTCTCTACTACTGATCCGCCCTTGTAAGAAAGCACAGTCCAAGCCCTCTTCTGAAGCCAAATGATGGTAGATTATTTTTAATTCTTTCGCAAACTATGATTTTTTTTATTTTGTATTAAAAGAGTACGGGAATAGCTTTACCAGGTTTCAGGAACTTAACCGGAGATTTGTTTTGGAAAACTTTTTATATTTTTCTAAATTTGATAAAGACCTCTGATCCTCATCTAAGATCTGTGGAGGGATCAAAATTGTATTATTTTAATCGTTTGTTGCCATGCTTAGTCTATACTACCGGCGGGTATATATGCAAGAAAGTGCTCTTGGACTTTAAGTTTTTTGATGAAATTTTCATATTTTGTTTGTTATTTACTTGCCAAAACTCAGTTATTTACTAAAGAGAAGACTGACCATCGCGCTCTTTACTTACCCCGGTTATTACGTTCGAGAGTTTTCTGTAACTCTCCAGAAATTGCCAGAAAAAAGAGGCTACTTTGTCCCTAACAAATGTAAAAATTGATGCTAGTAATTTTTAAAACATTTTGTGAAATTGCACTACAATTTTATTATTTCTAAACAGCTCGTGTACAAATTTATAATACATGATACGGGCGGTTTTACCAAAAATGTAATGTTTGACTCAATGCTGTAGATGGCACTGGAACTTTCAGCAAAATTATTGGTAAACGGCTGTCCCAATCCCCAAATAAATTCAAAAATGTTTTCCTAATGTGAGGAAAGTGCAAGAGCTATTGTGAGTTTTTTTGTGTTTCTTTTTTTCCTTTGCGCTCTATAAGGATAATAAATTTTTTTAGTTCATTCAGTAACATATTTTATAATTTTGTATATATGGTTAATTAGTTTTTTTTACACAAATAAATGAAACTACGCAATGTAGTATTATTTCTACTTACTTTAATTTCTTTACCACAGCCTAGGTTTCGTTATATTACAACATCTTCAGGTGGGATATTAGCAAAAATAATATTCCACCTGAAGATGTTGTAATACAACGAAACCTAGGTCGTGGTAAAGAAATTAAAGAAAGTAGACATAATACTACATCACGTAGTTTCATTTATTTGTGAATAATGAATTTCTACAAAATTTACGCCAAATATATTCAATAGTTTTTTTAAATTAATTCATTTATTCCCTTCTAGAGAAACTTCATTGTACTCAATACGTGATATCTAAAAATGTTTTCTATTAACATTTGACGCGCTAGAGGTAAAATGTCCAGATGATACTGGGTTACATATTGTTTTATTTAGTTAAGAAAAATACTGTATTTTGAGTAACAGCAAATTCTTTATATTAAATTCTAGTAATGTCGAGATTGAAAGAAATTGAAATTCAGTTTTACAAAAAAGAAACTCAAAATCATGAGCGACAAACCCTTATTGATAATTCAGACTAGCTTATAGATTTATGTAACAAAGTAATTTGGTGATTTACATAAAATAATCAAAACGATGTTACTATAGTAAAGAAGAAAAATAAAACCAATTTTTTTCTTAATTTTTTTAAAACAATTTAGGTAAGTGAAATATTTTGAAAGATAAAAAATAATATTTAAATTCGGCGTTTGAATACTAAAACAGATTTGCATTTAATCTTTGAAAAATACAGAAATGACAAACTGTAGCATAAAAGTATAGGTAAATTACGAGACTGATTTGGAAAATAATTGAAATTGCGAAATTTTATTCCTTCAGTAAAATACAGAGTAAATAATCGATACACAACACACAAGTGCTCTGTTGACTGATTTGTACGCTATTACCAGTTGTATAATCATAGAATATATTGAAACTAAATTAAAATATACCATCAAGTGCTTCTTGTTCAGAGTACTGAGAATATGAAATATAACTTAATTAACTTTCCTGTTATGTTTCTTAAACTCCACGTGTAATATTTTATGAGGAACTCATTCGAAATAATTTCACTTAAATTAGAAAATACAATTTTCCGTTTAATTAATAGAAAGGACCGACTTTTTTCTTTCTTTGCATATCAATTGGAGAAACACCTAAATTTAATGATTACTGAATATATACTTTCTTTAAGTGCATTACCACGACCTAGGTTTCGTTGTATTACAACATCTTCAGGTGGGTTATTAGCTAAGATCTTTCCTAATAACCCACCTGAAGATGTTGTAATACAACAAAGCCTAATCGTCGTCGTCGTCGTCGTAAAGAACTTAAAGAAAGTAGAAATAATACTACATCACGTAGTTTCATTTAATTATCTTTTACTATTATCTTTAAATTTATATTAAAAGATACATCAGCAATGCGTTTTATAACACTCTGTCGAAATGAAGAGTGGTTTCTTTGAACATGATTTCATTCAGGAATTCATATTGAAATTTTGTAAAAGAAACATTTTCTGAAATATGGCACTTGAAAATATTACTTGCAAACAATAACTTTTAACTCACTTACATGAAATGCTCAAATAGAAGTTTTGTGGGAATAACGGACTAACAAAACGATTAAATTGTTATATCACATGTTTTTTATTGATTAGAGAATAAATTTCTTTGCCTTTAGGAATTAAAATAAATTCGATATTTCTATATTATCAGAACTAATTAAATTGAAATAATGATAGAGGAAAAAGAAGTTTACTAAAAATCATCGATCACAAAAAGCTACAAAATTATTTTTTATACTAAAATGAAGAAGTCTAATATAAATGTTAACATATGTAATCAGTTTAAATCCCAGCCATGTTGATGTTAATCTCATGAAAATTGTTGCAGTAATTTATGTATAGTGGATGATGGTATCGACATATATAACATAATGTTTATTGAAGAAAAAAAATAAAACTCCTTAATTGTTGCATATATACATATGCAACAATTCCATTAAAAATCGTAAAATCGCGTAATATTTTCAAACGGGTATTTACCGCCACCGATTAATTATGCTGTTTCGGCATGTATAATATATTTCTTATTAGAGAAAGAAAAGAAAACTCCCTAGTGTATATATATAACAATTCCATATAAAATCGCATAGTATTATCAAATCGATATTAACCGCAGTCGATTATTTATGCGAAACGACGTGTTATTATTTACCAATTCTAACTAATGCTACGTTATAATTAACAAAATATTTTTGATAAAATCTGCTCTATTATATAAATTTTAGATGCAACTATTTAATGCAACGAAATTAAATTGTTTTGAAGCAAATTTTGGAACGACCTATAAAATCTTAACTGAAATATTGAATGCAGTGCGGAAAAACATTCATCCCTAAATTTGGTGCATAGAGAGGTTTTTGAATAAAGTAAAACCCACTTTAATGTACTTAGATAATTGAACTACGTTTTTCTGTCGAAATCAATCACAAATAATCTTAAACCGTGAGTATTGTGATACTGTGACATATCGACAGACAGACGGATAAAAAGTAATTATAAGGACGATTTGGAATGTTTAACGGTAAGTTTTTGAGATTAGTTCACGGAACCGTAAAAAGGTAGCTACTGCAATATAATATATGCTTGGCTAGTACTAAATGCCAAATTATTTCCATATGATTTGTCAGAATTATTTATCTCTTCTGCCTGTATTTGATAGACAAAATTTAGTTTGAATAACTTCGAGGAATCAAGATTTTACTGTGACAAATAATGATATGTATAAAATTTAATTAAACGTTATTTAAAATTTATTTTAAATAATAAATTATATAATATATTGATAATAACTTTTTGCAAATCAAGCATTATAAATATAGCCATTTTATTAACCTCTATCTCTATCAATACTTGCATGAACTATAATTAAATTCAAACTGTAATACAATTTTTCTGTAACCACATATTTTTAACTTGCTAATAAGTCGCAATAATAATACTCACGTTGCCTTTTACACACAATACGATATTATATACTTACACACATGCATATGGATACACACATTTACACACACACACGCACACACACACACACATTTATGTATATATATATATATATATATATATATATATATATATATATATATATATATGCATTCATTAGAGTGGGTTCATTGTCATAAATAACCTTACAAATTAAAGTTGAATATTCGACAAATTTTCTTTCACTCATCATAAAGAAACTATATTCTCATACATGATGAGCAGTTGAGTACCACGAAAAACTTGAGAGATCCAATTTAAATAAGTTCTATATGGTGGTATAGCAAAAATGTGATTATTACGTGGGCGCTGGAAATTATCAGTTACGAAGGATGAAACTGTCTTCAGTTATAATATGGATAGTACGGGACGCAGAATTTCTAGTCTCAACAGCAGGTAGGTAAACTTCATAACCGCAACGTCTCTTCTGAGTTACAATGAAGAAAAAATTAGATTATCTAGAAAAAGAGATTAGAAAGAAAAAGAACTAATTATACTGTCTTCTGTGCAAATATTGTATGAACATCTTTTGCACGCTTTCGACCACAAGTTGTACTTGGCTTCATGTGGACTATAAATAATGGAGCCTGAATATAATCGGCTTAGCGATAATGAAGTGTACAGCAGGCAAAATGATGACGAAGATTGAAAAGTCAACTTCAATCTTCAAAAGTCAACAAATTATTCAACACAAGACATTTGTTTGCGGTAAGCTATAAGCCGTTTACTGCACTTAAATCGTTGACGACACTCGTGTTACCTTAGAGTCGTTCGCCATCTGCTGCAGCCTTGACGACTGTGAAAAGCTTCCTGTCATCCGTCAGTAACAAAAAACGCGTAATTCTTACCGCTAAGTCAATATCATTTACCAGAGTAGTGAAAAGTAGTGGTACGATATTTGAACCCTGGCTCACTCCCTATCACGCAAGGTAAGTCTCGGATATAAATTTATCAACTGGTACATGTTGTTTTCCATCCGCAAGATACGAACAGAAAAACTGTCGAAGCGGAACAGAGGATCCTATTCGGCAAGACGATTTAGTAAGATATCGTTATCTACACATATATATATATATATATATATATATATATATATATATATATATATATATATATATATATATATATATATATATATATATATATATATATATATATATATATATATATAAACTATTTGAATGGTTTGCCTTTCAAAAGATAGAAGATAGAATGTCAATTTAATACGTAACAGTAATTCAAAGATTAATTTTTATCCTTTAACCACATTTACCGTTACTTTTAAAGCTGACATTTTTGGAGGAAAATCCTTAAAATTTCAACAACTTATTAATCAATCTGCCTTTAAGGAATTAACTTATGCTTAAACTAATAAAATCCACACACGAATAAGTCCTGATTTGATATTTCGGTTGTTTCAGCTGCGGAAATGCAGGCAAGAAATTTGATAAAAATATTTACATTTTGAACACCATATAATTTTATTTAAATATTGACCGTATTTTTGGACATAAATCGATTTACGTTTTAAGGTAACATGGAATATTTTTTGTTAATGATAATAATTTAAGTATATATTCACAAAATCCCGCTGCTCGAGAACCGATATATACTTGTTGTAACACCAGTAATACACGCGTATCGTTTGTGTGTGCAACAAAATTTATAATCTGTTCGCATCACCTTGGTACCCGCATTTAAATTAAAATGGAAATTTGTGTCAATTTTTTTTTTGGTAACTATCTTCATTTATTTCGTATTATTAAAATTACGTCAACATAACCTATATTCGTACAATCATAACCTATATTAGTATCATCATAATATTCATTAAGATTTAATCCATTCATAAGACCCATTAAGTAGAATGGCTGTCGACTTTTCAACATGCAGTTTTATCGAGATAACAATAATCCTTGACTACTAATTATGTCTATTGTTCTTTTGCCCCTTGCCATTCACTTTAGTCGGTCCGATTGGTTTTTACTTGTGAAATAAAAACATGGCTCAAAACATAATCAGCCAATGTCATGTTTCTTCGTGAATTAGAATTTAAATACAAAAATTGACTTCTCTAATATATTCTAAATCTACGCGCTTTCTATACACGCTTTCTTTCTCATTTTTTTTCAAAAGTATGCCTATTTGTAGACAGTATACACTCCCTAAAATATTACGCTAATTGTAAGATTAATACACGTAATACCACTTACTACACAAATTATGTAAGTAAATGTTTTTAAACAAGTATATATGTTTTTAATTGAAATGTAAAATTTTCTTATTTTGCCTAACCTAATCGAACCAAACCAAACTTTACCTAACATAAATAACATAACCTAATATTACCTAACCTGACAACCTAACCTAAAGTGAACTAATCTGATGTGACACATAATTTTATATTTATATATATATATATATATATATATATATATATATACATACATATATATATATATATATATACATATATATATATATTGCCGGACTTATCTCTACAGGAGCAAATTCTTACAATCTATTTACTATAATGAATTAAATGAGAACAATAAGTGCTGTGGCTGAGTTTAGATGATTTTTAACTCTAGTTAATTATACTTACAACATTAAATATTTAATCATGTATGAAAATAAAATGGTCATAAAATAAGTTGAAGTAAAAACAAAAGCAAAACGAGACTTTTGGGGTGGGTAGGGGTTAAGGATTGGTTATGGAAGGGATTACGAACTGCAGATAATAAAGTTATTTCGGGCTACTTTTGAAAGCAGACAACGATGGTGTACTTTGTACATCGGTAGTTAGTTAATTCCGTAATCTAGTGGAATATACAGTGAGATAGAGTGTACTTGTTTTTCAATCCTCATTCGAAGTCGTGGAATGTCAGGTATCGGAATCTAGGTCTAAGGTATAATGGTGTAACAGGATTATTGAGGATATGATATAAAAAACATGTAAAATGGATTTGTCGTCGGTCACGAATTTTTAACCATTTAATTAGTGGCCGATGCTCGGATATAAGGTCCAAACTTTAAGGCTAAAAATTTGTGGAATACACAAGTTTAGAAATCATTCTAATTTAATGAACAAATGTTTATTCACATCAAATCAACATACGTCTCCATAATCAAGAATAATCAGAAGTAAATTAAAAAAAATATGTACTAAAGTTTGAAATAGAAGAAAATCTTGAAGCTGTTTGGGAGAGTGTAGTTTGAAGAAAATATTACTGCAAACATCATTAACTTGAGAAAACCATGTGTATATTTGAACCTGCAATTCAATTGAGTTAATCAGAAAACCCTACCTTCTAGCCCACTGACCGACAAAATGTAAGGATGTAGTCAATATATCAATACGTGAATAAATTTATTGCCGTGAAAGTATTTATCAAGATCATCAGCATATAAACTATTGTTGGAACAAAGTTATTTAAATACAGAAGATCAATAAAAGTAGAAAAAAACGACACAACCTAACCTGACTCGACACAACCTAACCTAACCTCGCTTTAAATAACCCTGCGTTTTAATAACCTAGGTCGACTTGACCTGACCAACTTAACCCAAGTCTATCATAATCTATCCTTACTAAGTCTATCCCAGCCTAATCTAAAATAATCAACAGTTTTTAGAACAATTTTTTTATTTCAAAATACGGATATATATACTTTAACCCTCATTCAAAAACAAAATGTTGAAATTGAAAGATGTTTCCGACATGGGTGTGGCTTATAACTGGAATATTTTTTTAAAATTTATTTTCAAATAGCAATGCACCTTATGATGTTACCCTGTTGGATTCCCAAAATATTTCGATATTCGTTAGGGATCCCAATAAGTTAATTTTTGAAGTATATTTTCTCAGAAGAATGCATATCTCCACAGGAGCAAGTGGAACGGCAAGAATAGTGGAGTAACCTTGTGCATCGTAAGCAGTTATAATGTAATTCTATCCTTTCCATTTCTATGTCAAAAGTCTTTTTTTCTCCATCTGTTTGTCTCACTTTTACATTAAGTCTCTAAGTAATAATTTTAGAAATGTCAGTAATTTTAGAAATGTCAATTCATAACAAGCGAAATAATAAAAAAAACATTTGTCAAAAAGAGAGTTTTCCTTGACTTTCTTCATCATATCCCACGTTATATCATTGGATAGATCTTTCGAAATTAAATTGTTACTTTATATTTTTGTATTTTTTGAAGCTTCGTTTGTGAAATATTTAACTTGAATGCGTTTTTTTTCGAATTTTTAAATCAAAGCAAAATAACTTCTAAGAAACCTTGATACTTTCAAAACTTTATACATCTGTTTAGAATTGTGTCGATTATATTATATTAATGAATTAGATTATGAGAAATAACTATGACACCGTACTTTTACTTTTTTTAAGTTTCCTTGCCTCAACAAGACAAACTAAAAGTTGCGGGAAAACCATATAGGATATCTCAAATCTCATAATGTTTAAATAGGCACCATGTTTAAAAAATCTGTAAAAAATGTAATGTAAATATATTATAGATACTATGTAAAAAATAATTTTTTATAAACAGGTTAATAGTAATTCTACGTACTCTTAATTGTTTATAAGTGCCTAAATGTGTAAATATTAGTTCTTTACATATTTATGCACTTACAAACATTGTGACGCGTGCAAAAACTAATTAAAAACAATTAAATCCCACCAAAAATATAACCATAAAAAAATGGGGCAATTTCTCATTATAATATTACATTAGTTGAAAAAAGATTGAAATCACCATCATGATGAAATGTAACGTGTACGTAAAAATATTTTTGATTACTAAAGGTAACTTTATATTTAAACTAGGCAAGTTTAAAAACGAGTAAACATGTTGGAGGAACAAAACTTCCTAAAATTTGCTATTCTACTATTTTAACTTTCTAATATTTTTAATTTCTTGAATACCAAAGCTCCAGCCATATTTTGGGATAATTTTTTTGCAAGGGTTAAGGATAAATTAATGTCATTTGTTTACTTAAATATCTACATTGGAATGCAATTTTTTAACGTGAATACAACCCATAACCTATGATGGGATTTCAATCCGCTTACTGTAATTCTTCGATAAAGTCATTAACTAACAAATAGGTATACTTACTTATTTTTTAAGAAAAATATCTTTGAAATAATTACAAAAATTTAGGTTAAACGATGTCCTCTAGTTTCCTTAAGCACCTCCTCCTACATGCAAAATTTGCCGATTAGTTCGTCTTCTTTACAAGAATTTTCGGTACTACTACCGTATTTAATGCATGGTTAATCGTTTTAAATTGTACTTAAATAGTATTTGCATGTATTATTAAACTCGTGTTTGATAGGTTTTACATACGCTTGACTAGCTTTTTAAGTCTTTGTGGTAAATACATGTATTCAATATATCTATACACTCCAATTTTAAAAATAACTGTATAAAATAATTTTAAACAAATCTGGGTATCGCTAATCTAATTCCAAAAAGCACTGAACTTAAATACGAACAAAATCGCACGCCCTCTTACCACAAGTGTATTATCAACAACTTCGTTGAAGATTAAAGCAGACCTTTGACATTAAAGAGCGCCTATTTCAGTCGCGGTTCACTCCCGAACCTTTGTTCTACCGCCAGTGGCTGCTTGCTTTCGGTTTTATTTGAAATATTTTAATTAAAGATATTGTGAAAATTAAAAAAAGTCCTGTGGATGAATAGACATATTGAAGGCCTTCGAGTGCTGTGAATGGATGTTGGAGTGGAAGAGGGCGTAACAATAGCCTTATAGAGAACTCCATTTGCGCGGTACTCTGGATGAGTCGATCGTTAATGCAACTTTAATTTTTTTGTAATTTCGTTTATTTGTATCACTGGATCGTATAGTCGATAAGTCGTTTAGTTTTATTAATATTGATAACTTTCATCGTCTATGAAACAATTAACATGAATGCATAAGGGAAAAAAAATTATTACCCTAGTAATTTTTGATACATAATATAACAGTAAACGAATAAGGGCAAAAAGGTTGTAGGAATATGAACAAACCAATATATATGGAAAATATATAAGAATACTTGCTTTTGACCTACGTTTTATCTGACTGATATTAAGAACATAAAAATAAAGACACTTTTCTTTAAAGAAATTCGTCTAAAATTCAATCAGACCACTTACAAAATACGAGGTAAGTATTGTTTTAAATATAATTAAAACTGACTTTTAACATTTTCTGTGATGCAGTGTTAGTGGCATGTTAAATGTCATATTTTCCGCTACTTTTAAAAATTAAATTAATATCTAAGCATTCAATTTTGGTACGCAAGCGTTATAATTTAGCCTTTTGTTTTCACCACCATGCTCCTGTATAATTTAACCTTTGTTTTCACCACCATGCATTTAAGCTTAAAAGAATTACAAGGTAACAAGTAAACGGAATATGTTTTTCTTTTAATATATTAGTAGAGGCAACATTAGATATCAATTGTTTTTACATTATTTTGTTCTATGTCAGTTTAACTTAGCAAAAGTATAAACAGTATACCAGGTTTAAAATTACTAATTAGAACATTCAGTTAAATAATACAATATTATATATACTTGTATACAGCAAGTGTGTAATTTATATATATAATATAATATTTTATATGTTTGCGAATGAGTATCTTTGCGTTTTTGTGTATACTGGTAAATCTATAATTCTTCCTATATGTTTTTTCATTGCAACACGTCGAAACTCGCATTTCTACAATGAATTTGCACATATTTGTGTTAATACTTAATTATAATTTATTGGCATAAGTGGTTTCCATACACAGGAGCAAAAAAATGAAACATTTTTAAACACAGGGAAAATTTATACATATATTTTAAATGTAATTTTAGTAAAATAAATAGTTTTTGATTTGTGGCACTAAACTAACAGATATGGAAAAATGAGACAACAAAAAAATAAATTCTGTAAATATTAGTAATATTTAAGTATTTTTATCAAATAACATGCAACTGTTGATATTTATCATGGTACTTTAATGAATCGATTTAAACACGTTCAATTACTTTATCGTAACCGCAACACTTGAATAAATAAATTCTCAATGAACAAAATTAAACATGTAGGTACTAAAATGCTCGTAAACTATTCGAGTTTCTTAAGTAACCGTTTAAGATTTAATTGTATAAATAAAATTGTATCAGATATATTTAAATTTCATAATGTCTATACATAATCTCAAGAAGTTCTTTTCGAAAGTCACAGCGTTTCCCAGAAACCGTTCGACTTCGATTATTATGTAAATTTGATATGATATTAGAGTATATTAATCCACATAATGCCTATTAGTACAAGAACCTATTAAGTTTTTGTTTGAGTATATTCGAGTAAGCAAATATAAAATATTGTAATTTGCTTTCGGTCGCATTTGTTATGCCCGAAATTACAAAAGCAAATATTATGTATAAAAAAATTTATATAAAATTTCTTCTAAAATACTAACAAAGATTTGAAATCCAATAGATTTTGAAAATGTTCAATACCTTTCTTACAGGCTTTTCAAAGACATACTGGGCAATGCGGTTATATGGGGAAGAATAACATAAGGCTTTTAATATTTATATATTTAAATTTTGAAAATGATCTTCACTTGTATTTACCATGTTTTATAAGGATTATTTTACATTTATAGAAACCTTTCCATTCTTTCTTATCGATCCGTAGCATACTTTTGTAAATAGAGCTACGATAACTATGCAATTCCTACAATTTCTTGTACTTTTAGTCACCTTATGTAGGTGTGAATAGAGCATCTGAATGCATTTTTAAATATAACTCCAGAATATTTATAATTTCAAATGCATCTTTTTTCCAAATTGAATTCTGAAACCTAATTCCACATTCATCTTTGCATTTTTTGTACAAATTTTGACGATGTTCAAACATGATCTAAAAGTTGAAAACCAACTCTTGCTTTATTTCTATATTTAATTTCTTTAGATTTTTTCTTTCAGTCAATAAGACTTAGCAGCGCTAATATTAAAAGAAATCAGTATCTACTGCTTTATGTTTTGTTTCAAACATTTAGATTTAATTCACATATTATAAACTGTCTTCCTTGACCTATGTATAAGTGACAAGTGAGAACTGATGAGTTATATTAATACCAAAATTCTAACAGAAAGTTACTTGTTTTCTAGATATAGATACCTGTTCACAAACACTAAACTCGATTTAAGTATTCCGAGTAAAAAAGAATCACTATAAGAGTGAATACTCAGGGTGCCGCCTAACATCTTTGCTTTCAGTATTCGTTTTTATAAATTACCGTTATCTATGGGTCACGTAATTTACCCCGAAAATCTCTCCACTGTGATAAAGCTTTCAAGACCCGCCTCGCCCTAAAAATATTACTATTCCGTCCTATAAATATTCTTGATAGATGAGACTAGGTATGTGTGACGCATTTCAATTTCAGATGAACGCGACGCTCACATACGGTGAGATGTTTCTCGCTATGAATAAATACATTATGCTGATAAAGTATTATTTGCATGCAAGGTTTAGCTATAGGCACTCTTCATATTCAACATTGTTTTCTATAAGTCGAGTTAACAATCGCGTATATTCATTTAAGTATACGACATTCAAGTAACTAAATACTATTTAATTGCGAGATATATTTTACAAAGCAGGTTAGTTATTTCACAAGGATAAGGAGGAAAAAAACTAACTAAACTATTTCTTTATTTCCAATATGAAATATTAATATATAATTTAATAAATATTTGGGGAGGCTCGACCAACTTTATCACGACTTTCTTTTTACGCAAAGAATACTCAATTTAATTTCGTACTTTTTTAAAAAGGTTTTTTTAAAAAATCAATTACATTTTAATTTTACTCAATTAATATTTACAATTAATTTTACATAATTTATTTTCATTTATTTTATAATAATTTTCTTAGAGGTCTCTTTGAGAAAACCTTTTAATGTATAACTTAAAAATTATAAATATTGAATAAAACATTTTCTATTAATATTTTTTTTATTATTTCGTTTTTCATACATTTTCACCTCATGGGCCTACACATGCACTCACACACGCCTTTCTTGAACACATGAATATGTACCTATGGAGTTGTGCATGCACGCACACATACAAACTCACGTACACGTTTTCCATAAACATATTTCTAATATGAAATGGGTTATAAAACGGCAAAAGTTAGTAATATGTACTAAGACATTATTAGCTAAGATTGAAGATTTGGCCATTGAGATTATATTATCCCCTAGATGAGATTTGTCAAGGGAGATTTTAGAGAACAAAACTTTAATATAATATTAACATGTTGAAATAAAAATTCGATGATAGGGGACTACTCACTCACTCAATAGAAGAAGGTCACATCCTCCATAAGCGTTTAAATACATTTTAAATTAAGAAATAAATATAAAGATAAAATAAATAAATACAAATATTACGATCGGAAAGTTAACTTTGACGCTTCCTGTTATCAACAAAATCAATGAAAACTCATTTAATTTATCAACATATTATAAGTAGCGTTGTCGTTCAGCCATGATAAAAAAAACCGAGCTCGAACTATTGGTGCGACTAATTGCATGACAATTAAAAAAAAATGTAATTTCAAGATCGTTTTGTCATACTCCATTATATACATTATTATTTTGCCATATCAGTTCGAAAGTTTAGATCTTTACACAATTCATACTTTTGGAAATATCGATATGATGGTTTTCAAACTGTTTAAATCGCTAAGTTCAACGATAATAGTTTTGTTGCAATGAATGTGTAACAATTACACTATAGCTTTATAATCATTAAATTTATTTTATAAAATACATTGTCAATATATTATTATTATTATAAAAACCGAATATTGAAAAATATTTAATAAAAAAATAAGGAATATTATTTTTAATATAAATAGGCAAATAATAAGTTCCGATGAATAACGTTTAGGTCATTTTAAATTATGTAGTTAAGTTAATTCTGAGTAAACTCAATCGTAAATATATTACGGTACATTTAACATCTTCTAGCTATAAAGGTTATAAAATACGCCACGAGTGATGCTGTATCGAGTTCCAGATCTATATAGTAATCTGAATCATTACAATAGTAAGTCGCCGAATCGTGCTGCTTGATAGGCCGGGCTTCTAGTTCGTGATTGGCTGACTCATCTATTCACGCTTACGCTGTGGCTCTGTGTTTCTTGATGGCGCGAACTCGGACAATTATTTGTTTAATTATGTTATAAAAAAAAATTAAGAATAAACAAAATTATATCTTTAAAGGTAGGTCACTCATACGTCAGTCTTAAGATTATTATAAATAAATTCTTTACTGAAAATAAAATAAATGTATAAATACGTGTATTGAAAAGCACATTTTATACATTGCACATTATTGAAAACTAACAATTAGCAGTAGCAGAAGTAAAAATTAGACTATCGTTATCAGTACTTAATGACAACGTTAATTTACGACAAGAAAGTTCAAAATATAACCTTAGAAGCTGCTTACGTACACTTTTTTAAAATTATCAGTTTCGGAGGCACAAGGGTTGAAAATTAGATATATTTTCATTATGTCATACTTTGGACGTGACCCCCATTTAATGTTGGGAAAACATAACTAAATCAAAAGCATATTATTACTTAATTTATAATAAAATAAATAAAAGGAAATCAAAAATAATAAAACATCTAATAAAGTAGAAAATTTGTTTATAAATTTCCTTCCTCATTATTTGTTGAACTGCGGCTTATACGTTTTCAGTCATACATAGAAATTTAATTGCATCTTAAAAATTACCACTAAACTTAGTATATGAAACGTTTAAACTTAAAAACACATAAATAAACTAAGTGCGATTCTATCATTATAAACTGATTGCATCCATTCTAACTTTACATTGACGATATAATCCTTTATCATCATCGAGAAATTGATGGAACCAGCATTCCTCGTCTGACGCCAAACTACTTCGTTGGAAATGCAACTCTTGGATGAAATATGAGATTGCGTTACGAGCAAACACCAGCTTTGTGAGATATTTTATATGTAAATATTATTAAATTTATTTATCTGTCATTAACTGCTTACTTTTTCCAACATTGACTTTTGTATTTTCACTAATATCCACACGCATATTAGCTAGTATACACGCAGTCGAGTAAACATTTTAAAATTATTTATGACTGATATTGACGTCAAGTAATTCATTCAGTTTACCTGAAAATCTACAAAATTTTGAAATAAAATATTTCGTTTTTAACTTTTTATTACACTTAGGTAAATGTCGAAGGAGTCACCTGTGTATCATTTGACAGACCTCCTCTTTATATTTCTCTTTATGTTTTATAGTCTCTTTAGATACAATTTTGACATTTTTAATCATTTCTTTTAAAAGAAATTGAATGCCTTTTTAAAAGGCCATCATATTTATTTATTACTCTATTGCCATTTCACAATTAAAGAAAAATACGTGATGTAGTATTATGTCTACTTTCTTTAAGTTCTTTACAACGACCTAGGTTTCGTTGCATTAGAACATCTTCAGATGGGCTTTTAGCAAAGATTAACTCTTTGGAGGGTGATGGTTATTTTCAAATGAGGTGTTTTGCAAAGTGAGATGTGTCTGGTTTTGTTATTTCGCCAACTGACAATATGTTCTTTGTATAATCTTTTTTTAGATTTAACTATCAGATACAAAGCAATAAATATTTATTTAAAATCTTGACTTGCTTTCATAAAATTAAATATTTTAATTTTCTGATAACAAAAAGAAAATGGAAAGAAAAAAGCAATCAAATTCAGGTCAAAAGACGCTAAAGTGTAAACCCGCTATGTTATTGTATAGCGCGTTATGTTATCGCGCTATGTTACATACAGGTTACATATCCGAAATAATTTTTAATGAACGTCTTAGTAACAATTAGTATTTTTGAATTAGAATTGGTTTAAGTATCACATCGATTGAAGAGTATATCCTCTCATTGCAATCCGCTTTTTATCAAAAATATTAAGTTCTGAGCTCAATATTTCTCAAACGAAAGATTAAATTAAAACAAAAACAATCCAAGAAATATCTATTTTGTATTAAAAATTTGACTAATATCACTGGACTTTAGAGGGTAATAGGAAAAAAGGTTTCACCCCATTTCATGTGCATGTGGATTTAAAATTATTTATTAAAAATTACTCGAAATCTTCACTTGAAGTACTTACTTGGTAAATTTAATACGGATAGTTGTAAAATTATCTAAACTGTGGGGTGGTGTCGGAAAAGGCCAAATAAATGGAAGGACGGAAATGACGATATTATAAAGATTCGTGATTTAATTGTGGAACTCTTAATGAATCAAATAAATTAGTTTAAAAAGACAGCACAATAAAGATCTCACAAAAACATTTGTCTGCCCCCATTAGCTTCGGGCGAATTGTGAACTTGATTTTAAACTTTAGTGTAAATTTATAGTTACGATTATGTCTGTTTCGTATGTATTTCTACAAATATATAAATGGAAAACTGGAAACGTTAACTTTTTAGAAAAATAATGTCTTGCACCCACAGAGTTATAATAAATGTCGAACCTTGTTTTGATAAACTAGGGCCGAATTTTAAATAATATAAACACTTATTTTTTAATTGCTTCGCTTTTACCGACGATCGCGACTCGTAATGAACTCACGTTAGTCTTATGGCTTCATGGATGAACATTCGTAGAGTACTTATTATCTACATGGTTAGAGCAACGATTTCAATTATAAAGACTAAAATATCGACAATTGATTAAAAAATATGTGACATATATTGAAATAAATTAAAAAATATTTGACATTATTTGAATTGATATTCTTTCCAAAAATAAAAACGTTTTCTCGATTTAACCATTTGTAACTCATTGGACGCAGCACCACCCCTCCCTGTCGAATGAGCGTTTCATGGGTATTTATCGGTATTTGAGTATAATCTGTAAATGGCAGTCACTCATGATTAAAGTTTACTGAAAGTCACTATCTCCAAGATGATTAAAGTTTTAGATGCAAGGGTAACATATTGAAAATAGCTTAATAAACTGGAATTTAAAATAAACTTTCCAAACCAAAATCTAGCTGGTGAATTATATATAAATCTTCGACACATTAATTTCTTTCTGACCTGTTAATTACAAATATTCAAGTCACTTGAGCTAAATATGTATATATTTATTAGTAAGCTAAACCAAAAGGCTTAAAGAATTCCGAATCCATTTTATTTTACGCGCGTCCTAAGCTGCTTAAGATCATTTTCTCGAAATAATTGTTATTTGTAGAAAATTTTAAAGGTATTGAAGAGGACTATAAGACAATGTATTCACTTTTTCAGTCAGTTTCTTACTGAAAAAAATAGACCTAAATTTTTGCATTAACAGAATTTCCAACGATGTCGAAATCGACTCAAATCCTTAAATAAGTAGCTATCTAATGAAATTGAATCTTTAGTAAAATTGAACAGTATTATTTAAAATATTGCGATTATTAAAATTATAATAACTGTGTTTCTGTGTAATTGTCAATGTTCCTTTTTTCTTTTCAATTCTATATCATGACTTTTCTGTATGTTTTTAATTCAATTATGACTAATTTTCATAAATCGTTTCGGTTATTTTTAAATTTTTCATTAATTTTCTTTCAGTACAAGAGTTATAACCGTTTACTGTTTTTCATTTATACTTAAAAACTGTAAGAAAAGAATGGTCAAAATAAAAAAAATATCAGTTATGAAAAAGTAACGTAACTAATACACAAGCAGTTAAAAAACGTTACAAAATAATTAAACTAAGAAATCGTCACAGATAACCGTACTTTCGGTAAAAAAAACGTATATGGGAAATTATGAAACTATAAGGGATAATGGCTGTTATTACAGAACCCTGAAAATGGTTTTTAAGTAATAACAAGAACACACTTCCTATATTTTTATTTGGAATGTTTATGGAAAAATAAATGGGAGACGTGAGACATTAGGTTTTATTTTGAGGGAAGACATGCTCTCTTGTTGGTGTTTTGTTTTTTAGTGACAGTCTTTTAATGAATCACTTTTTTATTTATCCTTGATATTTCACAACTAATCAATAAAATACTAATTCTATAAATGTGAATAGTCATGTGATTTTTTAAAACCTTTAATCAGACGAAATAAATGTTGTATTTTTATTACACAATAAAGTAATTATTAAACATTTTTTCAAAAAATATATTTCTTTTCTAATCCAATATTTTACAAAAAATTATATATACATATCATCTACTTATTATATTTTTAACAAATTTGTAACTTCTACTTAATGCCAGGTAGAATGAAAATATTTTGCATTATTTTCATATCGCTCCTTATTATGTGGAACTACAATATGTATATTGTAGTTACACTTAAATAGCTAATTAAAATAAAAATTACCCATTTGCAAGGGGTCACTCGTCTAATATACCATATAGTTTTAAAAACTTTTCAAAATATTAAAAAAAATGTTTCCTTCAAATCGTCGCGGTATATTCTGGACTTATACGAGGTTACAAACATTAAGTTGTAATAAAGACGATAAATAAAGACTATCATAGAGATTCAAATATATCTTTATTCCTCATATAACATATAACAGTGCCCGAAATTAACCAGGATGACCATTATTTAAATAGTCTTATTTATTTTAGTTCCGACTTTATTAAATGGTCCTAAGTGGCAGTTTGCATGGTCTCACTAAATATTTATCCACGTCTGTGAAAAGTGTTTACTTTAATTACATGGTCTCCATACGACTGATGTTTAATTTTTTGGTGAAAATCACTGTAAGAAACGGAAAAAAATGCTTAAAGAATATATCTTGCATTGACTGTCATCAGCATAAAGATTGATTTAAAATCAAATTGATATTCCGTAGTTTGATGATAAAAACTATTTGCAGGGCGAAATTACAGATAACTAGTTAAGTTTATAAGTAATTTACGATTTGATAAAGTAATTTCTCACTTAAGCAAAACAGTAGTAGCGCCATCTAATGACGCCATGAGAGACGTTTTTAATAATTCCTTATATGACTGTGTGTTTTCTGGGGCGATAATTATTGTAATGCACATATTATATATGTAAATGCACACGTACTTTACTTAGTGAGCATAATGCGTGAATGATAAGTTTCTATATTACTACCAATATCGGTCCATTCCTTAAAAAACTATTATGTTATAAACAAAGAAAGAAAGAATTATGAAGAAAGAAGAAAAAAAACAAGTATACGTTTACATTAGGACTTTCAAAATAAAATATAATTTTGCAAATACAGGATTGAGCTGCTCACGCAAAGGTCCCAGCAATTGTTATGTTCTCTTCCTCTATAATGATTTATATGTAGTTTTATTTAAATCTTTACTGACGTTACGTTTTATTTTTATTTTCTTAATTTTTCAACTTCCATTAATTTTAAATTTATTTTCCAACGACGAAAACATCAGATAATATTTAAAAAAGTATACCAAATAATACGTCATGAAAGAAAAGATTTTTCGCGTAGCGTACCAATACTAGAATAAGGGAATACTTATTGAATCAACTCGGTGCCAGTTTGTCGATCCTCTATTTATTTTTATGAGCTATTTTCTTGAAGATCATATGGGGTAAAGAGCTAAATGCTGACATATTTGTAATAAGAAAAACACAAAAATGTTTCATCCTAATTTTAGGGAATTAAAGTTTTCTATTCGAATGAATGTTGACAAAAAAACAGATTTTTTTCTTTGTCAACCAGTGGAATTAAAACTGATATAATTACAAAGAACACAACGTAATGAAAAATGTCTCAAAGATTTCTTTGAATAAAATTTAAAAAAGAAAAAATAGTCAAAATACGTTATCCTGTTTTCGTACATTCTAAAGTCTGATTAAAAATTACGAATGTGCTTGATGGTGCCTACATTTACTGAACAATACAATCATCGTTTACAGCAAAATTATTTATATTATAATATTAAATACTTACCGCGCTAGTTCGACTTCCATATCACCGCTTAATTTCGAAGAGCGTCTATACGTTTAAAGAATTTGGAGCGAACAATTGGAACAATGATTGGAGAATGCTTTATAGGAGTAATATCGGGAAACGACTGTATTAAAGGTGCGTGATGTTGTTGTCCCATCGTCGATGTTTACGCTGTAGATGTCTACGCTGCCAAGGCTACAGTAATTTATTAGTACTCTCAGCAAAAAACTTAAATATCTGCGAATACATTATGATGGACGACGGTTCGATGAAATGTAATGAAGGGCCAGATATAAAGGGAAGCGGATTAAATCAGAATAAACACTTTACGAAGAGATTATTGTATTTAAAAGAGATGATGGCTGAATAGGTTGTTTGGAAGTCATGAGATTACGCTATCGCAAATAAATATTTAAAAAAAACATCGTCCATAAAACGGGTAATGAATACATAAACTGTTTTACGACATAAGATGCATGAGAAAATAGTAAGTACATTAAAAAAATTAAATAATTTAGGAATATATTATTCGTTTTGAAGAAATGGCAAAAAAGAGGTCTCGTTACTTATTGTGATTACTGAGAAAATCTCAGCGATTGTATAAAAATTACAGAGAAAAATATACTTTAGATAAATATATTTGATTATAAAGAGAATGATGAATATGTTGCCTGTACTACTACAGAGTTAAGAGAAAATCTTAACATTTTCATTATTAGGAAAGCAAAATTAACACTATAGAAAGAAAGCGTCGATTTTGGAAGAGGCGATGAAATATATGAAGTTAAGTAAATTTAGTGCCACATTCGAATCCTTTTTATCCGAATGTGGCACTAAATTTACTTAACTTCATTTATTTCATCGCCTCTTCCAAAATTGACGCTTTCTTTCTGAAGTGTTAATTTAGTATTTGGTGGTGGCGGTAAAAACATATACTTGGAAGAGAAATAGAATTTAAATTTGAAGTGTATGATAAAAACTGAAAAAGATATTCGGGCAACATAACGGTTTAAGAGGTGCTTTAAAAATATATATAAATAACGAATTAAATATTTAATTTGCATTTTGCATGACTCAAATGGAAAAATGATAAAAATTACTTACTTTGTTGTAAAATGTACATAATACATCGTATTTTGTATATTTTACAAGCAATTAAGTTTTTTTAAATATTTTTTATTAGTGAAATATATCTCAAATTTATAAAAGAAAGATAAAATGAAGAGTTAAATAAAACCTGTCAATCTCGAGTAAAACTCGCATTACGAGATTTCCGTGTATGTTTCGGCATTTATGAACTTTTAAGCGTACATAGTATTTCCATTAAACTATTTACAAATTATAATTTTTGCCACGGAAATATTTTGCAACGTGTTGTATACTATAATTGTTCACAGGCGTAAAAACATGATGCGTATTAAATAAAATACATTATATGCGAAAAATCATTATAATTTTCCTGTAATCAACAAGATAGATTTTTCCAGTTTCCAGGGCTCAGTAGTTTTGAAAATAAGGGAGCGGAATGCTTTATGCATATTTTTTAAAATTATTTCATAAACATACAAATTAAAGCGTGAAAAGCGTTTTTAAATGATGATGTCTCCACACACACACACACACGCACATATATATATATATACATATATATATATATATATATATATATATATATATATATATATATATATATACATATATATATATAAGAAACAAGGATTTTTTTATAACTCTTACATATCTTCTCCTTTATCACTATATAAATGATTTAAAAAAGCGGTAGTACAAGCTATATGGTTTAATAAAATGTAATAATAGGCCAACTTTCAATTTTCGACATTGTGTGGTTTCTGAGAAAATCGGCTTTGAACATAGAAATTAAAAATAGTAAGTTGCCTATTATGTGTTTCAAAGGTATAAAAACAAAAAGGGCGTTTAAAAAATTATGACATCTAGGGTCATCGCCAGAGTTTTCCCAAACCCTTGGCATGGGCTTCTATTAACCCATATTTTTTCATAATTTTACGTTTAACAGTTTAAAAAATAAGGCAGGGGGAACGTCTCCTATTTATTTGCTTATTTTCCTGTATAACTCCGAAGAAATAATTATGAAAAAACTTTTTTTTTAGGACCCTTATAACTAGCTTTGTCGATAAAAAACGCCCAGCACATAGGTATTTAAAAAGAATTCGAGTATTTAGGTTGCCCTACTTAAAATTTCTAAATAAATTTCTTGAATTTTAGTTATTGCAATACATACAGTTTAATATGTTTTAAAACTGTGCAAAATATAAGTTTCTACGTCAAGCGTTTCTGAGGAAAACGATTCCAACGGATCTCATAAGGGTTCTTTTTTTCTTTTAAGGCGTGGAACCCTAAAAACACAATTTTCGTATGCAGGTTAATGCTAATAAAAACAACTTTTTAGGAGAAATCACGATTTTATGGAATGGTATGCAAATATAAACGGCTATCAAATGTACTCGCAGTTGTCAATCTTACCAGCAAACGTTCTCGAAACCGTTACATTAGTCGTAAAGAATAATGCGTGTTTGGAATCCATGAAACGTAAAACGCACGTCGCATATAGCGGATATCAAAACGCGAGATGAACGTGCGTTGATACCTAGCTACTTTATACCGCTGAATTTTTTCTTAACAAAAGCGCCAATGACGAATGAACTACTTTTTTACAGGGAACTTCCTCCGCAATGTTTGATAAATAAAATCATTTTTACTGCAACTAAACCCGTCACAGCGAGCGGTCAGTCATGCGAATTTTTATAAACCATTTCCAGGCGGACTTGGGGTTTATATGACGATATCGACAAGTACAAATGGGTTTGGGTCGGCTACGTCGTCCTCGGGTTTCGGAACAGTGACGGAAATAACTAAAACATTCCGGTATATATGTCGTTGTTACGGTCATATCGATTTATCTGGATATGTTGAAACGTACATAGGTTCTAGATACATGTATATATTCTGCACAAGGTTTCCCAACAGTTGTAAAAAGTTGTTAGTTTTTATCGGATCATTACATTTGTGATAAATGGTAGCATTTTTAACATTACTAAAAATTACACTTTCTTTTTTTATCTCATGATTGCATTATTTCGTAAAGTATAATATATTTGATCATTTTCAAGGGCAACTAAATTTGTAATATGTATTTACTATCAATCAGTAAAAGACTTTGCTGTATATGTATTAATTTAATGATTAAAAGAAAATGGAAACAATTGTAATAAACAGGAATTTTCTTGAAGTTTAAAATATCTTCCAACATCTAACTAATAAAGTAAGATTAAAGTAGGTATACAAGAAGGCATTTTAATTTCTTGGCGAAAAGAAGACATCTTTCTTGAAAATATTTCACTGGGTCAAGCTGTCATGTAACTACAAACTATCAGTGGCACTAAAATGTATGTAGATGATATGTTATTTACATAGCTGCCATACAAAGACCACAAAGCCACAATTTCTTTAATTCGCACTTTCTCAGCCAACTTAATATAATATGCATTCGTTATTTTATTACGATACATTAATCTGCTATATTCATATACCCATATTGGGACCAATATATATTTTACATGCTACGGAAAGTCTTACATAAATGCTTTGATTGCTATTCATATAGCAGTTATAATACATATTTTATAAATATAAAGTGGTTCATTTATGGTACATATTTTCTTCCAGAACACTGGCCTGATATATGTTTTAATTATTTCGCAATAAAATTATATTCCATAGCGTACGTATGTTATTATTGAGTATATAAAATATGTGTTATAAATTAACTTTGTAAAACGTTGATCACATAGTAGCTACTAAACTATTGAACTTTGTAAAACGTTGATCATAGTAGCTCTATGCATAGTAGTTCTATGCATCCCCCGTCACGCTACTCCATACTTCCACTGTACGAACGTATGCTATTTGCTTTAGTTTTGTAGGAGACCCTCTTATTAAAGGTACCTAATCTTTAATTAGATTTTTCTCTTGAAAATAGGTTATGGCATATTACTTGGCTTATATAGTAACCATGATATGTGAAATTTGAAAAGAATATGTATTTGGATTCATTTTTGAAAAAATTGCATTTTTTGAATTTGAGGTTGATATAAAAACTTGTTAAATACTAATATAACTACGGGGATTCTAAAGATATAGAGGGGGGGGGGGATAGCATTTTTTTATAATTATGAGCCCATATTGTTAATTTTAAACTATGTATAAATATTACAGATATTTTACACTATACTAGTATATTGCCTATTTTTCATCCACATACATGAATGACATAATTTAATTGCTTATACATTCTAATTTTTAATTACAAGTTTGACAAAAATATGTTATATCGTAGTGCTTACTCTTCCAATTTAATTATTGTATTTTTTTCAGACTTTTGACGCACATGCTAAAAAAATAAAAGGATAATGTGAAAAAATTTGGAGTCTTATATCTTGTAAAAAAAGATGCTGTAGGTACGCTATCTACTGGATGGATATTGATGAAGTAATACGGCAATAGTATATACCCAGGAGCAACAAATAGGAAAAAACAAATTTTTTTTTTCTAATTACAAGCAAATGAAGTTGTAGACACAGCTAGTCCAATATATTTTTGTCAAATGATTTCGGCAAACTGGCAAAACTCTGGAATGGCAATAACAAAGACGTTTTTATGCATTGTTATCAATATTATTTTTATATTTTGATCTTTACTTTCACACTATATTACTAAGTCGACAAACGCGGTTCTGTATCACGCATATATAGATGCTGTTATATTTATTTCACAGTCGTCTGATTTGATCCATTTTCTTAAATATACATTAAGGTTTGTTGAAAAATGTATTTTCTTACTAGTAAACATTTTAAGAAGTACATAAATTTTCAAAATTGCGTAAAATTTTATGAAAAACTATATTTTGCAAATTATGGATAAAATAATAAAAGTAAAATATGAATCTAGTTTAATTAATATTCTACATCTTGCGAAAAGTGATTACTGTAAATAGTACAAATATTTTTTATTACATTTTAAGAGAACTTTTCAATAATCTTCAGTTGATGGTTCCCTGAGAAAAAAATGTACATCTTTAAGTTCTTTATATGGGGAAGTATGAGCAAACATTTCTGTATTTCTTTACTTGAAGTGTTATCAACATAGTTACTGAATTGAAAAAAAAACACTTTGACGCTATGATATATGAACTGGTAGACAGATGTTATGAATGATCATTGGTTACAGAATCATACATAAGGACAAACAACAAATTTCATTCAGACTAGTCAATTTATTTTGGGGCTAGACTGCCGAGTGAATAAGTGCACAAGCCACATACAAATACATTTTATTTTTAAATACGTTCATATAATATGATCGATTTATAAGAAATAATGATTACGTCATTTCGAAGAGTTTCAATTGGGGAAATAAAAAGTTCTTAATTTATGGTAAATATAAGTTTGGAGAAAATATTTGCAATGATATAGCTCAGGAGTTTCATGGTCAAATATGTCTCGTTTCTTTCGATCACCTCATAAATATTCTGTGTGATTACTTAAACATACACCGCTATTAATTTACTTGGAGACTTACAGTACGTAATAATATTTAAGCCATTAAAAACATATTTGGAAAATATCTCGTATTATTAAGCACAATATCTTTTATGGCAATATAATACACAGCAATGGTTTAAATGATTGAGAAGAAACATATTTATTATGTTTCCCTTGAAAAAAATCTATATTTGCAAGGCCGTCAAAAGTGGAAAAAATTACTTTCGCGACGTCAATCTCCAATCCGACTTGTTTTTTTCGATATTCAATATGTTTAAATTCATACTCGATAGTAAAAAATATACCCTTATAATTTTGAAAAAAAATATACCACGAATTCTGTGTTTGTGAAAACTGTGAGTTATAAATGTAATAGTAAATTATCAGAAGCACCGAGTATCTACGATTAAAATGATAATGTAAACATTAAGCAAAATATCTCCTTGCTGCATTCATTATAATGTTATTCGATCGTAGAATGACATTTATTTTTCTAACAATAAATATCTCATTTGGAAAAGTCAAATATACCATTTTAGTTAAGAGACATGCTAACTAAACCCATGACTTTCAATAATATTGAATAAACAGGTAAACATTGAAAAAATTTTGTTAGGTTTTTACTTTCAGTATAGTTATGTATAATAATAATTTTTTGTTACCATTATTTAACAAATAAAAATTAAAAAAAAATGTTCTCATACTTGATTCGATAGTCAAGCTTCTTGACTATGGGGTTTATTTCAAGGGTCTGTTTCGGTGTTTTCCTAATATGGAGATACTTGTGGTTGACAGGGACATAGGTCGCAGGGCTCAAAAGGATACGACATATGTTCTTTTATATAGGAATCATATTAAAGGCCCAAAGTTACAATAATATTATTACGTTTTTTATTTGATGTCCTAGGACGTCATGGAGGGTTTCACGATAGTTTTGGGGAATATTTCGTTGACAAGATATTGACTCAGAGATTGATTTACATCAAGAAAATAGCTAATGTGTTGATAAGTCTACTCGTTTAGATAAACTCTTCGGTAAATCATTTGAATTTATTAAAACATAATTAATATTTTCTTAATGTTTATGTTTATTCTGTTCACTGTTATATAAAACTATGCTTTACTGTTTCTGGCCATAGTGCAATATTCAAAACTTCTAAAGCATCCTTAAATTATTAATTTTTTTAAACCATATTGACTTAACGACATATATTCCTAATAATTTCTTACATGTTTCATGTAAAAGACGCTAACTTTTTACAAAATCAGGTAAAAAATGTTGGTGAAAATTTCAATATCCTTTCAAGTTTTGAAATAACGCTTACTTAGAAAGAAGTCAAGATATTGTTTCTCCTTTTCATTTAAAAAAATCATACAAAATGTTAAATTTAAATCGCAGTTTAAGAACATATCTTAAAATGAAGAAATTACTTTTAACATAGTACAATTATTTATCGTCTTTTCGTCGTCATCACATTGGCCTATTCAAAATAACATCAGTCACATCACTTTTCTCGGGCCACGGATCAATTACTATGTAGATCTTAATATATAGTTATGTTGTCAAAATCTTACTATAATAACGACTATGCTAGGATATGCCAATTACCTTTGATACATATATTTGAAATGAAACCAACGATTTTTTCAGAAAATCTCGAAAATTAATTATCCTTCCAAGTATCCTTACTTTCCGAATGCAACAGAACTAGTAAGCATCAGCTTCATAACGTGTTACTAAATATGACCTTTACCCTGGGAGTGTCAAACTAACATTGAGCCTATACAGTGCCGGCGAGACAGATCTGCACTTCTTTTCTGGGAAAGACAAAGACGAATACTTCCATGTAAATGGAAACAATACAAACAAGCTTTCTCCCGACTGAAAACACAGAAAACCCCTCTCACGATAACTGACTCGATCAGAGAAAAATATAACATACCACTACCAGAGCCAGCACCTTTTCCTCAGAGGTCAGATACTGTGTCCTGCTTGCCCCTTGTGGAGCTTCGACTCATGAACCACAACTTGCCGAAACACCAATCAATTGATGTTGCCCTGAGAATGGCTGCCCTGGAGACTATTCACACCAGGTATCCCTCCCAGGACTGGTTGCATATTTACTGTGACGGCTCATCGATGCCAAACACAGGGAATACCGGAGCAGGCTTCACATCTACAGTATTTGAGGGCTCTGTTGCCGTCGGTTCTCCGCTTACCAACTACGATGGAGAGATTGCAGCGATATACGAGGCCGCCGGGGAACTGGAGCGTCTTACAACATCACAAAGCGTGGTTTTTCTCATCGACTGCCAGGCAGCTATTCTGGCACTCTCCACCAACCGCTACACAGAACTACTACATTACAATTCTAAGAAAGCGTGGAGCAACGAACAGCCGTAATGATAATGCCACTACGCAGCTTACTACTAGTGAAGGCGCCTTCCACAACCAAAACTGTGGAAACAAATAAGCTGCTTTGAATGGGGGGCAAGTCAGTGGATGACAGAAATTATTATCGTCTATTTCATTCTTGATCGTTCAATTTTTTATACATGCGCGAAAGAGGAAAATTTCATTAGTAAATCTAAGAAAGACGTAAAGGAAAATTTCGTTAATAAAACTAAGAAAAGAAAAGTATAAATTTTAGAAGTATTAAAAAGAAGACACCTCTGTCACTTAACATTAATAAAAATACTCAATTTCATTAAAATTAAAATCTTATTTCTTAATTTTAACTCGTGGTACAATTTGTTTAATTAGAAATTAATTGGGATGTTACATGTTAAACATAGTATGTTAAAAAATTGTAATTGTAATTATTAAAAATTACTAAAATTGCTATTCCACACCAAACTGCATAACTATACTGGATGTAAACTTAACTTGTTTATACTAGAAAAACTGACATTAGCCGTAATGTAACAATACTAGAGCTAATGCCAATTTCTTGGCGAAAGTAAAATAAATTTACCCATTGATTCTACATTCATTGAATGTCCCTTAAATACTTTCGTACACACTAGAAGACGTTAGGAAATAACGACAGATATAAAATGGCCAAAAAAAAATATCGATAGCGTTTTAAAAATTATGCTACAAGCCATCGGCTGAAACAAAGAAAATTTTCCACATATTTGAAAAGTGTTAATTCAAAAATTTAAATAATTATTTTATAAAAGTAAATGCAGATTTTTATTACTATAGTTTTAATAAAATGTTACTACCCAATGACCATAATTTCGAATAGCGACTGTACTACGGTCAAATGACAAATGAGTATGCAAATAGTGTGAATTGATAAAAGGATAACTCTCGCTGCTCACGATAAAGGTCAATGAGGAGAGAGTTGTTTATAGCTCCATGAGAAAGTCATATTTTGACTTCCATTTTAAATCAAACACCTCTCTGATACAAAATTTTCCTAAAATATTCTATGTATGAGTCCGCCAGAAGCAATTTTATGTAATAGTATTGATGACTTCTAATAAAATAAGTACCCAAATTGACATTTCATGGAAAGAGGCACTTTCTAAAGGTCGGATTCAGTTACTTCTACATTGGCTATATTTAAATGTGAACAACGAAAATTTATGAATTTTCTTTACTCTGTACATTTTGTTCAAAATGCAATATTTATGGTGTCAATTATTATGACCAATAAATTTTAAGAGCAATACCTATAAAGTTTTCCAAACTTTTACCTTCAAGACTAACTCCAATCTTAGGTTAACAATAACCGGTTGATCAAGCTAATTTACACAAAGGTACTTGTAACGAACAGTTATATATCACACAGTAAATCTTAGAGAAAGTTCTAAGGAAGCCTCTTTATATTGCTTTCATTAAATTCACAAAGACATTTGATTCTATGGAAAACCATTTTTCATAGTAAGCGTTAGATGAAAATATAAATATTTATACGGTAGGAGCTCGTCGAGAAATGAAGATGACCAATTTTGTATAGAATAGATAAATAGATTATTTGTTAAGCAGTAACTTCTCATCAACGTAACTTTTTAAGTCTCTGATAGAGTATGTGTTTCGGCAATGGAAATGGGATGGTCAAGGTATTACAATAAGTAACCGATTTAAGTTAAATTTTTGCTTTGTTAATGACATTGATCTCTTCAGTGATAATGAACAGATTATATTAGACATGTTATTAGATAACGAGCAGATTCTATTAGAAACTTCAAGCACTGGTAATAAACAGATTATGTAAGAAATGTTGCTTGTATTAATTGTTTATTTCAATCAAGTATCCTTTTACATGGACATCACTTTCATATATACATAAAATATACATTTCAAATAGTACAATTCATACTCCCTCCGATCAAAAAGTCGAAGCTATAATTGAAACTTCAGCTACTTTATCCAATAGAAAAACGATAGAAGGATTCATCATAGCCGAGAGAGACTCGAAAAACGCAATGCCGGAATTCGACAGCAAAAAGGATTTTACTACAAAAAATATCTTTCACTTTAATAATTACCCTTCACTTTTTTTGGTGTAGAAATTATTTGCTCTTTGACGAACATAAATTTGCTATTGATTTAGGAATTTTTTATAAATAACCTGAAGAGCGTAATTTTGTATGCCACGTTGTTAGGCCTTTTTAAACTTATTTTTGACAATTTCTACTTGACTCCGGAAAACGAAGATTAATTCTGATTGCTATACCAAACTTCATAAATGATTTTTACTCATAATTTGCACCACTGTGCTTACAAGAAAACTGACTTTTTTTCTCTATATATAATTACCCCATATTTTCAAGTCTTCTTCTGGAGTTAAATAATGGTTGGTCATGTTGTAGTCAAAACAAATTATTCAGATGGCACTTTTTGTAAAATTATTGAAAAATATCTGTCCCAATCCCCACTTTAAACCCTTTTGAATTTCAAAATTTCAAAGATTTTTTTATTATATGAGGACGTTATAAAAGCTCTGAATTAAAAAAAAATTACAGTCAGTAGTACGGTGGAATTTAAAGGAAAATATTTTTTAATCCTGCCTCAAAATTTTGTTAGTTTTTTTGTTTCTTTTTTTTTGCCTTTTATATTAATAACAAATAGGTTTCAGTTTGTTCAATAACGTATTTTATAATTTTGAATATGTAATTATATAGTTTGTTTAATATTATTTAGTTAGTGTAATAACTTCATTTATTGTTTTTTAGAGAAATTTCATTTTATTTAATACGAAATTTCTACTCCGTTTTACGTGAAGTTTATATTGTCGTCACCGTACCACGGATGACAATATAAATGTTGGGTTGATCACAAGGCATGCGGTCTTTGAATGGGAGACACACCGCAGTGATCCGGGATCGATTCCCGGTTGATCGTCGAGCGGGGTTGGACTGGTGTTCTGGTTAGCTGTAAGAAATTGTTCTTGTAGCAATAAGTCCAATTTATCAATGTGTCCATACCTATCAATTATATACATTAAAGTACAGACATAAATAAATAAACATATTGAAGAATCATCTATTAATATTTAACGCGCTGGAGGCAAAACGTCCATGTAAAACAGGGTTTGATATTGTTTTATACATTTAACATAAATACTGTATTTTTATAAACAGTAAATCTTATATTTGAATTTCGAGTAATATTGAGTTTGAAAGAAATTGAAATTCAGTTAAAAAAAGGAACTCATATTCCTTAGTGACTGACTGTTATCGATGATTCAGTGTAGCTTATGGAAATAGGTAACATAGTAATTTTACAATATGATTTACGTAAAATAAGGATAGTAAAAAAAAAGAATAAAACCAAGTTTTTTTTAATTTTGTTTAAAACAATTTAAGAAAGTGCAATATTTTGAAAGATTAAAAAGGATATTGAAATTCGGTGTATGAATACTAAAAATGATGTTAGTTTAATTTCTCTACAAATCTACAACTTTTGTTGGTTTAGTAAAAGTAGAGAATAAATAACTGACACAACACACGTGTGCGCTCTGTTGACTAGTTTGTGCCTAATAACCATTGGAATAAATATATGAATAGGTGAAAAATAAATATAGATTATTTTCAATAGATTCTTGTTCAGAGTATGATTTAACTAATTTTCTTGTTATGTTTCTTACAATTGAAATATAAAATGATAATTAAAATTCCAGCAATTTACGTACTCCACGTGTAATATTTTATGCGGAACTCTTTCAGAATATTTTCTTCCAATTACCGTTTAAATAATAGAAAAGACTAACTTCCATTTCCGGTAATTTCCTTTTTCTTACATTTTTTATCAATTGACGAAAAACCTACATTTAACGATTACCTACAATTACTTGTAGATATATAATATAAGAAATTTCGACAATTTGTTTTTAATACACTATGTCAAAATAAAGAGTGCTTTTTTCGAATATGATTTTATTAAAAAAACAACTTTCTGAATCATGGCGCTTGAAAATATAACGAGTAACTGCTAACTCATTACATGAAATGTTCAAATTGAAGTTTTTTGGGAATGATGAATAAATATAAGGATTAAATTGTCATATCATATGTTTTTGATTCATTACAGAATACATTTCTTGGCCACTAGTAATCAAAACAAATTCGATACTTTGATATCGTCAGAAATATTTTTTAAACTATATTTAACTTAAAAATATTCAAACCTAAATTTAGTGTATGGAGAGGTCCTTAAATGAAATAAAAACCTAATTTATATATTAACATAATTGAACTATATTTCCCTGTCGAAATTTATTGCAAATAATCTTAATCTGTGAGTGCTGGGATGCTCTGACATATTGACAGACAGACGGATACAAGGTAATTATAGGGACGGTAAGGCATGATCAACGGTAAATTTTTGACTTTAGTTCACGGAATCTAAAAAATATATCCACTGCAACATAATATGTATCTGCCTAGTAACAAATTCCGAAACAATTATCGATGTATTTCAATCAGAATTATTCACTTCTTTTGCCTATATTTACAGATAACATTTTGCTTAAATAACTTTTGGAATCAAGATTGTTATGTGACAAATAGTGACACTTATTATATTTAATTAATCATTACTTAAAATTTATTTTAAATTATAACTAACATTAAATAATAATTACGAGTTTTCAAATTTACTAGTCAAGCATTTTAAACATCACATTTCTACCTCTACCTTTATAAAATATTACAACACCTCTACCTTTAACCAAACAACTAACTGCAGTTGTTATACAGTTGTCATTCAATGCAAATTGCAATACAATTTTGCTCTAATTGCATATTAAGAAGCTAAGACTTGATAATAAGAAGCAAAAATAATATTCACCTCGCCTCTTTACATACGGTACGGTATTATATTTTTACGTACATGCACACGCATAAATATATGTATATATATATATATATATATATATATAATATATATATATATATATATATATATATATGTATATATATATATATATATATTATATATATATATATATATATATATATATATATATATATATATATATATATATGTATACATGGGAGGAAATCGGCAGTAAATAGAAAAGGATATTAGGAAAAGGAACACACTTTTCTTCTGTGTAAATATCGTATGAACACCTTTTGCACTTGTACTTGTTGGCTTCATTTGAGCTATACATGATAAAGCCGAAATCTAATCGGCTTAGCGCTAGTGAAGTGTATAGCAGGCGAAATGATGACGAAGATTGAAAACCCTTTGAATTATGCAAACGAAAACAATTATTTGCGCTAAGCTATAAGCCGTTTACTGCGCTCCACTCGACTACGGCACTGATGTCACGCTTGAGTCGTTTGCTATCTGTTGCAGCCTTGACGACTGTAAAAAGCTTCTTGCCAATCCTAACCACGAAACCAATACCATTTACCAGAGTAGTGAAAAGTAAGGGTACGAGATTCGAACCCTAACCATGAAACCAATACCATTTACCAGAGTAGTGAAAAGTAAGGGTACGAGATTCGAACCCTAGCTCTATCGCGTAAATCGGATCGTATCGGATATCAAGTTACCAAATGAACGTATTATTTTCTATCCGCAAGATATGAAGAGAAAAATCGTAAAAGCAGAACGGAGAATCCTGTTTCGTCAAGACGATTTAGTAAGATATCGTTGTCCACACGAGCGAAAGCGTCCTGGTACTCACAGGTACTCACCTGGTGGCACTGATTTAGTACTTCAGCTGCGGAAATTTCGGCAAGAAAATCGATAAAACTTGTTAACTTTTTGGACACTGTATAATTTTAATAAATTGTTGACCATATATTGGGACATAAATCAAGGTATTTTTTTGTTTTGAAGTAATACGTCACTAGAATGACAAAAAAAACTGAAAAAACAACGTCCAATATTTTTTGTTAGTGATTATAATTTAAGTACGCATTCACAAAATCCTGCTGCTCGAGAATGGATATTTACTAGTCTAAAATCACTAAAATACCCATAGCACTTGTGGCGTGGAACAAACTTAGAGCCTATTCGCTTTACTATAATTGCCAACATAAAAATTAAAATTAAAATATATGTTCAAGATATAACTATTTTTATTAGTTCTTTTATAACTATTTTTATTTGTTTCGTATTATTAAAATTACGTCAATACAACAATACTCTGTGTTAGTATTATCACAATATAATTTAATATTTAATCCGTTCATAAGGCCAACTAATTAGAATGACTGTCTATATTGATTTTATTTTCTACATGCAGCTTTATGGTGTTAACAATAACCCTTGACTACTAAATATCTCTACTATTCTTTTCCCTAACCTGATCTAAGCTGACCTAACCAAACCTAAGCCTACCTAACATAACATAGCAGGTATAGCATGTCATCGCATAGCATAACATAATTTATATATAACACATATACAGTCTACTTACTCCAATGAATTAAAGGAGAAGAGTAAGTACTGTGGGTGACCTTAATGGAAAAAAATGGTCATAAAATAAGTTTAAGTAAAAACAAAAGCATAACAATAGTTCATGGGTAGAAAGGTGTTAAGGATGAGTTATGGAAAGGATTCCGATCAGCCGATCAAGATAAGAAAATAATTTCGGACCATTTTTCTGAGCAAACAACGACGGTGCACTTAGCATATCCGTAGCCACTTAATTCCATAATTTAGAGGAATATACAGTGAGATATTTTCCTTCAAATTCAGTTTTATACTGAAGGATCATGAGAGTGTACTTGTTTTTCAATCCTATTCTTTCCTCGAGTTTTGAAATCGTTCTAATTTAAAGAGTGAATGTTAATTCAGATTATATTAACACACATCTCCATAATCAAAAATAAGTAAAGTTTGGCAACTATATACGAAAGTTTGAAATGGAGGAAAATCTTAAAGAATGTATTTTGAGTAAAATCTTACAATTGACATCAATAATTTCAAAATGCCACCTGTTTATCCGAGCCAGCAATTTTATTGAATTAATTAGAAAAATCCTAAATATAAGCCCATTGACTGACAAAATGTAGTTATGAATTCGATATATCAATCGATGAAGAAATTTCATCGACATTGATTTTGATTGATAAAAATAGAAAAAAAAATTGGAGAAAGAACTCCACTTTGAGGTGCTCCAGCAATACCTGTGAGTGGTATCGATATAACGTAAAATAACATAACATAGTACAACAGGTCATGATGTAACTTAACCTAAAGTAAACCCAACCTAATCCGACCCAACCAAACAGCAGGCAAGCAAATAAAACAACCAAGTAAACATGCCTTTTCATTATAAAATAATGAAGGTCATTTCAAAAAGATAAACCAAGATACTCAGGAAAATGAAATTATAATTGATCGATCTAAATATTGCCAAGAACTTAAGATTGATTTACTTTTTGACAATAAAACCCATGTCGATTATTTTAATAACTAAAACATCCCATGATTTCCATCGTTATATAAATTCCTTATAATGATATATACGCTTGCTTAAAATACTGTGACATTTCAAGTAATTTTCTATTTATTATAAAAAATTACTTACCTTTGAATAGTTTGAATATTAAAGAAAGTTTTGTATTAAACAAGTACTTAGCGAAATTTACAGTGATATAAATAAAAGGTTGATAAACTGTCTATGACCAAACCGGATTCATAAGCCAAACTTAAACATACAGGGACATAGCCAAATCTAACTTAGTATAATGTTTCATAATATATTTCGATTCATTCAAACTAAACAAAATTTCACCTAACCCAACTGGACTCAACACAACCTAACTTTACCTCACATTAAATAATCCTGCCTAATTTATTTGACCTTACCTAGCCCAACTTGACCTGACCAACTCAACCCATAGTCTTTAATAATCTATTTTTCCTTACTAAGCCTATTCCAGCTTAATCTATTCTAGTCAATAGTTTTTATAACAATATTTTATTTTAAAATACGGATATACACACTAACCCCCATTCAAAAATGGTGAAATTGAAAGTCGTTTCAGACATTGTTATGGCTTATAACTGGAAAGGTTTTTTTTCTAATTTATTTTTAAATATCAATGCACTTTATAATTGCACCCTCTTTTGGATTTCCAAAGTATTTTAAGAGTTGTTAGCGATCACAAAAAGTTCATTTTCAATACTTATTTGTCTTGGAGTAAATAGAGGTATTCAATATATCCATGTATTACAATTTTAAAAACAACAATATAAAACAGTTTGAGACAAATCTGGGTACCGCTAATCTAGTTGCAAAAAGCACTGAACTTAAATACGAATAAAATTGCACGCCCTCTTACCACAAGGGTATTATCAATAATGTCGTTGAAGATTAAAGCAGACCTTTAACATTGAAGAGCGCCCGTTTTACTCGCGGTTAGGTCCCGAACCTTTGTTTTGCCGCCATTGGCTGATTGCCTTCGGTTTTTCTTGAAATATTTAATTAGATACATAATGAGAATGAAAAAAAGTCCTGTGAATGAAAAGAAATATTGAAAGCCTTCGAGTGCTTTGAATGAATTGTGGAGTGGCACAGGGCGTAACAATAGCCTCTTAACAAGAGCACCAGTTGCGCGGTACTCTAGATGAGTCGATCGTTACTCGACATTAAACTTTTTTATAATTTAATTTATTTGTATCACTGTATGTAAGTAGTTAATTTTATTGATATTGAAATATGTCTTTCATCGTATATGAAACATTTAACCTGAATGGAGTTTGGGTATTACACATACAAGTAAAATATAGTACATTTCAATAAACTGATAAAATGAATAAAGACGATGGTTTCTATATTTCTTTAATTGTATGTAGGTGTTAGTTAGGAAAAACTAATGAACTGATTTTGATAAATTACTTGTAGTTCTATTACGCGACTAATTTTTAATACATAATATAACAATAAATCGATAAGGGCAAAAAGGTCGTAAGAATATGAAAAAGCCAATGGATATGGAAAATATATAAAAATATTTGGTTTAGACCAGCGCTGTATCAGCATGGTATTAAGAAGACAAGAAAAAATATTCAAGTTATTCGTGTAAATTCCCTCCAGCCACTTATAAAATTACGGGGAAATATTATTTTAAATATAATTTACCAGAAAAGACTTTAAACATTTGCTGTGATGCAGTGTTAGTGGCATGTTAACTATTATATGTTCCACTATTTTTAAAAATTAAATCAATACCTAACCATTAAATTTCGTTGTGCAGGCGTGATTATTTAACCCATATTTTCACCACCCTGCTCCGGTAAGAGATAGCTTATTCATATCTATATTTTAAACTAGGGTGTATGTTATCGAAATACAAAATTCCACTGCAATCTCTTGGTCTATTTAAGCTTAAAAGAAATATAAGCAAACGAATAAACAGAAAATATTTCTTTTTTTTTATATTAGTAGAGATATTAGACGTCAATTATTCTTACATTATTTTGTTCCATGTTAGTTTAACTTGGCAAAAGATAAATACTAATACGATAATATACTTACTTGTATGCAGCATATGTCATTTATATACGCATATGCATGTATGTATACACACGCATATATATATATATATATATATATATATATATATGTATGTAGATATGTAAAGTTTTCACTTTTTATACACTTTTTTTTTCTACAATTCTTCCCATACCTTTTTTTATCGTAGCACGTCCAGACTCGCATTTCGATAATTTATTTGCAAATATTTATGTTCATACTTAATTATGATTTAATGGCATGAGTTGTTTCCAAAAACAGAAGAAATAAAATTATACATTTTTAGGCACAGGGAAAATTTAATTTATATATATAGTTCAAATGTTCTCTTAGTTAAATCTAAAGTTTTCAATTTATAGCACTAAACTGACAGACATAGATATTTCTTATTTTACATTAAAATTCGATATGGAAAAATTGGAATCCATTTTTAAAATTCCGTACACATTTAAGTATTTTTATCAAATAACATTCACCTATTAATATTTAACATAGTACTTTTATGAATTAATCTTAAATTCTTTCAATTACTTTATCGTAACCGCAACACTATATTATACATACTTCAATAAATAAGTTCTCAATGAACCAAAAAATTAAACCTGTACTAAAATAATTTATCCTAGTTACTCGAATAATCGTTTAAGATTTAATTTTGTAAATAAAAAGATTTCAAATATATTTCAGATTTCACAATATCTATATATATATAATCTCATGGGGTTCGATATACACGTCACAGCCATTTCCCAGTAACTGTTTGTTTTTAACAATAATGTAGTTTTTATGATATTGAAGCATATCACATTGCCTCTTGGCACAAAAACCTATTAAGTTTTAATTTGGCAATTTTGAAGTAGGCAAATATGAAAATTGTAATTTAATTTCGGTCGTATTTGATATGTCCAAAATTACGAAAGCTAATGTTATGAAAAAACAGGGTTACCAGAAATTTACGCAAAATTGTTTGTAAAATATTAACAGTTATTCGAACAGAGATTCGAACACCAATTGGTTGGGGAAATTTGCAATACCTTTCTTACATGCTTTTCGAAGACATACTAGGCAATGCAATTACTTGAGGAAGAATAACATTACGCTTTTAATATTTACGTATTTACATTTCTAAATATTGAAAAAGATTTCCACTTGTATTTACTAGGTTTTTTAAGGATTACTTTACATTTATAGAGACCATCCGTAGAAAACTTTTGTAAATAGAGCCACTATAACTATGTCATTCCCGCAATTTCTAACACTTTTTAGTCACCTTGTAGAGGAGTGAATAGTGCGTTTAAATGCGTTTTTTAATTTAACTTCAGAATGTTTATAATATAATACGTATCTTGTTTCAAAATTATATTCACATGTCTTATTCCACATTATCATCATTATATTTTTTCTCCAAATTTCGACGATGTTAAATGTTTAAAACCAAATCTTGCTTTATTTCGATATTTAACTTCTTTACTTTATATCACTCGATAAGATTTAGCAGCGCTAACATGAAAATAAAAATCAGTACCTACCTCTGCAGGTACCTACATCTGCTTTACGTTTTGTTACAAATATTTAGACTTTTTCAAAGATTTTAAACTGTCCCCCTTGACCTACTTACAAAAGACAATTACATTAATACAATTAATTGTTTAAAAAGGATAAAGAGGAAAAAGATTATTATTTTCCTTATTTCCAACATTAAAACTTAATATACGATTTAACAAATGCTTGGGGAGGTCCGACAAACTTTATCACGATTTTTTTTATGCAAAGAATATTCAATTTAATTTCTCCTTTTTTAAAATATATATTTATCTTTAATTAGGAAAAAATATTTACACTTTAATTTCACACAATTAATGAAGAAAATAATAATGTTCCCAGAGGTATCTTTGAGAGAACCTTTTATGACAAAGCTTGAAAATTTATTTTTTCATTCATTATTTTTTTATTTGTCTTCTCTTCCACACGCCTTGTTCGAATAAAGGAATATGTACGTGTGGAGGTATGCACACACGCACACACACAAACTAATTTACACGTTTGCCGGAAATATCTTTCAAACATAAAATATATTATAAAACGGTAAAAATTAATAATATTCAATATGAAATCATTAACTAAGTTTGAAGATTTGTCATAGAAATTAGTTTATTACCAACATAAGATTTGCTATGGGAGATTTTACAGAGCAAAACTTTAATGCAATACAAACATGAATGAAATAAATATCTGATGATAAGGCGCTACTCACACAGTCACTGGAAGGTCGTGTCCCTCATGAAGTTATCATAAACAAATATAAGTATTACGATTGAAAACTTAATTTGGACGTTTCCCGGAATCTGAACAAATTTAATGAAAACTCATTCAAATTATGAACATATACGTAGAGTACTTCCTTAGCCATGATAAAAATACCGAGCTCGAAATATTGGTGCGATTATTTGCATGACAATTAAAAAAAAACTGAAAATTTGAAAATCATTTTATCCTGCCCTGTAATATACACTACAATTTTGAAAGTTTAGACTCTTTCCACAGTTCATACATTTCCTGTAATTTTTACCGGGCACTATCAATATGACGGTTTTCAAACTATTTAAATCGCTAAGTTCAAAAATAAGAGTCTTAGTGTAACGAATATGTAACAATTATACTACAAATATATAATCAATAAATTGTTTTTTTATAATATTACGCATACAAAATATTTTTGTTAATTAAAAACCTAATTATAAAAATAATCAGTTATAATTAGGGTTTTATTTTATGATATAAATATGCGAATAATAAGTTCAAATGAATACCGTTTACTCCATTTCAAATTACATCGTTAAGTTAGTTCAGAGTAAATATAAAACGATGTAATTGGTAATTTATAAATATATTTAAGTTTTTCCTGATCTATATAGTAAGTACGAATTATTACAACAGTTAGTCACCGCACCATGCTATTTGATGGGCTGGTCTTCTAGTTCGTGATGGGCTGGCTCATTCCATTCGCGATCGAGCTGTGGCTCCGTATTTCACGGTGGCATGAATTAAAACGTTTGCGTGTTATTAATTACCTTATATAAATATCATTAGATTAATGAAATAGCTTGAACCAAATGACGGCAAAAAACAAATTCAACCAGCAACAAAATAAAATTTAAAAAAAACCAAGCAACAAATTTAATCGTGGGTCACTAATATGACAGTCTTTCGATTTTTTAGATATCTTCTTTATATAAAACAAAATAAACGTGTAACGACGTGTATTTAAAAGCATATTTTATTCAATTTATATTATTGTAGACTACCAATTAGTATTATCAGGAGTAAAAAGTGCAGCATCCTTATTAGTAGTTAACGTTTATGTAGCTGCACATATCGCTACCTACCGATGACACATTGTTAAGCTCGAAGACGACTTCATGTAATTAACTTGCTTAAGACGATGCCAAATAATGGTTGCAGGTCGCCCATTGCTACTCCTTGAATAGCGCAGCGGAACCATCGCTCTGCGTTGCAACTTCGCGTTGAAGTGGAAAGCTTGCAGCCCGCGCATTACAACGTAGGACCTAAGAGTCCCACGACAGTCGACGGCGAACTGTGAAATGCCTTTGTGGTGTGGGCCGTTTTGTCAACTATGCGGTGCGGGATGCGGGGCTTGCATGGTATGCACTATTTCACCCGGCGATCGTTCGTCTCTGTCGCAGCGCTCTGTCTCTACTTTTATAAATCGCTCTGTCTTTCTTCGTGTCGTGTTGGTTGTGTAAAAAACTGAATGTTACAGAACCGAATCCATGCCTTATTCATTACCTGAATTCCTGCTACGTTTCACTGATTTCAACTTGTGACAAAGTACTGCCTTAGTTCTCGCTTCACCTTAATTAATTTACGATAATATAGTTATAAAATGGAAAGGGAAGGAAGCCGCATGTTATAAATTTAACTATACAGTCTTATTGCTGTCATTTACTTTTATTCTTCCACGGCTATCAGTTTCTAAGATATAAGCGTTCAAAATTAGATATATTTTCATTACGTTGTACTCCGGAAGGCACTCCAGTCTCATATTGGGAGAAACATACCTACGTCAAAAGCAACAATACAAGTGTAGGCTAATTGTATTTGTGTATCTTACATAAATTAATTAATAAATAAATAAATCAGAACCAAATATAATAAAATATCTAATGTAAATTTGAAAATTTATTTAGAAAATGTCATCCACATTATTTGCTAAACTATGGGTTTTTAAGTCGTACATAGTACTTTGTAACTTTTCTTTGTTAACATAGGAAACTTTCAAACTTAAGAATATATAAATTAATCAAAACCAATTCTATAATTATAATTTGACTTTTTCCATTTTTGTTTATACTGTCGAACCAGTATAAACAAAAATGGAAGCCTTGTTGAAAGGTCACTGTATTTACTTTATACTCTCTTACCACTTATCAAAAAATCTTTGAATTTACAAGATATTTAAAAAGAAACAAGAAAATACATTCAATTACCTACAGAATCTTTCCGGTATATTTTACTCAAATGCATATTCTGGAAAATTTTCGTTTTAAGATTATATGATAATAATTTAGACCAAATATTCAAAATGTCCGAATTGATCAATTGCGCGTGGGTAGATTTTCAAAATGCCCGTTCAGTTACAGCGACTCCTAATATAATATCGCTGCACGTGACTGTCTCTCAAAAAGTTCCCGTCTTCTATTGGCGGTTAATGTATTTTATTATTATAATTTTCCTAATGGTTTGTTCAAAATAGGAAACTTTTATCCTCAATATAATATTAGTTCGTTTCCAGACGTCTTGTAAGGAACACCTTAATCAGTATCAGAGTTTGCGGGAAAGTATTGTCAACTCTTGAGATAGGGACCTTTCTGAAAATTTTGGTTACCAATTCAAACATTTTTCCTTAAAATATGTGGATTTATTTAATTAATCACATCATTAGCTAGTTTGGTTTGATTTATGATATGACGAACGAAGTAATATTTTATAATTGAAACCGGTAGGTGAATTGCAGATTATTTGAATCAGTTCATATAAAGTAAGATATACAATGCAAAACAAATGCTGCAGAAGTGATTATGATGGATAAGCGAGAGCACATGACAATAGTTTTGAATGAGAATTGTTTTTACATAGTGAGTTCCTCTACTAACCGTTTTGAACGTTTGGAAAATCTTAGATAACAAATCTAATGAATTTCAGCTATGGATACGCTTGATAAGTTTTTCATTGATTATTTTCTGTGACTCACAATTATGTCCTTATTTTATCGTTTATATGAAGTTTTGTTACTAAACGACGTTTTTAAACAAAGTGACGTCCATAAGTCATTATCTTACATTTGAATCACCTCTTGCATCTTATATTTCAAACCAAATAACACTCCAATTGGCTGATGCTATTTAGAAATATAAATTTTGATAATAATTGCTTCATTCTTCTGTTGATTTCTACTATTTAGTGGCAAATAAACTATCAGTAAAGTATTTACGCTCAAAGTTATACATTGTCATTCGTCCTTTATTATTAATATCAGAAAAAACGTGGATAAAAATAATGAATTTGCTTGAGTGCGAAGAAATTTAAATAACAGTTACTATTCTAAAACAATGTTCATGAATGTAATATAATAATTATAATTAATCAACAGTTTAAAAAAATATCAAGGAAAAGAGTTTTAGACAAATGTTTGTTCAACAGCGTGACATATCCTATCAAATTTAAATATTTTAACAGAAATAAAACTAAAAAAAAAAAACGAACAAGTTCACGTAAAAATATACCATGTAATATGTTCACAAACAAAGCATGAATGTAATACACAAGAAATAATATTTAATAAACTTCTTATTAACCAATTAATTATTTTCAGTTTACAAAAAACTAGTTCAAGAATTATGAAGGGTTCGATAATTGTATCGATTCAAGTGTATTCATTCATCTCAGTGCAAACCGCACTTTGTCAAAAATATATTTTCCCTTAAACGAAATATTAAATTTAAGTAAACAAATTTAAGAAATTTCAATTTTATTGTAAAAGATATATCTAATGTCACTTAATTTACAGGCTTAGAAAAAAAATGTTTCACCTCGGTTTCATGTGCATGTGTATTTAAGAATATTTACTGAATAATTTTAATTTATATTAACCCGAGTCCATCTGAAGCACGTATTTTATAAATTGAATGCAGATTTAAATTATATAAACTGTGGGGTTGTCACGGAAAAGAAAGACAAGTCATTAAAAGTTTGCGCACAGAAAAACATATCTGCCCACAATAGCTCGTGACGAATTGTGAACTTAATTTTAAATCTTATTAAAAATTTATATTTAACACTTTCATCACACGACAACCAACTGAACTAAAAACAATATTAAAGTGAAAATGGTTCCCTCGAAAAAACACCAGCAAGTTCCTCGAGTTGGCTCCTTCCAACAACACCTTCTCGATTTAAAATATTCTTTTCACTCTTCGGTCTAAGTCATCCCGCCGAGTTGCTCTATCTTACAGGAAATAACGATTCAAATATGGATATTCATTATACTAAACGTCGAATGAAACGAGATTTCTTCTAAAATAATAAAATATTTTCTCGATTTAACCATCTGCGACTCATTAAACACAGCGCCACACCCCCTCCGTCGAATGAGTGTTTCATCGTTATTTATTAGTACTTGATGATTAAGGTAATGATTAAAGTATTAGTGATGGTTACAATTTTAGATAGAAAGGTAAATATTAGATTAAATTTAGTTTCAAATATTGGAAATCAAAAACTTTGTGTATATTGAACATATTTGCCGTTAATTGTGTAGAAATTCATTATTCACAATTAAAAGAAATTACGTGATGTAGTATTATTTCGGCTTTCTTTAAGTTATTTACCACGACCGAGGTTTTGTTGTATTACGACATCTTCAGGTGGGCTTTGTTAATAGCTGATGTTATGATAGCCCACCTGAAGATGTAGCCCAGCTGAATGCTAACAGCCCACCTGACGATATTGTAATACAACGAAACCTAGGTCGGGGTAAAGAACTTGAAGAAAGTAGAAATAATACTACATCACGTAGTTTCATTTAATTGTGAACTGTTTGTATATAATTTCCAAATCAAATAGTTAATTGGTTAATAAATATATAAAAAGACACAAGAAAAAACAGATATAGTTATCCATATAAATTAAAATATACATTTTAATTACAAATTTAAAGTTAAGTACAAATGTACAAATCAGATGAGTTAGGTTTATATGTATTTAACTGCAAGGTACACCAAAGTGGATTGAGGAATTCCGTGCCCTTTTTAATTTTCGCTTTGCTAAGCTATTTTAGATAATTTTATCGAAATATTTGTGTCATTTACAGAAAATTCAGAGCTACTAAAGAGATCTAAAAGTCTGTTTAATTATTTTTTCAGTCACTTTCTTACCGAAAAAATTATCTCCTATCAATGTGTATCTACATATGTGTCCATGTTGCTTTTTTATACTTAAATTTAGTGACTTATCTTTACGTTTTTAATTAAATATTTCATAAATTTTTTGTTTTACTTTTGGTACAAAACTTTTAGTATTTCCTTTTTTATATTTTTACATGTATAACTAATTATAATAAATAATCAAAATAAAAAACATGACTTGTAAATTAATAAAAAAAATGACACAACTAATTTACAGGTAAGGAAAAAAAGCTATATCTTTGGTAGAAAAGAACGAATATAGAAGAATATTTTAGATTGACAATTTAGACAGAATGTAAGCGGTGATAAAATACATTTCTTTATGAAATAAATTTGAAGAGAGTGGTCCGGTGGTGACATAGCAATAGAAATTCAGAAACGATAAGGATTAGCGGCTATGATCGTGGAACCCTGAAAATGGTTTAAGTTATAAGAAGAACCTTCACATCTTCTTACATTTTTATTTCGAATGTTTGTGGAATACTAAATGTGAGACGTGAGAAGTTAAGTTTCGATTTGAGGGAAGGTATGCTCTCATGCTGGGTCTTGCTTTTTAATGAGATACTTTAATGGATCACTTTTAATTTTCTTTATCCTTAATATTTCACAACTGATCGATGAAAGTACATGAAAAATGATTTTCGAAATGTGAATATAATTATATGTATTTTTTAAAAAAAATCATTAGGCAAACTAAATGTTAAAATTTGATTACACAATAAATGTTTAAAAAAAAATAAAAAAGGCTTTTTAATTCAATATTTCTCCAATGATTAAATATATCTCTTACCACCTACATATCAATCTTATCCCTTATAATAATTATAACAAACATTTCAATTCGACGTATATGCTAGGGATAATGGCAAAAAAATATTTCTGTTTTAATCTTACCCCTCTATTATCTATTATATTATACATACATATTAATTATATTATACATATTTAATTAAATTTATTATAGATTACATTGAAATAGCTAATTAAAATAAATAAAATAAGGATTTACGAGCTATATAGTTATCGAAACTCCTCAAAATATTTAAAAAAATGTTTCATTAAAATCGTCACCATATATTCTGGACTTCGATACCGATTGCACGAATTTGCTAATATTAGATTGTAATAGACGCGACTACTAAGTAATATGTGATTGTTATGAGACATTCAGCAAACATTTCATTTTGAGTCTCTTCAAAAATTATGAGAAGTAAGAATTGATTTGACTTTGTTAAATATTTTTTCGTCTAGGATATATAAATCTTACACATTTATTGGAGGCTGTATGTAGAGATTCGAATATATTTTTATGCCAAAATATGAAAAGGGACGAGGACGAAATTAAATAAATTCAATTGAAATAAGGCACTGAAAAATAATTAAAAAGTTATATCAAATAAATAATAAATCATGATATGGAAGATTTTTGGCGTTGCATACTAATATTGGACAAACGGAACCATGAATGGATAATACTTTATAGAAGTTACATATTACATTAAACGTGTGTGATGTTGTCTCATCGTCGATGTCTACGTTTTCGATGTCTACGCTTTCGATGTCTACGCTGCCGATGTCTACGCTGCCAAGACTATGGCAAATTGTTAATGCTCTCAGCAATAACTAAAAATTAAAAGAAGACGGTCGAATCCTTAAATATCTGCGGATATATTATGAGGGACGACGGTTCGATGAAACGGAATGGAGGACCGGATATAAAGGGAAGCGAAGCCGGAAGCATTTGTAAGTTAATGCGAGGAGCTCCAGTCGGTCCTGATATTGCACTGTCGACCGCAAAAATATTTTATATAGTTAAACATTTCACATAACTTGCTCTTCCGGTCTGCTTTATTCGATAAATAAAAATGGATTCAAAATAATGACATCGACTATTTTACATTGCAACATGTCTAAAATAATGATTGAATTATCAAAAGAATGAAATCAGAATAAACACTTTATGAATATATTATGGTTTTTAATATAGATGATGGATGAATAGGTTCTTATAAATAATGAGATGCTTAAGAAAATTGTAAAATTACCACAGTAGGGAAATTAAATAAATACTTATTAAAAAATAATATTCGTAAAACGGGTAATGAATGAATTAGTTGTTTTACAACACGATACACGTGAAAATATCGTAAACGAAATAAAGAAAAAAGAAATATATACTTTAGGAAGATGGAATTCATTTTGAAGAAGCGATGAAACGAGACGGCGTTTTACATATTATGATGACTAAAAAAATTGTAGCGATTTTTAAAAAAATAAGGCGAAAAATCATTCTTGTTGTTACCTATTCTACATTGTGAAGTTTAAGAAAAAATCTTAACATTTTCGTAATAAACAAAATAAAATTAACACTTCAAAAAGAAAGCATCGCTTCTGAAAGAGGCAAGACATTCGGATAGAGTTTTGTTTTTCTTTGTGATGAGAGGAAATGAGAGGAGGGAGCAAAGTATACATTTTGAAGAAGGATAAAATTAGATAGAGAGGGTTAAATGAATGTTTTTAAAAGTTGCTACAAAATCATATAACAATATTGGTTTAAAAAAATTAGATTTGCAATTCTCATGGTCCAAATATCAAAATACTTTAGATTCAAATATCAAAATAATATATTTGTTGGTAAAATATACAGGATACCTCGTAATATATTATTGAACTATATCAATATTTATAAAAGAAGGATGAAATCGAGTTTTAAATAAAACCTGTCCAGCTCGATTAGAATTCGCATTACGAGGGTTTCTTACATATTTCGGCATTTATTAACTTTAAGCGATTTTTCCATTTAACTATTTGGAAATATTAATTTAAATATAATTCATCGTGTTAAGTACCACTTTTTTCACAGGCGTAAAAACATGGTGTATATTGAAAAATGTTCTAGTAAAACTTTTCCAACTCTGTTTCTCTCACAAGTTTTGCCTCGTAGTTTCGGACATAAGAGGCTTTATGCATAATTTTTGGATTAAATTTTAAAAAATATAATTTAAAATTATCAAAAAATATTTAGTATTCCATGTATATTTTGTATTCCACTTAAAAAACCTTTTCAAATGATTATATGTAGTGTTCATATATCCAATGTTCATACATATATATGCGCATATATACATGAAAAAAAATGACTCTTATATACCTTCTGCTCGATTACTATACATATATATTTAAAAAAACTCGATAATGCAATGTAGTGGTTTAATAAGATGCAATACTGTGCGAAATTTCAAGTTCACACATTACATGGTTTATGAAAAAATTGGCTTTGAACACAGAAACTTAAAACAGTAATTAGCCTGTTATGTATTTCGTAGACGTAAAAACAAAAGGGTCATTTAGGATTATCGCTATAGTTTTTCGCATACCCTTTGCGTAGGCTTCTAAAAACCCATATTTTCTCATAATTTTATGTTTAATCGTTTCGAAAATAAGGAAAGAGGGTAGCCAATATACTTGCTTATTTTCCAATATATTTCTGGAAATATTGGTATAAATAAAATATTTATGGGACCCCTACAACTAGCCCTTTCAAACGATGTCCCTCCATACAAAACCTAATTAAAAAAATCCGATATTTACTTTACCCTACTTAACATTTTCAAATGAATTTTATTGAATTTTAGTTATTATAGAATATATAGGTTAATATGTTTTACAACTATGCCAAAATTTAAGTCTACATCAAGGAGTTTTGCTGAAAACGATTATAACTGAACTCATAAGGGTCGTTTTTAATTTTAAGGTGCGGGACTTTAAAACACGACTTTTTTGTGCAGGTTAATAAAACCAACTTTTTAGGAAAAAATCACTTTATTAGAGAAAAGTACGTAGAAAAAAAAGGCTAACAAATGTACTGACATGTGTCTGCAGCTGCCTCCCTTAACAGCAAACATTTTCTAAGCCTTAAGATTAGTCGTAAAGAATAATTCGTGTTCGAAATCCATGAAACGATAAACTGCATGTTGCAGATAGCGGATATATAAACGCAAGATGAACGGCCGCCGATACCTAGCTATTGCATGCGGCTGAGATCTTATGTTAATAAAAGTGCCGCTGACTAATGAACAACTTTTTTAAAGGGAACGTCCTTGGGCATGTTTGATAAATAAAATAATTTTTACTGCAACCAAACCCATCACAGCGAGTGGTCACTCATGCGAATTTTTATCAACAATTTCCAGTTGGATTTGGGGTTAACATGGAAAAGTCGACAAGTATAAATGAGTTTGGGTGGGCAATGTCACTCTCGGGCTTGGAAATCGTGACGGAAATACATGAAATGTTCGATTATGTATGCCGTTGTTACGACCATATCGATTTATCTGGATACGTAGCTACGTGCGTAGGTACGTATCCAGATAAATCGACAGGGTTTAGATATATGTATATATTCTGCACAAGGTTTCCCAACAGTTGTAAAAAGTTATTAGTTTTTTTCGCAACATTCCACCGTAATAAATTGTAGAGTTTTTAAAATTAGTAAAAATTACACTTTTTTTAATGTTAAGATTGCGTCATTTTGCAAAATACATGCTATTTGATAATTTCTAATGGCAAATAAATGCATTATATGTATTTACTATCAATCAAAAAAATACGTTGCTGACTATAAATTAATTTAAAGAATAAAACAAAATTTCAATTTATTCGAATAAAGATGAATTTTCTTAGACTTTAAAATATCTTACAACATTTAACTAATAAATTAAGATTAAACTAGTGATACGAGAAGGCATTGTTTTTACTTGGCGAAAAGAAAACATTGACATATCAGCACATCTATTTCGAAAATATTTCATTGGGTTAAGCTGTCATGTAACTACGAACTATCTATGCCACTAAGATTTATGCAGACTATATCTTATTTACATAGCTGGAAAATAAATATTTTAACAACATTCCCCCCCCCCCTCCCACCTGAGATACTTTTAATTAGATTTTTTTCTCGAAAATGAGTTATAACATATTATTTGGATCAAAAGGTTTCGATAATGTGAGAAATTTGAAAAAAGCAATAGGAAGAAGGAATTGGATTTTTTTCCTACCACAAATAAAAAATAAAAACAATTAAATCTTTCATTTGTGGCAGGAAAAAAGAAAAAAACTGTCATAATTTATAATTAGAAGCTGAACAAAATATTCTCTATCTAAGTGTTTCGTCTTCCAAAACATTTTTTCTATTTTTTCAGACGTTTAACACACGTGGTATAAAGAAATAAAATCATATCTTGCGAAGAAGATACAGTAGGTACATTATTATTACATTTTAATAGGCCTCTTGATTGATCTTCATTTCATGGCTTCCATGCGAAAAGAAATATTCATTTTTAAGTTATTCATATAGGGACGTACGATTCAATGTTCCTTTATTTTGTTAGTTAAAAATTTATCCGTATATGTATTAAACTGACAAAATAACTCTGATACTCTGATGGACTGGTAGACAGATGAAACCAAATAACATGAGTTCCAGAATCATAAACACTGCGAAACAACAAATTTCAGTTGGTTTTCGGGTTATACTACCGAACGAAAAAGGATACAAGCACACGTCTGCGTACGAATACATTTTGCAATTTTGTAATTTTGACTTTTTTTTTGACTGTCAACACAATGTGATCGACTTCCTTAAAAATTAGACTTGGAATTTTTGGGTGATAATCATACTTTCGTAATAGTCACATTATTTCTAAGTAAAATGTAGTTAACTGTGGTAAAGTCAACATTGGAGAGAATATTGCATTGGTATGAATGAAGAGTTTCAAATATATATTTTTTCTTTCAATGGCCTCATAAATATGATGTTGGAAACCTTAAACATTACAATATTTAGAGACTTTAAGGTACGCTATTAATACATGAGTTTCTTAAAAATAATACTTCGAAAGTATATTGAATTGTTAAGCAAAATATCCTGTACGCTAATATGGTACACTATAATGGTTTATACGGTTAAGGAGAAACGTATTTATTTACGTTTATGCTTCCTTTGAAAATAATCATAATTTGCAGTCTTTAGAAACTACGTTTTTTATCTCGACATACTACATGTTGAAACGCACATATGTTTTACTCCACACACATACTACTAAGTAGTGAAAAATAAACGCTTCTAATTTTAAAGAAAAATTCCTATAAATTCTTCGTTTGCAAAAACTATGTGTTACAAAATGTAACCGTGAACTATTAACGGCACCAAGTATCTACGATTAATAAATACGTAACCATTATGCAAAACATCTTATTGTTGAATTCATCAAAACGTTACTCGATCGTGTCATAACATTTATTTTTCTATGTATAAAAATAATTTGCTTCGAGAAAGTTATATATATGGTTATATTTTAACAATCTTTTTAATGCGGTGACGGTGACATTTGATAAACTAAAATGTATCGTAATTATTGTTCTTTATATGTGTTGTTACATTTCTAACCTTCAGTGTAGTTACAAGTTAAGTGTAATAAGTTGTTGAATAGACAAAAAAAAATAATATTATTATATTTGTTTCATTAGTCCAATAATTTATACTACGAATATTATTTCATTCGTTAGCCGAGAAGCTTGTCTAATGAACTTCCGTGTCACCGGATTATAATTGACTAAGAATCTTTTGAACTAATCTATTATATAGATTATCTAAAAGCGCAAAGCTTATCATATAAAAAAACACCACAATTTTTAATTCAACGTCGATTTAGTAGATAAGATCTCATTAACTCTAAACAAAAACTTTACTGCATACCTTATTCGCATTCTTTTTACTTCACTAATATATGTTGCATTAATATTTTATAGCTGTGCTTGAGAGGCTATGTATAACTACGTTTATACGAGTTTCTTTTTTGGGTCTCTGTGGGTGCTTTTCTTAATATGGAGGTACTTGTGATTGACAGAGACATAGGTCGCAAGGCTCAGCAGGGTGCGACATATGGTGATGACATTATTCCGTTGCCTTTCCCTTGTGTAGGAATCATGTTAAGGGCAGGAGTGACACGCATGTTATTAAGTTTCATCTAGACGTCATGGGAAATTTTATGAAAGTTTTGGAAAATATTTTTAAGCAGAAGGTATCGACCCAGTGATTGATTTATATAAACGAAACAGATAGCATGTAAATAAATAAATAGTGATAATTTTACTAGCAAATGTTTTGGTTCTGAAGTTTTTATTAATCTTTGTATTTAACTGTTAACTGGCTGCTGTCTGAATATGATATAAAAATATACTTTACGGATTCAAGACAAATAAAAGCTAAATATATGTGATATCAAAATATGTATCCCCACTAAAAATTTACAATTATTTATCTACATGTTTCAACACAAATATGAAAATGTGCACACCAAATTACACGAGCATGTTCTGGGTACCCTTAACCATGTTATACAATTTACAAATACAAATGCATTTAAGAGTATGGTTCTAATTTTATACAGATTTTTAAATTATTAGAGTGAAATATTGTGCGAAAAAGATCGTTATAAATCAACTACTCCGTAGACAATTTATATCTTAACGGTACGGCGCTCTCGAGTGTGAATTTATAAAAATATTTTCAGCAAATGTTTAAAAACTCTAAGGAATTCTTAAGTTGTTAAAATGTTTAAACCATATTGATTTAATAGCATGTATTAATAATAATTTCTTACTGCTAACGTTGTTCTTATAATAGACGGATTTCTTAGTCTCTTTTTACACTATCACATACAATAAATTTGGGGAAATTTTAAATATATTTTCAAGTTTTAAACAACGCTAACTTGAAGAGACATCAGGACCATTAGTTTTCCTTGTCCTGTTAAAAATTTGTATAGTATTATGAACACGAATCGGAGGTTTAAACATATCTGAAATATAAGAAATAATTTTTAATATAGCACAATTCTATATTGTCTTTACTTTGTCATCACATTACGCTTTCATGCAAATATTATCAATCATATCACTTTCTTCGGATAACGGGTAAATTACTTTTTATACACATAATAATATTATCCAAGTCTTTCTGTAATAACTACATTGCTAGGATATATGCTAATTACATTTTATACATGTCTTCAAAATTATTTTGTGATGATTTTGTTCAGATGACTTCTCAATGGTTTGCGACACAAATTGCAATAATTGTATCAAAAACAAGTATTCGTAACGTATACAAATTTGGACCAAAATTAATCACTATCGTAACCACAAGTTCTAGATTAATAAAAAAAATAAATAATATTAACGTTTTTGCATAAACGACGTAGTATTTCAATGATAAATCCTCATTTGCTATTGACATATTTTAAAAAGATTGATTTACATCATGAAAATAATGAAAATATTGATATTTTATTCGTAAAGACAAGTTCATCCGTGAATTGCTTCAAATTAAAAAAGACACAAACAACTATTTTCTTAAATTTTATGTTAATATGGCTGTCTTTTTTTACGTATATTAAAAAGCGTTTCAAAACCTTTTCAAGATCTGTTACGGTATTTAGAACTTCTGTGCACAACGGAAATATTGAATATCACAAGGTTCATTACAGATTTACTCTAATTCTATCTCGGGAAATATTCTCCACTTACAACGCAAAAGAACTAATAAGCGTCCGTTTTATAACGAATCTTTATATAAGGCCATTACCCGAGTGTTACGTTGAAATTTCTTCATTATAAATTATTAATATAAATAATAAACAAATGTGAAAGAGCGCTAACATTAATTACTTCACGAGTACTTTGGTCATCTACCTATCACGGCGGAAAGTTTGCTTATTGAAAGTATTTTTGAAGAGTAAGAAAGCGT